>JAULAV010007638.1:0-426640 GCA_030789695.1 Scilla litardierei | reverse complement strand
CCCTGCCCCAAAGGTCTTGAGGGGGGGAGCGGGCGCGTAGCCCGGCCCGTGCCCTTCTCTGGTTTGGTTGGCTAGGGCTGGCCCTGCCCCATTGGTCTTGAGGGGGGGAGCGGGCACGTAGCCCGGCCCGTGCCCTTCTTTGGTTTGGGTGGCTAGGGTTGGCCCTGCCCCAGAGGTCTTGAGGGGGGGGAGCGGGCGCGTAGCCCGGCCCGTGCCCTTCTCTGGTTTGGGTGGCTAGGGTTGGCCCTGCCCCAGAGGTCTTGAGGGGGGAGCGGGCGCGTAGCCTGGCCCGTGCCCTTCTCTGGTTTGGGTGGCTAGGGTTGGCCCTGCCCCAGAGGTCTTGAGGGGGGAGCCGGCGCGTAGCCCGGCCCGTGCCCTTCTCTGGTTTGGGTGGATAGGGTTGGCCCTGCCCCAGAGGTCTTGAGGGGGGAGCAGGCGCGTAGCCCGGCCCGTGCCCTTCTATGGTTTGGGTGGCTAGGGTTGGCCCTGCCCCAGAGGTCTTAGGGGGGAGCGGGCGCGTAGTCCGGCCCGTGCCCTTCTCTGGTTTGGGTGGCTGGGGTTGGCCCTGCCCCAGAGGTCTTGAGGGGGGGAGCGGGCGCGTAGCCCGACCCGTGCCCTGCTCTGGTTTGGGTGGCTAGGGTTGGCCCTGCACCAGAGGTCTTGAGGGGGGGGGGAGCGGGCGCGTAGCCCAGCCCTTGCCCTTCTCTGGTTTGGGTGGCTAGGGTTGGCCCTGCCCCAGAGGTCTTGAGGGGGGAGCGGGCGCGTAGCCCGGCCCGTGCCCTTCTCTAGTTTGGGTGGCTAGGGTTGGCCCTGCCCCAGAGGTCTTGAGGGGGGGAGCGGGCGCGTAGCCTGGCCCGTGCCCTTCTCTGGTTTGGGTGGCTAGGGTTGGCCTTGCCCCAGAGGTCTTGAGGGGGGGAGCGGGTGCGTAGCCTGGCCCGTGCCCTTCTCTGGTTGGGTTGGCTAGGGTTGGCCCTGCCCAAGAGGTCTTGAGGGGGGAGCGGGCGCGTAGCCCGGCCCGTGCCCTTCTCTGGTTTGGGTGGCTAGGGTTGGCCCTGCCCCACAGGTCTTGAGGGGGGAGCGGGCGCGTAGCCCGGCCAGTGCCCTTCTCTTGTTTGGGTGGCTAGGGTTGGCCCTGCCCCAGAGGTCTTGAGGGGGGAGCGGGCGCATAGCCCGGCCCGTGCCCTTCTCTGGTTTGGGTGGCTAGGGTTGGCCCTGCCCCAGAGGTCTTGAGGGGGGGAGCGGGCGCGTAGCCCGGCCCGTGCCCTTCTCTGGTTTGGGTGGCTAGGGTTGGCCCTGCCCCAGAGGTCTTGAGGGGGGAGCGGGCGCGTAGCCCGGCCCGTGCCCTTCTCTGGTTTGGGTGGCTAGGGTTGGCCCTGCCCCATTGGTCTTGAGGGGGGGAGCGGGCACGTAGCCCGGCCCGTGCCCTTCTTTGGTTTGGGTGGCTAGGGTTGGCCCTGCCCCAGAGTTCTTGAGGGGGGAGCGGGCGTGTAGCCCGGCCCGTGCCCTTCTCTGGTTTGGGTGGCTAGGGTTGGCCCTGCCCCAGAGGTCTTGAGGGGGGAGCGGGCGCGTAGCCTGGCCCGTGCCCTTCTCTGGTTTGGGTGGCTAGGGTTGGCCCTGCCCCAGAGGTCTTGAGGGGGGAGCCGGCGTGTAGCCCGGCCCGTGACCTTCTCTGGTTTGGGTGGATAGGGTTGGCCCTGCCCCAGAGGTCTTGAGGGGGGAGCAGGCGCGTAGCCCGGCCCGTGCCCTTCTATGGTTTGGGTGGCTAGGGTTGGCCCTGCCCCAGAGGTCTTAGTGGGGAGCGGGCGCGTAGTCCGGCCCGTGCCCTTCTCTGGTTTGGGTGGCTGGGGTTGGCCCTGCCCCAGAGGTCTTGAGGGGGGGAGCGGGCGCGTAGCCCGACCCGTGCCCTGCTCTGGTTTGGGTGGCTAGGGTTGGCCCTGCATCAGAGGTCTTGAGGGGGGGGAGCGGGCGCGTAGCCCAGCCCTTGCCCTTCTCTGGTTTGGGTGGCTAGGGTTAGCCCTGCCCCAGAGGTCTTGAGGGGGGGAGCGGGCGCGTAGCCCAGCCCGTGCCCTTCTCTGGTTTGGGTGGCTAGGGTTGGCCCTTCCCCAGAGGTCTTGAGGGGGGAGCGGGCGCGTAGCCCAGCCCGTGCCCTTCTCTGGTTTGGGTGGCTAGGGTTGGCCCTGCCCCAGAGGTCTTGAGGGGGGGAGCGGGCGCGTAGCCCAGCCCGTGCCCTTCTCTGGTTTGGGTGGCTAGGGTTGGCCCTTCCCCAGAGGTCTTGAGGGGGGGAGCGGGCGCGTAGCCCGGCCCGTGCCCTTCTCTTGTTTGGGTGGCTAGGGTTGGCCCTGCCCCAGAGGTCTTGAGGGGGGGAGCGGGCGCGTAGCCCAGCCCGTGCCCTTCTCTGGTTTGGGTGGCTAGGGTTGGCCCTGCCCCAGAGGTCTTGAGGGGGGGAGCGGGCGCGTAGCCTGGCCCGTGCCCTTCTCTGGTTTGGGTGGCTAGGGTTGGCCTTGCCCCAGAGGTCTTGAGGGGGGGAGCGGGTGCGTAGCCTGGCCCGTGCCCTTCTCTGGTTGGGTTGGCTAGGGTTGGACCTGCCCAAGAGGTCTTGAGGGGGGAGCGGGCGCGTAGCCCGGCCCGTGCCCTTCTCTGGTTTGGGTGGCTAGGGTTGGCCCTGCCCAGAGGTCTTGAGGGGGGGAGCGGGCGCGTAGCCCGGCCTGTGCCCTTCTCTGGTTTGGGTTTCTAGGGTTGGCCCTGCCCCAAAGGTCTTGAGGGGGGAGCGGGCGCGTAGCCCGGCCAGTGCCCTTCTCTGGTTTGGGTGGCTAGGGTTGGCCCTGCCCCAGAGGTCTTGAGGGGGGAGCGGACGCATAGCCCGGCCCGTGCCCTTCTCTGGTTTGGGTGGCTAGGGTTGGCCCTGCCCCAGAGGTCTTGAGGGGGGAGCGGGCGCGTAGCCCGGCCCGTGCCCTTCTCTGGTTTGGGTGGCTAGGGTTGGCCCTGCCCCAAAGGTCTTGAGGGGGAGAGCGGGCGCGTAGCCCGGCCCGTGCCCTTCTCTGGTTTGGGTGGCTAGGGCTGGCCCTGCCCCATTGGTCTTGAGGGGGGGAGCGGGCACGTAGCCCGGCCCGTGCCCTTCTTTGGTTTGGGTGGCTAGGGTTGGCCCTGCCCCAGAGGTCTTGAGGGGGGGAGCGGGCGCGTAGCCCAGCCCGTGCCTTTCTCTGGTTTGGGTGGCTAGGGTTGGCCCTGCCCCAGAGGTCTTGAGGGGGGAACGGGCGCGTAGCCTGGCCCGTGCCCTTCTCTGGTTTGGGTGGCTAGGGTTGGCCCTGCCCCAGAGGTCTTGAGGGGGGAGCCGGCGCGTAGCCCGGCCCGTGCCCTTCTCTGGTTTGGGTGGATAGGGTTGGCCCTGCCCCAGAGGTCTTGAGGGGGGAGCAGGCGCGTAGCCCGGCCCGTGCCCTTCTATGGTTTGGGTGGCTAGGGTTGGCCCTGCCCCAGAGGTCTTAGGGGGGAGCGGGCGCGTAGTCCGGCCCGTGCCCTTCTCTGGTTTGGGTGGCTGGGGTTGGCCCTGCCCCAGAGGTCTTGAGGGGGGGAGCGGGCGCGTAGCCCGGCCCGTGCCCTTCTCTGGTTTGGGTGGCTAGGGTTGGCCCTGCCCCAGAGGTCTTGAGGGGGGGAGCGGGCGCGTAGCCCAGCCCGTGACCTTCTCTGGTTTGGGTGGCTAGGGTTGGCCCTGCCCCAGAGGTCTTGAGGGGGGGAGCGGGCGCGTAGCCCAGCCCGTGCCCTTCTCTGGTTTGGGTGGCTAGGGTTGGCCCTTCCCCAGAGGTCTTGAGGGGGGGAGCGGGCGCGTAGCCCGGCCCGTGCCCTTCTCTTGTTTGGGTGGCTAGGGTTGGCCCTGCCCCAGAGGTCTTGAGGGGGGGAGCGGGCGCGTAGCCCAGCCCGTGCCCTTCTCTGGTTTGGGTGGCTAGGGTTGGCCCTGCCCCAGAGGTCTTGAGGGGGGGAGCGGGCGCGTAGCCTGGCCCGTGCCCTTCTCTGGTTTGGGTGGCTAGGGTTGGCCTTGCCCCAGAGGTCTTGAGGGGGGGAGCGGGTGCGTAGCCTGGCCCGTGCCCTTCTCTGGTTGGGTTGGCTAGGGTTGGACCTGCCCAAGAGGTCTTGAGGGGGGAGCGGGCGCGTAGCCCGGCCCGTGCCCTTCTCTGGTTTGGGTGGCTAGGGTTGGCCCTGCCCAGAGGTCTTGAGGGGGGGAGCGGGCGCGTAGCCCGGCCCGTGCCCTTCTCTGGTTTGGGTTTCTAGGGTTGGCCCTGCCCCAAAGGTCTTGAGGGGGGAGCGGGCGCGTAGCCCGGCCAGTGCCCTTCTCTGGTTTGGGTGGCTAGGGTTGGCCCTGCCCCAGAGGTCTTGAGGGGGGAGCGGACGCATAGCCCGGCCCGTGCCCTTCTCTGGTTTGGGTGGCTAGGGTTGGCCCTGCCCCAGAGGTCTTGAGGGGGGAGCGGGCGCGTAGCCCGGCCCGTGCCCTTCTCTGGTTTGGGTGGCTAGGGTTGGCCCTGCCCCAAAGGTCTTGAGGGGGGGAGCGGGCGCGTAGCCCGGCCCGTGCCCTTCTCTGGTTTGGGTGGCTAGGGCTGGCCCTGCCCCATTGGTCTTGAGGGGGGGAGCGGGCACGTAGCCCGGCCCGTGCCCTTCTTTGGTTTGGGTGGCTAGGGTTGGCCCTGCCCCAGAGGTCTTGAGGGGGGGAGCGGGCGCGTAGCCCGGCCCGTGCCCTTCTCTGGTTTGGGTGGCTAGGGTTGGCCCTGCCCCAGAGGTCTTGAGGGGGGAACGGGCGCGTAGCCTGGCCCGTGCCCTTCTCTCGTTTGGGTGGCTAGGGTTGGCCCTGCCCCAGAGGTCTTGAGGGGGGAGCCGGCGCGTAGCCCGGCCCGTGCCCTTCTCTGGTTTGGGTGGATAGGGTTGGCCCTGCCCCAGAGGTCTTGAGGGGGGAGCAGGCGCGTAGCCCGGCCCGTGCCCTTCTATGGTTTGGGTGGCTAGGGTTGGCCCTGCCCCAGAGGTCTTAGGGGGGAGCGGGCGCGTAGTCCGGCCCGTGCCCTTCTCTGGTTTGGGTGGCTGGGGTTGGCCCTGCCCCAGAGGTCTTGAGGGGGGAGCGGGCGCGTAGCCCGCCCCGTGCCCTTCTCTGGTTTGGGTGGCTAGGGTTGGCCCTGCACCAGAGGTCTTGAGGGGGGGGAGCGGTCGCGTAGCCCAGCCCTTGCCCTTCTCTGGTTTGGGTGGCTAGGGTTGGCCCTGCCCCAGAGGTCTTGAGGGGGGGAGCGGGCGCGTAGCCCGGCCCGTGCCCTTCTCTGGTTTGGGTGGCTAGGGTTGGCCCTGCCCCAGAGGTCTTGAGGGGGGAGCGGGCGCGTAGCCCGGCCCGTGCCCTTCTCTGGTTTGGGTGGCTAGGGTTGGCCCTGCCCCATTGGTCTTGAGGGGGGGAGCGGGCACGTAGCCCGGCCCGTGCCCTTCTTTGGTTTGGGTGGCTAGGGTTGGCCCTGCCCCAGAGTTCTTGAGGGGGGAGCGGGCGCGTAGTCCGGCCCGTGCCCTTCTCTGGTTTGGGTGGCTGGGGTTGGCCCTGCCCCAGAGGTCTTGAGGGGGGGAGCGGGCGCGTAGCCCGACCCGTGCCCTGCTCTGGTTTGGGTGGCTAGGGTTGGCCCTGCCCCAGAGGTCTTGAGGGGGGGGAGCGGGCGCGTAGCCCGGCCCGTGCCCTTCTCTGGTTTGGGTGGATAGGGTTGGCCCTGCCCCAGGGGTCTTGAGGGGGGAGCAGGCGCGTAGCCCGGCCCGTGCCCTTCTATGGTTTGGGTGGCTAGGGTTGGCCCTGCCCCAGAGGTCTTAGTGGGGAGCGGGCGCGTAGTCCGGCCCGTGCCCTTCTCTGGTTTGGGTGGCTGGGGTTGGCCCTGCCCCAGAGGTCTTGAGGGGGGGAGCGGGCGCGTAGCCCGACCCGTGCCCTGCTCTGGTTTGGGTGGCTAGGGTTGGCCCTGCATCAGAGGTCTTGAGGGGGGGGGGGGAGCGGGCGCGTAGCCCAGCCCTTGCCCTTCTCTGGTTTGGGTGGCTAGGGTTAGCCCTGCCCCAGAGGTCTTGAGGGGGGGAGCAGGCGCGTAGCCCGGCCCGTGCCCTTCTCTGGTTTGGGTGGCTAGGGTTGGCCCTGCACCAGAGGTCTTGAGGGGGGGAGCGGGCGCGTAGCCCAGCCCGTGACCTTCTCTGGTTTGGGTGGCTAGGGTTGGCCCTGCCCCAGAGGTCTTGAGGGGGGGAGCGGGCGCGTAGCCCAGCCCGTGCCCTTCTCTGGTTTGGGTGGCTAGGGTTGGCCCTTCCCCAGAGGTCTTGAGGGGGGGAGCGGGCGCGTAGCCCGGCCCGTGCCCTTCTCTTGTTTGGGTGGCTAGGGTTGGCCCTGCCCCAGAGGTCTTGAGGGGGGGAGCGGGCGCGTAGCCCAGCCCGTGCCCTTCTCTGGTTTGGGTGGCTAGGGTTGGCCCTGCCCCAGAGGTCTTGAGGGGGGGAGCGGGCGCGTAGCCTGGCCCGTGCCCTTCTCTGGTTTGGGTGGCTAGGGTTGGCCTTGCCCCAGAGGTCTTGAGGGGGGGAGCGGGTGCGTAGCCTGGCCCGTGCCCTTCTCTGGTTGGGTTGGCTAGGGTTGGACCTGCCCAAGAGGTCTTGAGGGGGGAGCGGGCGCGTAGCCCGGCCCGTGCCCTTCTCTGGTTTGGGTGGCTAGGGTTGGCCCTGCCCAGAGGTCTTGAGGGGGGGAGCGGGCGCGTAGCCCGGCCCGTGCCCTTCTCTGGTTTGGGTGGCTAGGGTTGGCCCTGCCCCAAAGGTCTTGAGGGGGGAGCGGGCGCGTAGCCCGGCCAGTGCCCTTCTCTGGTTTGGGTGGCTAGGGTTGGCCCTGCCCCAGAGGTCTTGAGGGGGGAGCGGACGCATAGCCCGACCCGTGCCCTTCTCTGGTTTGGGTGGCTAGGGTTGGCCCTGCCCCAGAGGTCTTGAGGGGGGAGCGGGCGCGTAGCCCGGCCCGTGCCCTTCTCTGGTTTGGGTGGCTAGGGTTGGCCCTGCCCCAAAGGTCTTGAGGGGGGGAGCGGGCGCGTAGCCCGGCCCGTGCCCTTCTCTGGTTTGGGTGGCTAGGGCTGGCCCTGCCCCATTGGTCTTGAGGGGGGGAGCGGGCACGTAGCCCGGCCCGTGCCCTTCTTTGGTTTGGGTGGCTAGGGTTGGCCCTGCCCCAGAGGTCTTGAGGGGGGAGCGGGCGCGTAGCCCGGCCCGTGCCCTTCTCTGGTTTGGGTGGCTAGGGTTGGCCCTGCCCCAGAGGTCTTGAGGGGGGAACGGGCGCGTAGCCAGGCCCGTGCCCTTCTCTGGTTTGGGTGGCTAGGGTTGGCCCTGCCCCAGAGGTCTTGAGGGGGGAGCCGGCGCGTAGCCCGGCCCGTGCCCTTCTCTGGTTTGGGTGGATAGGGTTGGCCCTGCCCCAGAGGTCTTGAGGGGGGAGCAGGCGCGTAGCCCGGCCCGTGCCCTTCTATGGTTTGGGTGGCTAGGGTTGGCCCTGCCCCAGAGGTCTTAGGGGGGAGCGGGCGCGTAGTCCGGCCCGTGCCCTTCTCTGGTTTGGGTGGCTGGGGTTGGCCCTGCCCCAGAGGTCTTGAGGGGGGGGAGCGGGCGCGTAGCCCGCCCCGTGCCCTTCTCTGGTTTGGGTGGCTAGGGTTGGCCCTGCACCAGAGGTCTTGAGGGGGGGGGAGCGGTCGCGTAGCCCAGCCCTTGCCCTTCTCTGGTTTGGGTGGCTAGGGTTGGCCCTGCCCCAGAGGTCTTGAGGGGGGGAGCGGGCGCGTAGCCCGGCCCGTGCCCTTCTCTGGTTTGGGTGGCTAGGGTTGGCCCTGCCCCAGAGGTCTTGAGGGGGGGAGCGGGCGCGTAGCCTGGCCCGTGCCCTTCTCTGGTTTGGGTGGCTAGGGTTGGCCTTGCCCCAGAGGTCTTGAGGGGGGGAGCGGGGGCGTAGCCTGGCCCGTGCCCTTCTCTGGTTGGGTTGGCTAGGGTTGGCCCTGCCCAAGAGGTCTTGAGGGGGGAGCGGGCGCGTAGCCCGGCCCGTGCCCTTCTCTGGTTTGGGTGGCTAGGGTTGGCCCTGCCCCACAGGTCTTGAGGGGGGAGCGGGCGCGTAGCCCGGCCAGTGCCCTTCTCTTGTTTGGGTGGCTAGGGTTGGCCCTGCCCCAGAGGTCTTGAGGGGGGAGCGGGCGCATATCCCGGCCCGTGCCCTTCTCTGGTTTGGGTGGCTATGGTTGGCCCTGCCCCAGAGGTCTTGAGGGGGGGAGCGGGCGCGTAGCCCGGCCCGTGCCCTTCTCTGGTTTGGGTGGCTAGGGTTGGCCCTGCCCCAGAGGTCTTGAGGGGGGAGCGGGCGCGTAGCCCGGCCCGTGCCCTTCTCTGGTTTGGGTGGCTAGGGTTGGCCCTGCCCCATTGGTCTTGAGGGGGGGAGCGGGCACGTAGCCCGGCCCGTGCCCTTCTTTGGTTTGGGTGGCTAGGGTTGGCCCTGCCCCAGAGTTCTTGAGGGGGGAGCGGGCGCGTAGCCCAGCCCGTGCCCTTCTCTGGTTTGGGTGGCTAGGGTTGGCCCTGCCCCAGAGGTCTTGAGGGGGGAGCGGGCGCGTAGCCTGGCCCGTGCCCTTCTCTGGTTTGGGTGGCTAGGGTTGGCCCTGCCCCAGAGGTCTTGAGGGGGGAGCCGGCGCGTAGCCCGGCCCGTGCCCTTCTCTGGTTTGGGTGGATAGGGTTGGCCCTGCCCCAGAGGTCTTGAGGGGGGAGCAGGCGCGTAGCCCGGCCCGTGCCCTTCTATGGTTTGGGTGGCTAGGGTTGGCCCTGCCCCAGAGGTCTTAGTGGGGAGCGGGCGCGTAGTCCGGCCCGTGCCCTTCTCTGGTTTGGGTGGCTGGGGTTGGCCCTGCCCCAGAGGTCTTGAGGGGGGGAGCGGGCGCGTAGCCCGACCCGTGCCCTGCTCTGGTTTGGGTGGCTAGGGTTGGCCCTGCCCCAGAGGTCTTGAGGGGGGGGGGAGCGGGCGCGTAGCCCGGCCCGTGCCCTTCTCAGGTTTGGGTGGCTAGGGTTGGCCCTGCACCAGAGGTCTTGAAGGGGGGGAGCGGGCGCGTAGCCCAGCCCTTGCCCTTCTCTGGTTTGGGTGGCTAGGGTTTGCCCTGCCCCAGAGGTCTTGAGTGGGGGAGCGGGCGCGTAGCCTGGCCCGTGCCCTTCTCTGGTTTGGGTGGCTAGGGTTGGCCTTGCCCCAGAGGTCTTGAGGGGGGGAGCGGGCGCGTAGCCCGACCCGTGCCCTGCTCTGGTTTGGGTGGCTAGGGTTGGCCCTGCCCCAGAGGTCTTGAGGGGGGGGAGCGGGCGCGTAGCCCGGCCCGTGCCCTTCTCAGGTTTGGGTGGCTAGGGTTGGCCCTGCACCAGAGGTCTTGAAGGGGGGGAGCGGGCGCGTAGCCCAGCCCTTGCCCTTCTCTGGTTTGGGTGGCTAGGGTTTGCCCTGCCCCAGAGGTCTTGAGTGGGGGAGCGGGCGCGTAGCCCGGCCCGTGCCCTTCTCTGGTTTGGGTGGATAGGGTTGGCCCTGCCCCAGAGGTCTTGAGGGGGGAGCGGGCGCGTAGCCCGGCCCGTGCCCTTCTATGGTTTGGGTGGCTAGGGTTGGCCCTGCCCCAGAGGTCTTAGTGGGGAGCGGGCGCGTAGTCCGGCCCGTGCCCTTCTCTGGTTTGGGTGGCTGGGGTTGGCCCTGCCCCAGAGGTCTTGAGGGGGGGAGCGGGCGCGTAGCCCGACCCGTGCCCTGCTCTGGTTTGGGTGGCTAGGGTTGGCCCTGCCCCAGAGGTCTTGAGGGGGGGGGGAGCGGGCGCGTAGCCCGGCCCGTGCCCTTCTCAGGTTTGGGTGGCTAGGGTTGGCCCTGCACCAGAGGTCTTGAAGGGGGGGAGCGGGCGCGTAGCCCAGCCCTTGCCCTTCTCTGGTTTGGGTGGCTAGGGTTTGCCCTGCCCCAGAGGTCTTGAGTGGGGGAGCGGGCGCGTAGCCTGGCCCGTGCCCTTCTCTGGTTTGGGTGGCTAGGGTTGGCCCTGCCCCAGAGGTCTTGAGGGGGGGGGAGCGGGCGCGTAGCCCGGCCCGTGCCCTTCTCAGGTTTGGGTGGCTAGGGTTGGCCCTGCACCAGAGGTCTTGAAGGGGGGGAGCGGGCGCGTAGCCCAGCCCTTGCCCTTCTCTGGTTTGGGTGGCTAGGGTTTGCCCTGCCCCAGAGGTCTTGAGTGGGGGAGCGGGCACATAGCCCAGCCCGTGCCCTTCTCTGGTTTGGGTGGCTAGGGTTGGCCCTACCCCAGAGGTCTTGAGGGGGGGGGGGGGGGAGCGGGCGCGTAGCCCGGCCCGTGCCCTTCTCTGGTTTGGGTGGCTAGGGTTGGCCCTGCCCCAGAGGTCTTGAGGGGGGGAGCGGGCGCGTAGCCCAGCCCGTGCACTTCTCTGGTTTGGGTGGCTAGGGTTGGCCCTGCCCCAGAGGTCTTGAGGGGGGGAGCGGGCGCGTAGCCTGGCCCGTGCCCTTCTCTGGTTTGGGTGGCTAGGGTTGGCCTTGCCCCAGAGGTCTTGAGGGGCGGAGCGGGTGCGTAGCCTGGCCCGTGCCCTTCTCTGGTTGGGTTGGCTAGGGTTGGCCCTGCCCAAGAGGTCTTGAGGGGGGAGCGGGCGCGTAGCCCGGCCCGTGCCCTTCTCTGGTTTGGGTGGCTAGGGTTGGCCCTGCCCAAGAGGTCTTGAGGGGGGGAGCGGGCGCGTAGCCCGGCCCGTGCCCTTCTCTGGTTTGGGTGGCTAGGGTTGGCCCTGCCCCAAAGGTCTTGAGGGGGGAGCGGGTGCGTAGCCCGGCCAGTGCCCTTCTCTGGTTTGGGTGGCTAGGGTTGGCCCTGCCCCAGAGGTCTTGAGGGGGGAGCGGGCACATAGCCCGGCCCGTGCGCTTCTTTGGTTTGGGTGGCTAGGGTTGGCCCTGCCCCAGAGGTCTTGAGGGGGGGAGCGGGCGCGTAGCCCGGCCCGTGCCCTTCTCTGGTTTGGGTGGCTAGGGTTGGCCCTGCCCCAGAGGTCTTGAGGGGGGAGCGGGCGCGTAGCCCGGCCCGTGCCCTTCTCTGGTTTGGGTGGCTAGGGTTGGCCCTGCCCCATTGGTCTTGAGGGGGGGAGCGGGCACGTAGCCCGGCCTGTGCCATTCTTTGGTTTGGGTGGCTAGGGTTAGCCCTGCCCCAGAGGTCTTGAGGGGGGAGCGGGCGCGTAGCCCGGCCCGTGCCCTTCTCTAGTTTGGGTGGCTAGGGTTGGCCCTGCCCCAGAGGTCTTGAGGGGGGGGAGCGAGTGCGTAGCCTGGCCCGTGCCCTTCTCTGGTTTGGGTGGCTAGGGTTGGCCCTGCCCCAGAGGTCTTGAGGGGGGAGCGGGCGCGTAGCCCGGCCCGTGCCCTTCTCTGGTTTGGGTGGCTCAGGTTGGCCCTGCCCCAGAGGTCTTGAGGGGGGAGCAGGCGCGTAGCCCGGCCCGTGCCCTTCTATGGTTTGGGTGGCTAGGGTTGGCCCTGCCCCAGAGGTCTTAGGGGGGAGCGGGCACGTAGTCCAGCCCGTGCCCTTCTCTGGTTTGGGTGGCTGGGGTTGGCCCTGCCCCAGAGGTCTTGAGGGGGGGAGCGGGCGCGTAGCCCGGCCCGTGCCCTGCTCTGGTTTGGGTGGCTAGGGTTGGCCCTGCCCCAGAGGTTCGGAGGTTTACGCTGAAAAACTTATGTAGGAACAACAATGTTGGGGAAAGCGGGTAGATGTGTATTTCGTATGTATGAAAATAAAAACTCACAACTATTGGTAGAATTTTAGCAGATGCTTTGCGTTCCAAGGGTGGGCCAGCTCATTCCCTTCGGGGGTTGCCAAGATGTACGTGGCTGGTCCGACGATATCGATGAACTTGTAGGGCCCTTCCCATTTGGCGGCCAGCTTTCCCCGCTGGGCGGTCTCGGGGCGGAAGGTGGCGTCTCTGAGGACCAAGTCGCCGATCATGAAAGTCTGCGGCTTCACCCGAGAGTCATAGTGTCGCGCCATCCTCTGGCTGTGTTTGACGAGGCTCGTTAGGGCCCGGTCTCTTACCTCGTCTATCAATTCAAGACTGAGGCCGAGTCCCTCCCCATTGACCTCTTCGTCGAAGAGCTTCTGTCGGAGCGTCTCTTCGCCAATCTCCACGGGAATGACCGCCTCCGATCCATATGCTAGCATGAATGGGCTTTCTCCAGTCGAGGCCTTGTGGGTGGTGCGATAGGACCATAGGATCCCCGACAGCTCGTCGACCCATGCCCCAAGGGCGGCATCCACTTTTTTCTTCATTGGGTTCAAGATGCATTTATTCGCGGCCTTCGCCATTCCGTTGCACTGTGGGTGGGCGACTGACGCAAACTGGAGTTTGATCCCCCAGCCCGAACAGAAGTCACGGAAGCCTTCGCAGTCGAACTGCCTTCCGTTATCCGTGACTATCGAGCGAGGAATCCCGAAGCGACATATAACGGATTGCCAGATAAAGCCCTTCATGTCCGTCCATGCGATACGCGCTAGCGGCTCCGCTTCCACCCACTTCGTGAAGTAATCCACGGTGACGACTAGATATTTCCTTCCTCCGGAGGCCTTTGGGAAAGGCCCAAGGATGTCGAGTCCGCATTTGGCGAAGGGGATCGGGCTCACGATGGGCATCAGGTTGGCCGGAGGTGCAGTCGTCCGTCAGTAGAATTTCTGGCACGCCTCGCACCTCCTGACGTATTGTACCGCGTCCCAGATCATTGTCGGCTAATAGTACCCCTGGCGCATTATTTTGTTGGTGATGGTGCGACCGCCATGGTGGTTTCCGCAGAAGCCTTCGTGCACTTCGCAGATGACTTGCTCAGCCTGCTCTGGGCCCAAGCATTTCAGATAGGGCAGGACGTCGAAATTGGCGCGGCGGCGGCGGTACATCACTCCGTCGAGAAGTACAAATGACAGGGCCCGCCTCTCCACCTGTTTAGCTAGCATCCGCTCCTCGGGCAGTTCCCCCGTCTCCAAGTACTTCATAATGGGGGTCATCCACGTTTGTCACCGTGCCCGCACACATCAGTTCTTCTTTGTCAATAGTTGGGGTCGATAGGCTTTCGCCGTAGATGGCCTTCCCGATCTCGGCCGCGGAGGAGGAGGCCAGCTTAGACAGGGCATCCGCCCGAAGGTTGTTGGAGCGGGGCAGGTGCTGGACGTCCGCCTTTTTGAACTTGCGGAGTTCGATCTGGATGCGCTTAAGGTACCGCTTCATTGTTTCTTCTCGAGCCTCGAAGCTCCCTAGGATCTGTTGGACGACGAGCTGTGAGTCACTTAGGAGCAATACGTTCGTCGCCCCCACCGCCCTAGCGAGTTTCAACCCGTTAACCGCGGCCTCGTACTCCTCGACATTGTTAGTTGCCGGGAAGCTGAAGCGTAGGGCGTATTCCAACGAGCACCCGTCGGGGGTTTGAATGACGATACCTGCCCCTGTCTCGGATCCCGTCACGGAGCCGTCGACGTGGATGGTCCACAATTCGTCCACGTCCATCTGGGAGGGCTTTGAGGGTTTGCCCACTCCGGTCCCCCGCGGGGACGCGGTCGCCGATGGGGGCTCTGGCCGGTCCCCCGGTGTCCCCCCTGCGGTGCATTCCACCACAAAGTCGGCCAGCGCCTGGCCCTTGATCACCGTCCGGGCCTTGTACGTTATGTCGAACTCGCTGAGCTCGACACTCAAGTTGAGCATCCTCCCCGACCGCTCCAATCTCTTCAGGTTCTTCTCGAGGGGCATGTCGGTGTGGACGGCTATGGGATGGGCCTGGAAGTATGGTCGGAGCTTTCGGGCTGTGGTGACTAGGCAGTAGGCGACTCTCTCGATGGGACTGTAACGAGTCTCCGCCTCCCGGAGGATCCGGCTGGCGTAGTAAATAGGGCGCTGCACCCCCCCTTCTTCCTTGATTAGGATGGAGCTAACGGCCTCCTTGTTGGTGGCCAAGTACAACCCTAGGGGTTCGCCTTCTTCCGGCCGTGCGAGAAGCGGTGGACTATGTAGGTAAGCCCTCAGCTCTGTGAACGCCCATGCACAGTCTTCATCCCACGGGATCACCTTCCTCTTGTCCTTAGCTTCGCCAAAGGCCTTGCGCAAGACCCTGAAGAAGGGGAGCGACTTCTCCGCAGATTTCGACAGGAATCGCCCCAGAGCAGCGATCCGGCCGTTCAGTCGCTGCAAGTCCCGGATCGTCGGGGGTTCCGCCATACTGATGAGGGCCGGCACCTTGTCGGGGTTCGCCTCGATCCCCCGCTTCGTTATCATGAAGCCCAGGAATTTTCCTGACTGGACGCCGAAGATACACTTCGCGGGGTTCAGTCTTAGGTTGTATCGGCAGACCCTTTGGAAAGTTTCCTGTAAGTCGGCGAGGTGGTCTAGGGCCCCTCTACTCTTTACCAGCATGTCGTCGATGTAGACCTCCAAGTTTCGCCCCACCTGAGGGCCGAATATTCGGTCTACCATCCGCTGATAGGTCGCCCCAGCGTTCTTCAGTCCAAAGGGCATCTTGGTGTAACAGAAGGTGCCATTGTTAGTGACAAAGGACGTCTTTTCCTCGTCCTCCTCCGCCATCGGTATCTGGTTGTACCCCGAGAAGGCGTCCATAAAGCTTAACAACTCGTAGCCGGATGCCTTGTCCACCAAGCGGTCGATCCGGGGTAGGGGAAACTGTCCTTTGGGCATACCTTGTTGAGGTCGGTGAAGTCGACGCACATGCGCCACTTTCCGCTGGGTTTCTTCACCAAAACAACATTGGCGAGCCAGTCTGGGTAATCCACCAACCGGACAAACCTGGCTTCGAGGAGCTGCTCTACTTCTTCCTCGGCCTCCCTCTTCTTTTCGCCCCCCGCGCTCCTCTTCTTCTGTCGGACCGGTCGGGCTTCTGGGTCCGCGTTCAACCTGTGAGAGATCACCTTCAGGTCAACCCCCGGCATGTCAGCAGGTGACCATGCGAATATATCCGCATTTTCCCAGAGCAAGGCGACGAGGGCCGCCCTCAGGGCGGCCGGGAGTTTGGTCCCGATGGAGACGGTTCTCTCTCCATCCGTGGCTACAGGAACCTCCTCGACCTCCTCGGCCGGGGTCGGCCGCTGGTCGCAGAAGTCCTCCCTTTCGTCGGGGATGAGAACCGTCAGGGCCTGCCTCGGGCTCCCGCGCCGGGCTGGCCCTTTGTCGTGGCCCACATGCGCCTCCTGGTCTCCTCGCACCAGTCCCACCCACTGTCGGGTTCGGAACTTCATCACCCGGTGTAGCAGGCTGGGGAGCGCCTCTATGTCCGTCATGTATGGACGCCCTTGATTCCGTTATATGTCGATGCGACGTCGACGATGACGAAACGCGTCCCCCTAGTGACGACCCTTGGTTCCTCCCCCAGAGTCATTGGCAGGGTGATTGTCCCCACTATGGGGATCATATGGCCGGTGAAGCCGACAATGGGGCCCGCACAGGGCTCTAGGTCTGCACGCCCCCACCCCATTCTTTCGACCGTTGACAGGAACATGATGACGCAGGAGCTACCGGTGTCAATCAGGAGCCGACCGACAACGACCGCCCCGATCCGAGCCTCGACGACGAGGGCGTCATCGCTCTGGCTCCCAACCTCCTGCTGATCTCCCTCGGTAAAGGTGATAGGCGGTCGGTGTGTCCTTCTCCGCTTCGGCCGGCTGCTGGCGCCCGCCACCATCACCTGTCGGACACCGGCCTTCGAGATCGTGGGCGACGTCCCCCCTGGGGACGGCCCCGCACTTATCATCTCAATACGCATGATCGCCCCGGGGGGCGTGGCTCCCCCCGATCGCGGTCCGGTGGCGGTTCTGGCCCCCGTGATTTCAGGGGGGCTCTCTCTCCTTCTACTGCCCGCCTGTCTGCCACGAAGTTTCCCAAGTGGCCTGCCTGGATCAGCCGCTCGATCTCTCTCTTAAGAGTGTAGCAACGGTCGGTATCGTGACCGTGGTCACGGTGATATCGGCAATACCTCCG
The DNA here is from genome assembly GCA_030789695.1 of Scilla litardierei. Lineage (NCBI taxonomy): Eukaryota > Viridiplantae > Streptophyta > Magnoliopsida > Asparagales > Asparagaceae > Scilla > Scilla litardierei. The sequence continues at coordinate 410,689 of JAULAV010007638.1, read as the reverse complement.
GAGATCCCGCTTCGCCGGATCTGTCCTCATCTCCTGGGGAGGCTCCGGCAGTAATCCGGCCCTCGTCGCTGCAGCCAGAACCTCCAACATGGGGGCGTTGAGCCGCGTGTAGTGCGCCCACAGGGGGCCTTCCTGTCTCGGGACGGTTCGGGTGGCGCCTTGGGCCGGGGCGAAATCGCGCGCCGGGCCAGGGCGATCTTGTGGGCGTCGCAATGCCGGTTCGTGCCTTGGTTGGGTCAACTGGTCGCGACCTCGGTGCCCCTCTTCTTGCCTCGGCCGAGGGTGTGACCGGGGCTCGCCTTGGAGTGGCTTCGTCGGGGGAAATAGGGCCTTTGTGCCGAGAGTCTCTTCAGCCAATGCATGCCTCTCCGCCATAGCAACCAACGCCTCATAGTCGATCGGCGGATCCCGGAGCAGGGATTTTTTGAGGCTCCGAGTCCGCAACCCCGTCTTGAAGGCCAGCATAAGCACCTCGTCGCCGCATGTCACCACCGCCCGTCTCTCATCCTAAAAGCGGCGGAGGTATCTGCCCGTTGTCTCCCCTTCTCCTTGGACTATCGTGCTGAGATAGTCTAAGGGCTTCTTTTTCGTCTGCCCGGCCCGAAACTCTTGGCAGAACTTGTGGGATAGCTCGCCAAAGCTCCCAACGGATCTCGTGGGCAGGCCGAAGTACCAGTCCAACGCGGTGTCCCTCAGGCTTTGGGAGAAATGCCGGCATAGGAACGCCTCATCCACATCCTGTGCCTCCATTGCCCCCTGGTACTGCTGCACGTGCGTGAGGGGGTCGCCTCTTCCGTTGTATATGGCCAAGTGGGGGGGTTTGAACCTTAGGGGCCTCGGGGCGGACTTGATCCACCGTGCAAGCGATGTGGCCTCCTCCGGATAGGTAGGGCGATCGGGTGCATCCCCTCTCCGCCATTCGGGGGTCTGGCTCCGGTCACTCCTCGGCCGCCGACGGTCCTCCCGCCCCGGGGAGTAGCCTGGCGGTCGCCTGGCGGGGCTCCTTCCCCGGGTCGAGGATTTGACAGGTTGCGGGCTACGGTTCTCCCAGTGCCATCGCCTCCCGGCCGCCTCCCCTCGGGACTCCGTCCGTTCCTGATTCTCCCGCAGAAGCCTTTCGCGCTCTGCGGCGAGGAAGCGTAGTTATCGACAAACGGCTTCCTCGTGCAGGCGATCGGAGGAGTGGTGCAGGCGAGGCGAACTGCCTCCTCCTGATGGGGACCTGGCCAACAACGGGCTCCGCCCGTCCCCGAGCTACCGGCCCGTCGCCGTCACCTCCAGGACTTCCCGGTTGCTTTCGTTCTCCCTCCTTAGCCTCTCGCGCTCCGCGATGATGAAGCAGAGCTGGTGGCGGGCGGTTTGTTCGTCCTGGAAGGCCCTCTGGGTGGTCTCGGCCGCTTTGTCCAAACGCCTCTGCGCAGCGGCCGCCTCCTCCCGCGCCTCCACAGCCGCGCGATCTCCATTTCCTCTTCCAGGAGCTTCTGCTGGACCGCAACCTCCATGGCGAGCCCCCTGTTTTCCCCCTCCTCCTCGAACTGGGGGTGGAGATTCCGTCTCACGTTCTGGGGCTCCGGGGGGCCGGGCTGTGGCTCCGCCCCCGCCGTCGGGTAGCTTCCCATCGCCTGAGTAACGGCCTTGAAGCTCTTCAGGACTGCGTGGGCCGTAGTATGGTCTGTCTCGGTGCCCATCCCCGGAGGGGGGTCGGGCACCGGGATGATTAGTAGAGAGAGCGGCTCCTGATCCACAGGATCCTTGCCATGGTCAGGGTTCCGAGTGATCGGCATGGAGTCTAACATGGGTGTGACCCTTCGATTCCCACAGACGACGCCAATTGTTACGAGGTGGAACTCGCACACAATGAATTTGTATTGAGGGAAACCAAGGGCACGGTGGTTCTGTTGACAAGAGGGTTTAGGTTGGCAATTTAACAGGTGATTAATGGGGTGAAGAGGCTGGACTTGCCGCCGGGGGTGGTCACGGAGTCAAATCCCACCGGACACGGCGGAGGAAGATCAGGTAGCGGGAGGCTGGAGCTGATGTCGAACAAGGGGCGAGCTTTCCTGCAGCACGAGCAACTCGTCAGAAGGGCGGGGTTGGACTCCGTGACCTTCTGACGAGTTGCTCATGCTGCAGGAAAGCTCGCCCCTTGGTCGACATCAGCTCTAGCCTCCCGCTACCCGATCTTCCTCCGCCGTGTCCGGTGGGATTTGACTCCGTGACCACCCCCGGCGGCAAGTCCAGCCTCTTCACCCCATTAATCACCTGTTAAATTGCCAACCTAAACCCTCTTGTCAACAGAACCACCGTGCCCTTGGTTTCCCTCAATACAAATTCATTGTGTGCGAGTTCCACCTCGTAACAACGTTAATTCATCATTTGTGGTCATGTGATCTTATTTTGGCACAATTTCACTTCCCTAAAGCATTATAAATGTCTACTACATTTTTAGGGATTTTTCTGGATTTTTTTGGTGTCCCGAAGGGGACTGAATCAACTCGGGAAGAGGAGTACATAACAGGCGCCTGTAGAAGGAATGACAGTCGCCTGGGCAACCCAACAGTCGACTGCCCAAACAACAACAGTCGTCTCCCTTTAAGGAACTGGAGCTGAAGAAGCTGAAGCCAAATGACAGCCGCCTGCAAGAGGATTGTTAGTTGACTGTAATACTGTACAGTCACTTGTCATTTTCGCATCAGTCGACTGATTTCCAGATGCCTGAGGGAGCAAAAAGAGCTGATTCTCTGTATTTTGACACTTCTGCAGCAGGCGACTGAAGAACAAAAGATAGTCGCATGTGGATTGCACAGGCGACTGTGATTTTCAAGATATTCGCCTATCTCCCTTTGGAAGCAATGAAATCCACCTATTATCAGTCGACTGTCGTTTGTTCAGTAGTCGACTGATCGGGGTTTTTCGACCAAATACTGGGTTGCGAGAAACATGTTTTTCTTAACCTGATTTCTCTCCAATTGTTGTGGATCGTTGGATGACACTTTGGATGGATGCGATGCAACCCCTAGGGGTATAAAACATTACTATTCATATGTAATAAAAAGAATGTAATCTTTTGCTATTTTAGGTTATCTTCTTCCTTAAGAAGGGATTAGGGTTTTGGAGAGCTGAGAGTTTTCTGATCTCGTTTTTTTATTACTGGGATTGATTGATGATTGAGGAAGCTATTATTTGGTGACAAATCTCCAACTATCTTACTCTTATACATTTGTTTTCATTTCTTGTATTGAACAATGGTTATTTCTATAAATGCTCATTCTATTCTTGATATGTTAGGCTAAATTCATTGTGTGGGTGTTTTGGATTGATGTAGGATGTTTTGATTTCCTTGCTAATGTTCATTTCCAGCACCCTTGGTTAATCCATGTTATTGGGTGAAATACACTTATGATTAATTGGGCTTGATACTATCCATGGAGGAGCCAAAGAACGGTGGTGCTTCATAATTGTTGCATCTATGTATCCAATGGGTATTGCATATCTTGAAATGACTGCAAGACCCCTTCAATCCATATTTCGTAATTTAGAAGTTTAATTCCCCCGATAATTCAAATTGTTAATTGGGTTGTGACCCGTTTATCGAATCGTGCATTACCCGAAAGGGGCCGCAGAACGGTGGTTGTGTGATGCGCAATACGACTTACATGCACTACTCTCACATACCTTGTAATGGGTGTGAGAGTGATTCATGAGCCTTAATTAGGGGAAGAACCCAATAAGCAATTACCTTTGGTGCACCCCAAATGTGCTAAATTGATTTATTTTCCGAACCTCATACCTTGAAATGGTTGAGTGATCGAGTTATCATGGAATTAATATTTATCAGAGCAATTGAGTAATCCTACCGATATCCTCAACACCCGCACTCTTGTTCTCCCTTGCATCCAAACCATAGGACTTTACCCTAACTTTAGGGTACCTAGATAAATCATCTATACAAACAATCATTCACCCCCATAGGGTGGTTAGAACCCTCAGGCATTCTTTACACGCTCTGACTATTTGTGTGAATTTGTAGATTAGTTCCGTCTCTGTGGATACGATCACGTACTAACCGGGTATATTATTTGCCGACATCGTGCACTTGCGAGTATCACCTTTCAGGTCCAGTCAAGCAAATTGGCGTCGTTTCCGGGGACGGCATATCTTCATTTCACACTCTGGTTTTTGTCGTGAAAATTTGGTGAGATCTTTCCATTATATTGTCTATAGTCATTGTGGATGTGACGGTCGCTTTTCGATCGTATGCTTTTCGTGCGCGTACCTTCTTGTTCGTACGCGTATTTTTGTGATCTCCTCTTGTATCCTGAACGCACGAAGTAATATATCGTTGTGACCCTCTGAGAGAGTACTTATTTGTGGAACTTTTCGTGAATGTTATTTCACAGCTCATTCTCCCATAAATCAGCTTTGACTGAAGGGGTGTCGTAACTTTAGACTTCGACATTTGATCTTTTTATATTTAGTTCCGTTTTTTGTTACCTTAGCTCATGGCTGACCATCTTAGTCTGGACCCTCCTGTCGACATGGTCGTCCCGATATTTTTCTTGTATTTATTGGACACCGTTAGACTGATATTTCACAGTAATCATTTGTAATCTCTAATTAGCCCTATACTTAACCCTAATCAAAACTAATTAAATCCTAGGGATCTTACGTTTCATATGAAATGTTTCCTAGCTTAAATGCCACACTAATTCCACCCTACCCCTCACACACACTCTCTCTCACCAAACAAGATAAGTGCACCCCCCTTTCTAACCCTATATAGCTATATAACCCTTCCTCTCACAAACTCACGCATCTTTAACCCTATGGTTTTTCTAACGCAGCCGCCTGCCTTCACCCTCATCCTCCATCGACCCGACACCCCATGCCCTTTGCCTCAGCCACCGGACTCCTTGCCGCCGGCCCCAGTCACCGGCCAACCTCCGGCCCCTTTGAGAACAGCCGCACGACACCAAACTGCCCCCTCTTCCTCTACATCTTGCCTCATGCCCCTGCTCTTAGCCTTGCCTCTGGCCTCCCCTAGCTGGGGCCGCCGCTCACCCTACACCCTGCTAGCCAACCCCCCTTCACCGGCCAAGTCACGGCGGCCATCCATCCTCCAAACACTCTGGCCTCCACCCTCTTAAACCACTCAAAAACCGACCCACAGCCGCACAAAATCTGCCGACCACCCATCCCTAAGCTGCCGCCCTCTTTCCTATACTCCGGCCAACCTCCACCTTAGGCCCCCTAGCCTTAAACATCTCCGACCTCCTCTTAAATCCTATCGCACCCCTCCCTTCAACCCCCTAAAACACCAGCAGCCCCTCTCCACAAAGGACTGTATGATTGGTGATTGGTGATGTTTGTTGGGCACATAGGAGATTCTGGATCGTTGAACTGAGATTGCGGACGTTGTTTTCAGGCAAGTGAAACTTGCTCAGATTATTGTCAAAGCCACGTTTAGGCTATTTTGGGTAATTTGTGCAAATGAGACTAGGCGGTGAAATGATAGTCGCCTAGACACCATGCTTGATCTAGTTTAACAACGAAACTAGATCCGACACCATGCTTGATCTAGTTTTGACAACGAAGCTAGATCCAACATCCTTGCCATGTTCATGCATATCACATGTCACGTTTAATTTCGATAAACGGTACGCATTCAATAACTGTTTTTACTTTATAACTGTTGCATACCACATGCCATATCATGCATTGAATGTCTTGAAATGAATGTGTAGCACATGTTACTATTGAAATGTAAGCTGCAGCGAGTAGGATTTTGACTCCTACATCATGAATGAGGCTAGGTGCACCCCTATGCCAAATGATAAAACACTTCCTGGTTCGTGATCCAGAAGATGGGCACCAGTCCATATACACGTGGAGGGGTAGGGTTAAGCGGTCACTCAGCGTAGAAGTGTGCCCTACAACAACTTCAGCTGCAAGACGTAAACCCTGTGCACAACGCAAACGTATGTTTTACTGCTTTTCATGAAATATTGTTTAGTCGCTTTTTGCTACGATGTGCCATGCATCATGTAATATCATGCTCATCTTAAACTGTTGCATCTATGAAATAATATGCCATGTCATCATTTTTAAATTGCTAATTGCAGTCATCTTATAACTGCTGTACTTTATGTTTCCTTGCACAAAAGTCTCCCTTTCCCTTTTGGAGATTTTTGCTGACATGTGACATTTTCTCTTTGGGTGTCACATGTCAGGTTTTGAGCCTGAGTTAGTTGCTGAGGATGACTAGTTTACTGATGTTCAGTTCGTGGTTACCGGAGTTTTACCCGAGTGGTAGGGATCATGTCTATGGAGAAAACACTAGAATGGGGGTTGAATAGTGTTTAAGCAATTTAAAACGATTGTTACACCAAATTAAAATGCTAACCAACAATAAAGTGCGGAATTAGATTTGAACCCAAATAAGAAACACATGCAAACCCAATTATGTTTCTAGGGTTCGGATTACCCAAGTCACTTCCCGACTTGTTCTCGGTAATCTTACGTCCCTTCCACCCGGATACCTCCGGATACTCAAGTTAGAAGCCTAATTTGATGTTTTCTTAAAACCCACTTGTAGCAACTCTACAAGTGAAATCGAATACAATCGATGTCCTTGACTCCCACAACTTGGGAGAAAGTAAACCACTCTCACAACCCGAGAGCAAATTCAATATACGAAAATAATGAAATCTGAAAGCAACCCTTACAATCACCTATGCCTTGAAGTAGAACTTGAAGGAGTGGTGTGTTGTGTGTTGAAGACTCTCTTGGAAGAGAGAAGAAAGCCCTTTCTATTGACTGCACCAATTACCTAGAGGATCACTCTTTGGTTCTAGGTTGGAGAGCAAGAGATCAAAGATTTGGAATTCTTAGGGCTTTGGATTTGAGAGCTTTAAACTTTAGAATGAAAGCTTGAGATGAAAACTTGGAAGAATTGGTAACCTCTCAATGGAACAGTAGAAGCCCCATTTATAGGTTTCTCAAATCCACAAAACAGTTTAGGAAATAAAATATTTTGGAATCCTTGAGAAAATTCTCAACGGATAGAATCTGAACTCGCAACAGTCAATAGTTGAAGAAACCACAGTCGACTGTTGCACAGTCAGCAAGGGTAGGTAAGAATTCCTAACGGTAACTTTCCACGTGGACAGTCGACTGATGAAGCAAAGACAGTCGACTGTTAAACCAACAGGCGACTGTAAATCCTACTACAGGCGACTGGCCGAGAGATGGTAAGCAGAATGAAATCTGGAAATCCTGTGAGATAACAGGACAGACGACTGATGCAGATAATACAGTCGACTATTAATCAGAAAAGGCGACTGTAAATCCTTCTACAGACGACTGTCAAATACCCTGAGAATTTCCAGAGAGCAGAGTCAATAAGTTGGCTCACAGACAGACGACTGTTGTAGTATACACAGTTGACTGATCCAAGGGACAGTCGACTGTATATTCATCATAAGTCGACTGGCCGTGAAAGTCAGATCAACAATGTTTTGGGCAAAAGATAGACATGCGACTGATATACAAAACACAGTCGACTGTCACAAGGACAGGCGCCTGTGAATCGTTCATCAGTAGCCTGTGCGAAATAAACAGAAAGGCCTAAAACTATATTGTTAAAAGCTTGTGCATAGCAGGCGACTGTAAAACAAAACACAGTCGATTGTTTTTGAGACAGACGACTGTAAAACATTCAGTAGTCGACTGTTATAAACAATCCAAGCACAATCACTAAAGAAATGGATTGGGGTCAAAGGACAAATGATCTAATAATGTCCTACGACAGAAATGATGATGTGTGTGAGTGCTCCATCAAAGTTCTACTTCTAAGCTACATACTAGAAGAGATAAAATAAAATTACATTGACGAATTCTCTCTTCTATCCATCGTATGCGCTTGACGTCTTTATGGAGCTTCAATCATCATCTACGATCATTCAATCCATGTCATTTGCCTTCAATCAACTTTGAGTGTCATCCGTTGCAAGTAGATCCTCATAATTAGCTTAGGCAATGGATTAACTGCAAAATAGGGGATTATTCACAAGTATTAATGTTTGCACATCATTAACACCAAGTAGGGAGAAGGCCAATACTCAACATTCTACCCCTTTTTGATGATGACAAACAAACATAAACAAAAAGATAAATAATTGTGCTTACGAAAACTTACTCTCCATACATAGATGCCAATCAAGTTAGTCAACACATAATAGGGCATCTACATATCAATTGAAGCAAATGAGTAAGATACGTATGATTTTAAATCAAGAAATCTAGGAATCAAAATCCATATTCAATGTAATCTTACTCCCCCTGAATCTAAGGCAACTTCAATCTTAGATTCATAGTGTTAGAACATACTTAGCACATTCATTATGAATCTTGTATGTTTATTTCTCTCCCCCTATGGCATTATCCAAAAAGGTGGGAGTAAATAACAACAACAATAATCGTGCTAAAATACTAACTAACAACAATCAAGGAGTAAAAAGATATATGGAATCAAAAAATCTCATAAAAGCACATCACATACTTATGTGAATAGAGGAATTGAAATCCAATATCAACATTATAGATAGACGAAACGAAAATAGGTTCAAAACTGTATCACATCATTGATAGCATGAAATATCCAATATCAAATCTACATTGACTCAACAAAACATCAGAAGAGAATAAATCATTCAAGGAGACAATGAGGCAATCATCACACAGATAAGATAATCAATTTTACAAGGTGTGACACATGAGATTAATCAGCAACATCATATATATATATATATATATATATATATATATATTTCAAAAGAAAAAATACCCAACACTCCGACGATCCTCCTAGGGCAGATGGAGCGGGCTTCGCTGAAGGGACTGGATTAAACCTACTGGGGCCGGGAATATGCTTGTGGGCCGGGAATTAAACCTGATGTGGCCGGGAAACTATTTTTTTCAAAAGAAAAAAATGGAGTCTGCAATTGATGGAGAGGGGGATTCTGGCGATCCTCCTAGGGCAGATGGAGCGGGCTTCGCTGAAGGGACTGGAAGGCCTAGGGCGCCAGAGGATAATTTTAAAGCTACAGATCTTGACATGGCGGGTCGTGTTTCTGGATCACGAACCAATGGGCATTTGAATCTGAGCGGCGGTGGCAACAATGGACACGGAGGTTCACTGGCATCTGGAAATGGCGGGCAAGGCAACAATGTCCGCGGATTCGGGGTAGGTTCCCTAGCGTTGGGGGGTAAGCACAATATTGATGATGAGGATGTGGGGGATGGCTGGCAGGTGGTGAGGAGAAGAACTTTGGCTCCGGGTCATACAGCTAACCCTAGGACTGGTGTAGGCCTTCACAAGAAGTGGAGGCCTATCTATAAAGGGGCTCCCCCTCGGAGGCCGCTTGCTGAGCTTATTCCCAAGTAACGAAGACCGGAGCGTAACCTGTTTGTGAAATTGCCTGAGAGGCCTGTTATTAATGTTAATTCTTCGGGGGCCAAGATTTCATGGGTTGATGTATGTGCTAATCGGCGTACGTATGGAGCGGTGTTGGGCATGTCTCACGTCCCACTAAAGACTAGGGAGGATGGCACTATCTGTGCCAGGTTCCCTGGAGAGCTTGTCCATAGCGGTGCTGAAAATTGGAGGAATACGCTTGTGGGCTATGTTTTGGGCGATATACCGTACTACAGTCAAATAGTTGCTTGGGTGGAGAGATTGTGGAAGCCTAAAAGGAAGATTCAAATATATATCAAGGAAAATGGTTTTTTCTACTTCAGATTCGAATATCAAGAGGAGTGTAATAGGGTATTGTCTGGAGGGCCTTGGCTCTTTGATGGCCGACTTGTCGTGCTCAAGATATGGAACCAGGATATGAAGCATGACCGAGATATTCTGTCTTCGATCCCCATCTGGTTTCAGCTGCATGGTGTCCCGCTCTACATGTGGAATCTGGAGGGCCTTAATATCATTTCATCGGTGCTAGGTAAACCGATTTGCCTTGATCGGGCAACGGCTTAATTAGAGAGAATCTCGTATGCCTGATGCCTCATAGAAGTAGATGCCTCCTCCCCGCTTGTTTCATCCTTTGAAGTGGAGATGGATGATGGGTCTATTGTGCTTATAGGCACAAAATTTGAAGGAGAACCACCTAGGTGCAGTCGGTGTGTTTGTTTTGGACACACAGATGTGCAGTGTCCCGAAATGAACAAGCTCCCTTCAATCCAAGAAGAAGAGACGGCTGATGTTAAAGGGGCCCATGAAAATACTATGCCTAAGAATTCTGACATTGAGGGTGTGGGTAGGGATTCTGACATTGACGGCGGGCAGTCTGCTGAGTTGCTGAATATGTGCTCTGACATTAGTAATGTTCATGGACCTGTGGCTAAGTCCATCGAGGAAGGGATTGTTTCTGTTAATCACCAAGCTGGAAGTGGGAATGGGAGCATTGCTGCATCTACTGTGGGTATTCTGGATGTCATTAGCAGCTGTAACGAGACAAATCTCACAGGTAACTCGGGTCCTTCCAAGCATGCGTGAGGGAGTCCTATCCCAAGTACTTGCGATCATTTCCTGAGGCCTTTAAGGCCTGTTCCTGAATCGTTCACCATGGACATACCCAACCCTCCGACTGAAGAACATCATACTAACCCAACTTTGGAGAATGAGGTTATAGTCAATGAAGAGATTGATTTGGCCAGATTGCAGGATGTGGCTCCAATGCTGTTTGAGAACAGTAATGAGTGGGACATTGATAAATTGCCTGAGGGCTTAACTATGGAAAATCCGGAGTGGGAGATGGAGATAGAGGAAATACTTCAACGCAAGGCTGACATCAAAGATGGGAAAAGGAAATTGGTTCCAAGTAGTTCGACTACTAGAAGAAGTACCAGGTCCCAGGTGACCTCAACAACCCTAAATTGATTAATGTCTATATTTTTTGGAATACCAGGGGGCTCAATAACCAGGTGCGACAGAAGGACCTGAGGAATATGATTAACACAATAAATCTGTCGGCTATTATACTATTGGAGACTAAGCTCAAGGATCCATCCGATGGCAATAAGAAAGGGATTCCAAAAGATTGGTACTCAATTGATAATTCTATTCATGCGCCGGGGGGCGGATCATTATGGGGTTTAACCCCGCTATTTGGAAGGCGACTATTCTAACATGCTCTGATCAACACATTTCTGCTACTTGTGTGAACAGTGGAGGGTTTACTTGTGTCATCACGGGGGTGTATGGGCGTAATACATTGCTGGAGAGGAAAAAGTTGTGGAAAATCTTAGAAGCCGTTATTGCATTTATTGGGAATGATGCATGGATAGTGGGAGGGGATTTTAATAGTGCCCTCTTCACTAAGGACAAGGTTGGTGGTAGAAAGCTTGAGGAGAGTATGGTTCAAGATTTCAGTGTCTGCATGAGCAGCTGTGCTCTTCAGGAGCTGAAAAGCATAGGTAACAATTTAAGCTGGTGCAATAATAGGATTGGAAAGGACCGTATAGCTGCACAACTTGATCGCGTCTTCTGCAACTCTATTTGGGTTCATATGCTACCGGGAACTTTTACTGAATATCTTGATCCTTCTACAAGTGACCACTCTCCTATGGTGGTCTATTTTTACTCCAAGGTTCTCTCTGCCCCTAAGCCTTTCAAATTCTTTAACTATTGGGTTCACTGTCCTGGTTTCAGTGATACTATAGAAAAATGCTGGGCCGGCCAGGTGAAGGGTGCAGGGTTTTCTGGGACCCTTAGGGCACAAAAACTCTAGTCCCGTCCTAAGTCGGACGGAACATAGACAGAAATGCAGCGGAAAAAATTTTATGTTAATCTAATTAACATGCAACCCTAAGGAACCAGACCCTATAAGCCAGGATCTCTGCCAACTTGGGGTGGATTTGACCACCCCAAGAGGGATCTAACTACTGCGAATAATTAAATGAAAAGCTTAAACACATACCCAGAATCTTAGCCCTGGGGCAGGCGAGATGTTCCGCGCCGTCTTCCGAGCTGCTCCAGTCCCACGCCGAGCCGCTCCTTGAACCGCTCCACGCACCGCTCCTCGAACCGCTCTGCATCCCGAGGCGATCAATCCCCGTGTCGCCGAGCCACCCACCGCCGAAGAAAGTTTCACGCGAGTGAAACCTCCGCCTAGATTTCGGATCCAGAACCCGAACTCCTTTGCGGCTTTGCTAAAGCCCGCGGGAGTAAGGCAGAAATTTATAGGGAGAGGAGAAATATTAATTTAGCTTACATCCGAGCGTGCTCCAACATTTACGAGAGCCGCTCAGATCTAGAGCTTGGGACGAGTTTTGAGGAGGAGAGCAGACCCCTATTTATATAGGCGGTGGACTCTCCCCTTCTCTCAAAATCCGATGTGGGACTATTAATTTGGGATTAATTAAATCAAGTTAGTTTGCCTTTCACAAAGGGCAAACTTTCTCTAATTTTAACTCCCTCACCGTTGAGCTTCAATGTTGGTACAACCTACCAAATCAAAGAGGGTTCAACGGTGAACGCGTAGGAAAAAACGGCTCGTCAATCCAAGTCCGTTTGACCCTTCAAACAATTGTCCAAAGTTAGCCAAAAGTCATGCTTCTCTTAGAAACGTAGCCGTCAAGAAAATCCCAGGTTTCAAAAAACCCTAACCAGAAAATTCGAGCTTGGTGGGCCTCCATTTTCGCTGGTTTCAGCCCAACAGTTTGGGCTGACTTGTTTTGGCTATAACTTGTGCATTTGGACTCCGTTTTTGACGCGGTTTGAACCTGCGTTTAGAGCGGGACGATCCCGTCATCTAGGTAAACTTTTCAACACGTTTATTTAATTAAATATAGTCTTAAACAATTTAAGACACATTTAATCTCTTTTGCATCATATGCAAATTAGTCCCTATCTAGGCTTAAATTTTCATTTGCATCAAATACAAATGATCCGATGGCATATTCCTCTACATCTCCCACTTGCACTCAGGATCATTTATCCCGAATGTAGGAGATGATTGCAAACATCTTTTGCAATATTTTATCCCTTGCATCAAATGCAAATTATTCTCCCTAACTAATTTCTACCTATTACTAGACGAAGATCGCACTCTGTGTGAGACCCTACAGCCTGACCCTTACAACAGGTTGAGCTCGAAGCCCTATACGGCAGTGACCACGAGCAGTGGTTGTCGTCCATGCTTCAGGAATCATCATTATGTGGTTAACTCATTGACATGAGTATTGTCGGGACCACCCTGACTGTTTCCGTGATGAATTCCGCAGTTATAGTCTTTTCGTCTAAACTATGTCGTGTAGATCAAGTCTAGGGTACGGTCAAACTATCAACCCCAATAACTTGACTCCGGTTAGTTTCTATCAATCTTTAGTCAAATCATGTTGGACTTGTTCCAACATACTCTAGCCAGAGTTTTTACCAAAGATCGAACTAACCCTACGACACTAACTCCCATTGACCGGGAGAGACGAATCCTCTCTTGGTCATTACTCTCCTCATACGCTTCAAGTGTCACCCAATCAAAGACCTTTCGACACGGCTTGCCTCGAAGCTAGGTCATTTGAGCTAAGTGGCACCGTTCACGCACAGGTTCGTCAAAATGACCTCAAGTCAAAAGACCAACTAGCCTATCATCACTCAGAGTCATCATTGACAGATTGGTCAATATAACCATATGATAACTCTTGTGGATCGTTCAGTGAACTCATTCTCTAATGATCACCTGTGTCTTGTCAACGACTTCGCCAAGTCAAGCGATCATGAGATCATCGCCACCGCTATACGGTGAAGACTAAGACACAATGGTCTATCTGATGTTTCGATATCCTAGTCTCGAAACATCTACGACCACGAACTCTTTTTAGACTTATGCTACAGACGGTCAAACATTTCTTCATGATTGAGATACTCATCTCGATACCTGTTTGACCTTGCATAAAGTCTCAGGACTTTACCTAAGTTAATATCTAATGTTAACTACATTATAACATAACTTAGATAAATATTTACCAAACAGCTTACTGTTATTTCGAACAAGATGTTTGTGCTATGCACACATGAAGATAGATAGCCTCGAGGGTATCATCTCTCAACATCTCCCACTTGCACTCAGGCCCATTTATCTCGGTATCTCATACCGTTTTTACACATAAGTTTTCCCGACTTCATGTGGTAGAGCCTTCATGAGTGGATCTGCTAAAACCGTCTACATTATAGACTTAAGGGTTTCTATGTTTAGACCAACCATTTGAATCTCATTCAAATAATTCATTTGGTCTTTCAGAATCCATAATATTTTAATTTACTTGGATCTTATCCAATTCATCGTACCTTACGATAATTATTTAAATTAGTTACTGGTCATTTCAAATGGCTCATATTTATTTCTGATAAAGAATCAAACTCTTTTGATCACTTTGTCAAAATATATGTTCCATCCCTTTGATGCCTCACATGTAATTTACATGCTCCCACTGACCTTGAAAATTATCTGGTTAATTCATATAAGTTGGTCCGTCTAAATCATATTTAGAAAAAACGAACTTGTAAGTGAATGCTCCAATTTTCATGGTCAACTTAAGCGTTTACATCGAGTTTGGTCCGAGTAGTTCTGTACACATCTGCTGGTGGAAAACGGTTTCATTATAATCCGTTTTATAGGAATTAGTATGGAAAAACCGTTCTCGACCAACATGATTGCACTTCCATATTTTCCTTTTTTGCACCAATCTTTCAACTTAAAGATTTACTTGCAGTAAGTGAGGAAACATTTTCCTTGGGCACGTAAACTAAATTCCAAAATTTATTTACGCACACGGACCTATTCTGGTTGCATCAAGTTTTTAAATCGGAGTTACTTCTCCGAATTTCTTCCCGGAAGTTGACTAAGTCATCATCAGTTATGATGTCTAACTCGACTCTTCGTCTCACGAGATTCGAGTAATTATACAACTTCCTAATGTTTGATTTAATGAATATATTATTGATAATGTCCTCATAGAACATTATCAAAACCTAGGCATTACTATCTGGGACTTAACCCAGAGGAAGGACTTAACTCAGAGTCACTTGTTATGGATCGCACCGAGTCTAACTAAGTGTGATTCATACCATTTAACACACTGATGTGTTAACAGACTTGACCTGAGAGAAAATAACATTTTCTTTTAATTACACAAGATTTTATGTAGCTAAGTATTTAACCATTCGATCTAATCGAATCAGTTTAAATATTTTTGTCTTTTCGTTCTTTATTTTTTCAGACTTGTGTTTCATCAAGAACACGTGTCTTAATAAAATATACGAATAACTTATTTTGGTTGATCTAGACTCGGGTACATCAGTATGTACCAGACTGAGTTCGACAACTCATTTTCCCACTGTCTTACAGATGGGTTTCGGACAATTTTATCTAAGAGGATAAGACTCACAAGTGTCCGTAAACTTCATAATACGAGAGGTCAGACCCCTCTTTATGTGACTTGTGAAGCTTAGTCTCTCGATACGGCCTAGTCTATTTTACCATATAAGTTTGCTACTATCTTGTGTATTTATATATTAACATTTAATATATATATATTTAGTTATTACAAATTACTTAACACAAAACATTGCTTCCGAAGTAAGGTGACGACATTCGTCCAAAAAATGTGTTAGACGTTTTTGTATAACTATTTATTCTGAAATCGTGACATCAAAATATATCACATTTTCATTTCCTCCTACTTATGCCTTTACTAATGATAAATTAAACTAACTTTCTCAATTGACTTTCCGGAGTGCCTTCTTCCTTTTCTAAATCACATTTAGATATTAATTAACCCAACATAAATAGCTATGCAAGCATCTTATGTATCCAAACGCTTGAGCTTTGCAATCTCGAGTTTAGCTCAAGAAGTTGCTTGTCTCAAGATCCGGTTGGGATACATAGTCTTGCACCGCTCATGCACTCGTATTCGACTCAAACGGTTTGATCGAATTTTCGAACTTTGCGGATCGGAATTGTTTGTCCATACAACCTTGAGGGTAGCTCGACAAGTTGTAGGGAGAAACATACTTCGAATATCCTATATGTTCAAGCTGCCTCATATAGAGAAGAGTGACATGTAGCTTTAATTTATTTGTTGGACCCAGAACTTAATGAAATCATATTTCTTAAGTCTGTTCTTTAGAAGGTCATTTAATGTCAACGAGAATATAGTTTAATTCCATCAATTAGAATTTAACTTGATATTCAATCAATCAACTATTTGACTAGTTAACTTATTCCAATATTATATTTTGATTCCTTCGGTAAACATAGTCTTGCCCTAGTTTAGCATATGTTCAATATTAAATATAGGTAGAATGGCTTTTATCTATCTATATCCTCCCACTATTTTTACGATCGTTTCAATGCTTAATAACGAACGATTTAATCGAATTAAAATATTTAAAATTTAGTGAAAGAGGGATCCAATCATCCTGAACCTCACAACCTTGACGAGACTCAACAAGTTGATTGGTTCCATGATTGGTAGACTAACTCTTAGTCAATCACATCACATGTGACTCCATATCGTTATTTTACCCACAGTCACTTATGATCTTGAGGAGACTCAACAAATCATAATGACTGGTCTAGTCAGACCCTTGATTTCATGTCCAGATTTGACTTAGATCGATGCTCGAGGAGACCCGACGTATCGATTTGGGTCAAGTCTAGACTACATCACATGTATGTTGGAGTTTGTTCCTTAAAGATAAACAAGTCATAGCTTGAGGAGACTCAACAACTATAATTGTCTTCTTTGAGTTACCAAGCTCCAAAATCAAGGATGGATACGAATTAATCTTTAATAAGATATATAACGCATTGACTAGATATAGTCCAGGGTGTCATACAATCATGATTCGCGACATTGCGGTCCAGCGGAACACAGCCAGGGAATTGACTAAGCCAGGATCACTGCCCCTTGTACTAGCAAGGGTTGACCCAGAACTCTTAGCCAAGCACATTGACTGGATCATGGTCCATTGAATGAAGCTTGTCATTTTTGTATGTGTGCCATAGACTAAACAGCTTTTATTAACAACTAATTAATCATATCAACTAGTTGCATCCTTAAATTCAAAATTTTAGGATTTGTTTAATAACTTTTATTAAGTCCTTATCAACTATAAGGTTCACGTGCTATCCTAATCATTATTAGGATTTTAATAAATTTTATTAACAACGCTAAAAGCGAAATCCTTTAATGAAAATTAATTATAACAATTAGAATTACAAATTCATTAAAGGGACTACCCTAATCAGGAATTAGGTCTTGAAGTGTTGTTAATGTTTTATTAAAACACAGCATGTCATTAAAATTCAAGTAATAAATTTTAATCATTATTTAATGGCTAACCTAAAGGGTTGTCTTGTGTTATCAAATAAGGGACAAGAAGACATAGCCATTAAAAATTTACACTAACTTGATCGCATAAAAGGTGTACAACTATTTAACAATTAAATAGACTAAAGTTTATCGCATAAACAATTTTAGCATGCATACTTAAATTTAACATTTAAATTTAAAAATACGATTTTTAAAACATTTTATTTTATCTCATAAAGTAAAAGCCTGTTTAAAAAATCATAACATTTGCATGCTACTTTAAAATATTTATCGCATAAAAATTTTAAACTTTTAAAATCAGTTTTTAAAAATATCTTATAAATTTAAAAGCATCATTTAAACAATTCCATGTTTAAAATTTATCACATAAAATTTTAAACAACATTTTAAACTTATCGCATAAAGTTTTAAAGCTTTAAAACAATTTTAAAATTTATCACATAAATTTAAAAATTCCATTTTAAAACTTTCATGTTTAAAATTTATCATATAAAATTTTTAAACAAAAAAAAATTTAAATTTATCGCATAAATTTAAAGAAAACATTTTTCTTTAAAAGCATTCAATTAATAAATTCGCAGTCCTAGATCAGCATACAAAGATGGCTCTGATACCAATGCAGGGTTTTCTGGGACCCTTAGGGCACAAAAACTCTAGTCCCGTCCTAAGTCGGATGGAACATAGACAGAAATGCAGCGGAAAATTTTTTATGTTAATCTAATTAACATGCAACCCTAAGGAACCAGACCCTATAAGCCAGGATCTCTGCCAACTTGGGGTGGATCTGACCACCCCAAGAGGGATCTAACTACTGCGAATAATTAAATGAAAAGCTTAAACACATACCCGGAATCTCAGCCCTGGGGCAGGCGAGATGTTCCGCGCCGTCTTCCGAGCTGCTCCAGTCCCACGCCGAGCCGCTCCTTGAACCGCTCCACGCACCGCTCCTCGAACTGCTCCGCATCCCGAGGCGATCAATCCCCGTGTCGCCGAGCCACCCACCGCCGAAGAAAGTTTCACGCGAGTGAAACCTCCGCCTAGATTTCGGATCCAGAATCCGAACTCCTTTGCGGCTTTGCTAGAGCCCGCTGGAGTAAGGCAGAAATTTATAGGGAGAGGAGAAATATTAATTTAGCTTAGATCCGAGCGTGCTCCAACATTTACGAGAGCCGCTCAGATCTAGATCTTGGGACGAGTTTTGAGGAGGAGAGCAGACCCCTATTTATATAGGCGGTGGACTCTCCCCTTCTCTCAAAATCCGATGTGGGACTATTAATTTGGGATTAATTAAATCAAGTTAGTTTGCCTTTCACAAAGGGCAAACTTTCTCTAATTTTAACTCCCTCACCGTTGAGCTTTAATGTTGGTACAACCTACCAAATCAAATAGGGTTCAACGGTGAACGCGTAGGAAAAAACGGCTCGTCAATCCGAGTCCGTTTGACCCTTCAAACAATTGTCCAAAGTTAGCCAAAAGTCATGCTTCTCTTAGAAACGTAGCCGTCAAGAAAATCCCAGGTTTCAAAAAACCCTAACCAGAAAATTCGAGCTTGGTGGGCCTCCGTTTTCGCTGGTTTCAGCCCAACAGTTTCGGCTGACTTGTTTTGGCTATAACTTGTGCATTTGGACTCCGTTTTTGACGCGGTTTGAACCTGCGTTTAGAGCGGGACGATCCCGTCATCTAGGTAACCTTTTCAACGCGTTTATTTAATTAAATATAGTCTTAAACAATTTAAGACACATTTAATCTCTTTTGCATCATATGCAAATTAGTCCCTATCTAGGCTTAAATTTTCATTTGCATCAAATACAAATGATCCGAGGGCATATTCCTCTACAAAGGGTACCCCCATGTATAATCTGACGGAAAAATTAAAAAGATTGAAACCGGTTCTTTGGTCTTGGGCTGGGGATTATCATGCGGCCAATATGGTTAAGAAATGTAAGAGGGAGCTTGAGGATCTCCGTAGTGTTCCTGACATACATTCTTCCATGTCTCTACAAATCAAAGAGCAACATCTACAGAAGGAATTATTCAAAGCAATGAAGCTGGAGGAAGGAATGAATAGGCAAAAGAGCAGGCAGGACTGGCTTACCCTGGGAGATAAGAATACTAAATTCTTCTATACTGCCATGAAATCTAGGATTTGCCGCAATAATCTTAATCATCTTTTTGATAAGGATGGGGGCCGGAACCTTGTGCTTGATGAATTGATTAGGAATGCTCCCACCTATTTTGAAGAGCTATACAACCAGAAGCACTATCGGTCCTCCTTTCAAAATCTGATCCCGAAACGTATATTAACTACAAATGCTTTAGATTGGCTGAGAAGGAGGGTATCTAATGAGGAGATCAAAAATGCAGTTTTCCAGATTGGCCCAGATAAATCCCCTGGTCCTGATGGGTTCAATGGCTTCTTCTATCAACAAAATTGGGCGCTTATTGGAAAGGAGGTATCTTTTGCCGTGAAATCTTTCTTCAGGTCTGGTTCGCTTCTCAGACTTGTGAATCGTACTTTTCTAACTCTGGTTCCTAAAAGTGAAAATGCTACGAATTTGGGGGATTACAGACCTATTGCCTTTTGCAATGTTCTTTATAAGATCATTAGCAAAATTATTTGCAACAGGATTAAAGTTGTCATTCATGAACTTATTTCTCCAAACCAATCGGCTTTTCTTAAAGGAAGGCTTCTGACGGATTGTACACTACTAGCCCATGAGCAGATCAGAGACTTCAGTAACCCTATGGGTGGAAGAGCCTGTCTGAAATTGGACTTGCACAAAGCTTTTGATAGTGTCAATCTGGACTTCATACTTTATTTCTTAAGGCAATTGGGTTTTCCTGAGATTTTCGTCAGCTGGATCAAAGAATGCATCTTCTCTCCAACCTTCTCGGTTATGATTAATGGACCACCCTATGGTTATTTCAAAGGAAATAGAGGTATTCGTCAAGGTGACACTCACTCCCCTTATTTATTTGTCCTTACTATGGAAGTCTTTTCCATCCTGATTTCTAGGGCCATTATTATGGATAAAATCCAACCCATGAGACATAACGGTGCTATTTCACATCTCCTTTTTGCTGATGATCTTCTGGTGTTTTGTCGGGTTAATAAGAATTCTTTTTTGGGCATTAAAATGTTGTTGGAAGAATTCTATAATTATACTGGGCTTCAGGTTAATTGGGACAAAAGCTCTGGTTTGTTTAGCAAGGGAGCTAATGATAAGAATGACTTGGCCGATATGTTGGGAATCAAGATTGCTACAACAATTTCCACCTACCTTGGATTTTCGCTCTCTTCTAAATATCCCAAAACTATCAACTATGGTAGGTTGGTTGATAAATGTAAAAAAAGGATGCTGGGATGGAGTTCGTCTTTGCTTTCTATAGCGGGGCGTATTGAGCTGGTGAGAACAGTGATATATGGGATTGTGGCCTTTTGGATGCATGCATTTCGCATTCCTTTCAAAATTCTGAGAACAATCTCTGCTATGTGCCGAAGGTTTATAATGGGATCAACTAGAGCTTGGGCTTGGGAATACATTTGCAAACCTAAAGATGAAGGCGGAGTTGGGATCAGGCTTCTAGAAGACTTAAATGTGGCAGCAAGTATTAAACTGGCCTGGAGATATCTCACCTCCGATAGTATTTGGGCAAAACACATGAGAATGACCTATGGAGCCAATGCGGGTTTCTTTGCAGCAAAAGGGAGTGTTCTGGAGTCTGGAACTTGGAAGAGGATACTTAACAGCCGGTAGATTTCACTAAATCTCATCCGCAGGACTGTGAGAAACGGCCGGGATACTCTTTTCTGGGTTGATCCATGGACAGTAGGGGGTCCGCTGGGTATGCGGTTCCCAGTTCCGCCTGGCGATGAGCTTAAAAGGGTATCCGACTATTGGTGCGATGGCGGGTGGTGTGCAGATCCAACGTTAGACCCATGTCAGGCACATTTTGCAGCGGCTGCGGCTAACATTTTGTTCGGATGATTGGGATTGGGTGCTGGGAGAAAATTTCAGCTTCAAACAAGCCTGGGAGGGAGTACGACGTCGAGGCATTCACTTCCCCTTATATAAATTGATTTGGTACAATCATCACTCTCCCAAATTGTCTATTACTTTACTTCGTGCTTTCCAGAACAATTTACTCACCAGGGATTTGATGAGAAGATGGGGGATCTCTACGCCGGTTCATTGCGTTTTATGTGATGAAAACAAAGAAGAGACCATTGAGCATCTCTTTTTTAATTGTAACTACTCTAATTATATTCTGAGTAGAACATTTTTAAAACTCCAAGTCTCAGGCCAAATCACTCCAAGTTTGGATGAGATTGGGAAGTTTTACCTTGGCCGATTTGGGGGGAAAAGTGCTTTGGACATCCCGGCCAAGACTTCACTTGCCTCCTCGGTTTGGCATATATGGAGAGAAAGAAATCGACGCATTTTTGAATGGGAGAAGAAAATTAAGACCAACCTTTTTGAGGAGATAGCTGCTGATATCAGAGTCCTATTGCATGACCAAGAGCCGGCCAATTCGGATGAAGCTAATATTTATTCCAGCTGGGGTTTCAGAGACATGGGATGAATAGAGTTTAAGTCTCTTGGGTTTTTGTCTATATGCCATTTTAGAATAGCTACATTTGGGATGTGGACTTGATAGTGGAGAGTGACGGCGCTTGTGCCCTATCCTCTCCCTATCGATAACACATGCCTAAATGTGCTATTATTGTAATTTGTATATTTGATCAATAAAGTACCACGCTAACTTTACATATATATATATATATATATATATATATCAACAGAGATGTGAGTACATAGGATACGGACATCAACATGTCCAACAAAAAAATACATCCATCATGATCACAAAAAAATACATCATGATGCCAAAAGTACATATCACATCAAGTATCTATCATAACATCAGCATACATCAGTATCAAAATATCCATCACAACATCAAAGTACAACCATCACTAATTTAACACCACACGAACACCTATCTAAGAGTGAGCGTCTCCAGGGGCTGCAGAAGAAGAAGCAGGCTCTGTGACAGCGGGTGTATCCTCTGGAGGAGGGTCAAAAGGAGCAACAGCAGCAGCATCAGTAGCATCCTGAGTAGAAGCTACACCAGGATGCTCAACGACATCAGTGGGCTAAGGAGGCACATGAGGCTGGGGAATAAACTGTCTCAGATCCTCAGGGAAGGGTATTCCCTGATGGAGAAAAGAAAGAGACATCAACCTGTAAAGTCCAGAGACCATCTAAAAAAGAGTATCACGAGATGGTGGAGCTGAGGTGGAAGGCTGGACATCTGGAGGAACAGTGGAGGAGGACGGAGCTGATGTGGATTTCCTCTTCTTCGAGGCAGACTGCAGAGCCGAAGAATATTTCGACTTTGCAGATGCATCGAGGAGAGGACCAAAGGGCATGGGCTCGTAAGGAGACAAATCAATACCATAATGTTGGAAGACAAGAGTCAAAAGACCACCGTATGGAATGTGAGTGGAGGAAGAAGTAAACTCGACCTTGTCCATCCTGTCAAGGAGGACACCGGCCCAATTCACAGACATCCCAGAGAAAATCGCATACATACACTTTGGAATATCATGAGACGGCTGGTCAGATGATCCATGCCTCGAAAGGATGTTGGACTTCACCACTAGGTTAACTGCCCAACCTCTAGCCGAAAACATAGATGACCCGACACCAGAATCCAGGGCTAAAGGTATCTCACGAAGCATATCCCTAAGGACAGAGGGGTCAAGCTCGTCAATATCAGAGATGGATATATCAGAAGGAAGAGAACCGGTATAGGGAATCCTAAGAATGGTCCCTAATAGAGTGGGAGTAATCTGGATGTGGGTTCCCTGAACAACAGTGTTAATGACACCGGTGGAAGAATACTCATCGCGAACGCGGTTAGCATAGAAGAGCTTCACCAGAAATGGATAGGCTCGAGGGGACTCACTCTGAGAGAAGCGAAACAGATCGGCCAAGTGGGTAGCAGATAGAATGTCAGAAAGTCTCTCAGCAGTAAAGGCAGGAAAAGAGATGTACCGTTCCCTAAGAAGATTGATCCCTAAGAGAGTGAAATTTTGCCAAGAAAAGATCATCTCGGTAAAGAGGAAGGGGATCAGTAGGGGGTACGACAGGAGGCTCTTCTCCAGAGCTCAAATCAGAAGCAGACTGATGGGGAGCGGCAGCAGTAGGCTCATTGATGGTAACACCAATGGGCTTCCGCTGACGCTTGATCAGGGGCTGAGCGTCGGAAGAAGACGACGATGGAGAGTATCCCTGCGAAGCAGACTGCGAGGGAGAATCGGCATGTTTGGTATGAGCTTTGTAGGGCTTCTTCTTCTTGGCTATAGGTTTCTTGGGTGCCCTAGGTCTCTTAGAAGCAACAATTTTCTCTTTTCCCTTGGTTTTGGGTGCCATGGAAACGAGAGAGAGAGAAACGATGGGCGAAGAAATCGAAAGACAAAAATTGAAGGAAAGACTTGAGAGAGAAACAAACCAAGTCGAGGAGATGCGAGGAAGCAACGACGAAACGATCGAATTGCCAGGAGGAGGAGATCGACAGCAACGGCTGAGAAAACGAGTGGGAAGACGAAGCGGTTCAATCGGAGGAGAGAGAAACGCAAGAGTCGAAATGAATAGGCTCGAAGAATATAAGAAAGAGGGAATAAATATGGGCCGTTGGATCAAATAATCAACGGCTCGGATCACAGCAGTGAACCGTCACGAAAAGTAGACAATCGACTGGATGAAGTGATAAGAATTAGTCTCAGGAAGACAGACAGTCAACTGTTGAGCAACATACAGTCGTCTGTCCGATGACAGTCGACTATACTATACACATCAGTCGGCTGACCGATAATCAATAAACTTCATCAAAACAACAGAGAGCTCTGTAAAATTTCGACAAAGAGAACAGTCGCCTGATGACTAAAGTTCAGTCGCCTATTAAAATAACAGTCGACTGGAAAACAGTCATCAGTCGGCTGTGCAAAAGATACAGATTCTCAGACAGAGGTGATAGAGTAGGGCAGTCGACTGTCGAAGGAAAGACAGTCGTCTGTCTTGGTCCAAAAACGCACAGTGAGATACAAATCCAGAGAATAAGAACACTCACCCTAGGACCTATACTCTAAACACAAACTCATCATAAAAACAATATAATACGATAAATCGATTGAAACACAAATCTCTAACAACAATCTCAAAGAAATCATGAAATCACATAAATCGCAATTGCCTTTCTTAAACACATATGAAGCATATATCAAAGGAAGAAAGACAATATGATGACATGAGCTCAAAAGGTGTTATACCATGAATAGAGAGCTTCTAGATTTCAGATTCACCCATAATTCCTAATTCTCCATGCAACCTCACAAATGAATCTTCTTTAAGAGGTTTTGTGAAGATGTCGGCAATTTGTTTTTGGGTTTCAATGTACTCTAAGATGATGTCCTTCTTAGCTACATGATCATTTATAAAATGGTGTCTCACGTCTATGTGTTTGGTATGGGAGTGGTGTACCGGATTCTTGGAAAGACATATGGCACTTTGGTTATCAACCATGATCGAGCAAGTATCACAGTTGACACCATAGTCCATCAGAGTGTGTCTCATCCAAAGAACTTGTGCACATGCAAGACCCGCGGCAATATATTCCGCTTCAGTCGTGGACAATGACACCAAATTCTGTTTCTTAGAAAACCAAGAAACTAAGGAATTTCCTAGAAAATGGAAAGTGCCACTAGTAATTTTTCTCTCGGACTTGCATCCGGCAAAGTCGGCATCACTATATGAGATTAACTCATATGTGCTAGATTTAGGGTAAAGTAACCCATAATCTAAAGATTGATTGAGATAACGAAATATTCGTTTAACCGCAATCAAGTGTGACTCCTTAGGTCTAGCTTGATATCTAGCACACAAGCATACGGAAAACATGATATCGGGCCTACTAGTGGTTAAGTAAAGTAAGCTACCGATCATACCTCAATATAGACGAACGTCTACATCTTTTCTGTTTTCATCTTTGTGAAGGTGGGTAGTAGTACTCATGGGAGTCCGTTTGCTTGACGATGATTCCATCCCGAATCGCTTTATAAGCTCCCATGTGTACTTTGTCTGATGTATGAAGGTGACATTCTCCATTTGTCGAATTTGCAGTCCAAGGAAATAGGTGAGCTCTCCCATGTGGCTCATCTCGAATTCATCCTTCATTGACTTAGAAAATTCTTGACAAATATTAAAGTTAGTAGAACCAAAAATTATATCGTCTACATAAACTTGAATCAAGAGAATGTCATTTTCATAATCTTTAATGAAGAGTGTAGAATCAACTTCTCCCATTTTATAACCTAAATTCAAAAGAAAGGTCTTGAGTCGATCATACCAAGCTCTAGGAGCTTGTCTCAACCCATACAACGCTTTCTTAAGTTTGAAAACATGATTTGGAAATTTTTCATGAATAAAACCGGGAGGTTGTGAAACATAAACTTTTTCATTGACAAACCCATTCAAAAATGCACTTTTAACATCCATTTGAAATAGTTTAAAATTCTTATGGGATGCAAAAGATAAAAGCAACCTAATAGCTTCTAATCTAGCTACGGGGGCAAAAGATTTTTCGAAATCAATACCTTCCTCTTGCCGGTAGCCTTGAGCTACTAACCTTGCTTTGTTCCTTGTGATCACCTCGTTCTCATCCGTCTTGTTCTTGAAGATCCATTTGGTCCCAATGACTTGATGACCACTTGGAAGAGGAACGAGTTTCCAAACTTCATTTCTCTCGAATTGCATTAGTTCTTCTTCCATTGCCACTATCCATGAGCTATCCTCACAAGCTTCTTGGATGTTCTTTGGCTAAATGGTAGAGACGAATGCGCAATGATAGAATTCTTCAATCCTCGACCTCGTTCAAACACCCACACCAATATCTCCAATAATTTGGTTATGGGGATGATTACGAACGGTCGGATAAGCTTTGGGTATACCTGCATCACTAGGAACATCTTCAACAATTTCGTTAGTAGTGTTAGTCTCAATAACCGAATCATTGATCTTAACATTACTAAGTGTATCACAAATAACATCTACACTATCATCATCAACATGAGGAAAATCAAATCTTCATTAAAAGAAACGTGTAGTCATTCCTCAATCGTTGAAGAAGTTTTGTTGTATATCCGGTAGGCTTTGCTACGTGTGGAATATCCAACAAAAATTCCTTCATCGGATCTTGGCTCAAATTTTTCTAGATTACCGAAAGTATTCTTGATTAAACATTTTGAACCAAAAACATGAAAATATTTTACTTGAGGCTTTTTGTCATAAAACAACTCAAAACAAGTTTTGTTCATTCGGGGTCTCACTAGGATCCTATTGAGCATATAACATGCCGTGTGCAATGCCTCTACCCAAAATTGTAGTTCAAGATGACTATCATGGAGCATAGTGCATGCACACTCAATAAGAGTCCTATTCTTTCTCTCTACAACACCATTTTATGGTGGTGTCCGAGGGAAGGAAAAATTATGAGTTATCCCGGTGTCATCACAAAACTTAGTAAAAGATTCATTCTCAAATTCTCCTCCATGATCACTACAGATAGTGATAATGGTGGATCCGAAAAAATTCTGAATCTTCTTTGCAAATTTGGTAAATTCTTCATAAGCTTCAGTCTTATTAGTTAAGAATGAAACCCAAGTAAATCTAGAAAAGTCGTCAAGGACAACTAATCCTTAATGAGCATTACCTAAAGAAGCGGTTCTAGTTGGCCCAAACAAATCTAGATGAAGAAATTCTAGGGGCCTCTTAGAAATAATCCCTTCTTTAAGCTTAAAGGATGATTTACTAAGTTTACCACTTTGACATGAATCGCAAAAGTTTTCTTATTAAAAGCAATTTTAGGAAAACCTTTGACTAGATCATGCTTAGCTAACTTATATAAGTGCTTGAAGTGAACATGACCAAAACGGCGATGCTATAATAGTTGTTCACTTGTGTTAGCAACTAATAAATGTTCTACGGTTTTAGGCAAGCTCAAATAGTAAATATTTTTACGCCTAATACCGGAAAATAAAACATTTGAATCACAACCAACAATAGTACACAATCCTTCTCCAAAGTTAACCTTGTAACCTTTGTCACAAAGTTGACTAATGGAAATGAGATTGTGACACAAACCACTAACAAGATAGACGTTAGTAATTAAGGGTTTGGAAAGATTACCAACAATACCTACTCCAATGATGGTTCCTTTTGATTACCTCCAAAAGTGACCGTTGCACCATCCTTGATGCTAATCACTTCGGAGAGCAATGAGGGATCTCTCATCATATGTTTAGAGCAACAACTATCGAGAATCCATCCTTTCCCTTTAGAGCAAGTTTGACCTTTATTGCTCTTCTTCTTTCTCTTGGGTACCTATATAATATACCATAAGCTCATGGTACCCAATGTTTGTTGGGTCCAAGGGGATTAGCCCTTTGGAAGCCAAGTCCAAGTGGACTTCCGCTTCCCAACATAATTACCATTATTGATCACATCATGAAAATAGGAATCAACATAAGCATTCCTATCATTTAGGCTAGTGTTCTTAGGACCCCAAATGGTGTATGTTTTGGGAGTCCTTTTCCTAGTTGCATGCACATTTGTTAAATTTCTATGTGGTGCAAGCTTCTTGGGAACATGGTTTCTAGCATAAATATGAGGTGGTGGATATGCATTGTACATACGAGAATGATATGTATGCTTGGGAACATGCATGTTGTATGAAGCATATGGGTTATGCATGACATGCGGAGGATGTGCATACATGTAAGAATGATGCATATGTGCATACGGGTGTATAGGAGCACGTACATGAGTATTTCTCATGTGTGGTTGTGTACGTGTCCGTGGGTGTGGAGCATAAAAAGTGTCATAATTATCCACTTGTGAAGTAGGAGGTTTCCTACGTGGATGAGTGTTAGTGTACATGTAAGCATGGCCTTGCTTTTAGTTTCCACCCTTAGTGGGTTTCTTGTCAAAAGGAGGAGAAGGTGAAGTGGTGACTTTCTTGGTAGGTTTGCTACCTATAGTGTCTTTGACACCACTTGTGGATGCACCAGAGGAAGGCCTCACAAAGTCTATAGTGACACCACTATATGAGGTGCGATCATTGGATGCATTTGCTTTCACAAACCCAAGACCAACACGATGTGTGGCCGTAAATTGGTTTGCTAGCAAATCATCCAATTTTCCTTTTCCCTTATTGAATCTCATAATACGGGAGGACATGAGCTCATATTTCTCCTTTAGATAAGAAATGTTGGTATCCAATATGGACACCCGTGCTTTGAGCCGTGCACTTGGGTTTTGAGAGAAACATTCTCAAACCTAATTGTGTATGACGTGTGACTAGATCACTATTATCCATTGGACGTGTTTGATCTAGTTGAGATTTGAGGTTTTTCACCTCATCTCTCAAGGTGACATTTTGAGAAGCTAAGTTTGCTTTCTCAAGAGTTAAAGTATCAACAATGGTGTCATTGTTGATAATGCATGGAATGCATGACTTGTTAACATTTGATTTCTTTAAGCTAGTGTATCTAAGCATTAAAGATTGATATTTAGAAAAAAATTATTCATTAGCAATATGAAGTTAATCCATTGTTACCTCGGTTTCATCGTGTCGGAATCACTCTCATCAGAGAGTGGATCCTCTCGGGCCATGAAACACATGCGGGCGCTCTCACCCTTCTTATCATCGGAATGGCTTGATGAGTCCTCTCTTGAGTCATCGAAGGTACCTACAAGTCCTTTCTTCTTGTCTCTCTTGTTCTTGTCTGACTTGTGGTACTTAGGTGCCTTCCACTTCTCTTTGTTCTTTAACATTGGGCAATCCCTCTTGATGTGCCCTGGTTTATTACACTTAAAACAAATAGAGGAAGTATCATTAGTAGACTCAAAACGTTTGTTGGAGGGAAATTTACCTTTGCGAAAGAAGCGTTTGAACTTCTTCGCCATTTGGGCCATTTCACCCAAATCCATCTCATCTTCCGAATCTTCGCTATCGGAGGATGATGAATTGGCGTTGAATGCCAAAGCCTTCTTCTTGGCCTACGAAGGATATATCATAGCCCGAATCTTTAATCGGTTCTCTCTTCTTCCCTCATAAGACATGAGAGTCCCGATAAGATTCACGACTGTGTAATTCTTCAGATCATTGACCTCCTCGATGGCGATCGCTCTCCTTTCCCATTTGGAGGTCATTCCCATGATGATCTTCCTTACCTTTTCAGCTTCGGTGTATTTTTGGCTAAGGGCTTCCAATTCATTTGTGATGTCGGTAAAGCGTCCGTACATCGATGCAATGCTCTCATTCTCCTGCATATGAAACAAATCGAATTTTTGCACGGCAACATATAACTTCGAAAGTTTTACCTTATTCGTTCCCTCATGGGTAACAATGAGATGGTTCCAAATTTGATATGCACTCTTACATGTGCATATCTTGTTGAACTCATTCGGGTCCAACGCACAATAAAAAGCGTTCATTGATTTAGTGTTGTTGACTTCGGCGGACTTCTCGGAAGTCATCCATTTCTCGAAGTCCTCTTCGGTGGGCTCGACATACTCCTTGTGCAGGGTTCTCCAAAGTGAAGCACTCCTAAGGAACGTCTCCATCCTAACTTCCAATAGCCAAAATTAGTACCATTTAAACGTGGAGGACGTACCATAGATTGACCTTCGAAAAGTGTGGACACTCCATCACGATCGTGATTGTTGTACGAAGTCGGTGGATGAACATTGTTGTTGTTGGATTCCATAGCAATAACCTTGCGCTTTGATACCAATTGTAGGGATCCTGTCTATGGAGAAAACACTAGAAGGGGGTTGAATAGCGTTTAAGGAATTTAAAACGATTGTTACACCAAATTAAAATGCTAAGCAACAATAAAGTGCAGAATTAGATTTGAACCCAAATAAGAAACACATGCAAACACAATTATGTTTCTAGGGTTCAGATTACCCAAGTCACTTCCCGACTTGTTCCCGGTAATCCTACGTCCCTTCCACCCGGATACCTCCGGATACTCAAGTTAGAACCCTAACTTGAGATTTCCATAAAACCCACTTGTAGCAACCCTACAAGGGAAATCGAATACAATCGATGTCCTTGACTCCCACAACTTGGGAGCAAGCAAACCGCTCTCACAACCCGAGAGCAAATTCAATATACGAAAATAATGAAATCTGACAGTAACACTTACAATCACCTATGCCGTGAAGTAGAACTTGAAGGAGTGGTGTGTTGTGTGTTGAAGACTCTCTTGGAAGAGAGGACAAAGCCCTTTCTCTTGACTGCACCAATTGCCTAGAGGATCACTCTTTGGTTCTAGGTTGGAGAGCAAAAGATCAAAGATTTTGAATTCTTAGGGCTTTGGATTTGAGAGCTTTAAACTTTAGAATGAAAGCTTGAAATGAAAACTTGGAAGAATTTGTAACCTCTCAATGGAACATTAGAAGCCCCATTTATAGGTTTCTCAAATCCACAAAACAGTTTAGGCAATAAGCTCTTTTGGAATCCTTGAGAAAATTCTCAACGGATAGAATCTGAACTCGCGACAGTCGACAGTTGAAGAAACCACAGTCGACTGTTGCACAGTCAGCAAGGGTAGGTAAGAATTCATAACGGTAACTTACCACGTGGACAGTCGACTGATGAAGCAAAGACAGTCGACTGTTAAAACAACAGGCGACTGTAAATCCTTCTACATGCGACTGGCCGAGAGATGGTAAGCAGAATGAAATCTGGAAATCCTGTAAGATAACAGGACAGACGACTGATGCAGATAATACAATCGACTGTTAATCATAACAGGCGACTGTAAATCCTTATACAGACTACTGTCAAATACACTTAGAATTTCCAGAGAGCAGAGTCAATAAGTTGGCTCACAGACAGATGACTGTTTTTGCATACACAATCGACTGATCCAAGGAACAGTCGACTGTATATTAAACATAAGTCGACTGGCAATGAAAGTCAGATCAACAAAGTTTTGGGCAAAATATAGACATGCGACTGATATACAAAACACAGTCGACTGTCACAAGGACAGGCGCCTATTAATCGTTCATCAGTAGCCTGTGCGAAATAAATAGAGAGGCCCAAAACTAGATTGTTAAAAGCTTGTGCATAGTAGACGACTGTAGAACAAAACACAATCGACTGTTTTTGAGACAGACGACTGTAAAACGTTCAGCAGTCGACTGTTATAAACAATCCAAGCACAATCACTAAAGAAATGGATTGGGGTCAAAGGACAAATGATCTAATAATGTCCTAGGACAGAAATGATGATGTGTGTGAGTGCTCCATCAAAGTTATACTTTTAAGCTACATACTAGAAGAGATAAAAGAAAATTACTTTGACAAATTCTCTCTTCTATCCATCGTTTGAGCTTGAAGTCTTCATGGAGCTTCAATCATCATCTACGATCATCCAATCCATGTCATTTGCCTTCAATCAACTTTGAGTGTCATCCATTGCAAGTTGATCCTCATAATTAGCTTAGGCAATGGATTAACTGCAAAATAGGGGTTTAGTCACAAGTATTTATGTTTGCTCATCATTAACACCAAGTAGGGAGAAGTCCAATACTCAACACTAGTTTCAGCTGGTGACTTCCTCTTTGTTGTTGTTTGTTCCTTAGTAGTCGTTGTTAGGTTGTTTGGTGCGTAGCACCCTTCTCTTGTTTTAGTTTCGGCCATGCTTGGGGCCTTTCATTTTCAGACTCTTGTACCCTTATTTTATGAATATATCTGTGGATGTTTGTAATAATGAAATGGATGTTTTAAATGTTGGTTAATCTTTAACTGTTTTCAATTACTATTATTATTATTGTTGTTTCCTTATGCAATGCAAGAATCTACGAATTGATGAACACACAGACGCATATTAGACTGTGGCTTCATAGCTTCAGTCTGAGCGGACATTTTCGCGTCTCGCCTTCCTACTTGGGAAGCGGGGCGTGACTGGTTTTTGTGGTGGCCCATGTAGGTCATTGTACCTGCGAAATATCGAAACAACGATAATTATAAAACATCCATTGAAACATTCAAAACATTCGAGTCATAAAATTTTAGTCTAATTGAAGGTTTTCCTTGTCTTTGATTATAGGGAGACTTAGATAGACGTCCTATTTTGATAGTCAGATGCCTTCGTTAAGATTTAGTCGTACTCGTCTTAGAATACCTTAGTAGCCTCTCACCCAGCCCTGACTATATTAGATTTCTAGAGTCTTTCCTTTAGTCGTTTGCTTGGGTCCATCAGATTTCGGGCCCAGCAGAACGTAATCTTGATCCTCTAAGGACCTTTTCCCTGAGATCACCATTACAGTCTAGTTCATTAGGAAGTCTTAGTGCTAAGTTTCCCTAATCTCTGGTCGGCCCGGTAATTAGAACCCCTGATTTCTATCATTTTCTAATCATTACCCTTTTTAGCCAATGACCATAGAATCCAATCGTAGCAGATTCACTAAGTTAGTTTCCAGTCGTATTTACGTTTCGAATATTTGATTCACTTCCTTGCTTCCGATTCACGTGATTTCCTTCATGTCGTTCATCATCAATTGTTGAATCTTCCCCATTACCATCCCGATCCTTCGAAAAGCATTTTCAACATTATTTATTTTATATTTTGAATTCCTCTCTCTTTAAAGTCTTTGAAAACATTTAGCATGAGCTTAGACATCCAATTGCGGAACAGTCACTTCATCTACATACAAATTATTTTTCGTCTAATCCCTTCTTTGTATTTTAACTTGTATCATATACACTATTCTCCTGTATTTTATAAGGATATTATTATATCTTTCTTTCCCTTACTTGAATATTCACAATTATATCTCTGTCCCACCTAACCAAGCTATCTCCTTACCCACTCCTCTTCTGTACCCGTTCATTCCGATCTTGTTCCGTTACGCTTTTTGATTTCGGTTTCCTTATTATTGCTTAGTCATCCTACTAGTGCTTGCCATTGCCTATGTCAACCTTAGTATAGTTTGTTGGGCCCATTAGTATTATTGTGATGTCGTCGTGGTGCATGTATATATGTAGAGTGTGTGGACCCGTGTGTGTGAACTCCTGCGTACCACTCATGTATGCGTGTGTTATCCTTAGTATATTAATTATTATCTCTTGTGTTATATATGTACTCAATGTTATTCAGGATATATATGAAGTTGTATGAATGATAGTATTTATAAATATATGTGTGGATAACTATACCACTTTAGGGATGTCTGTGTTTATTAGAATTAGTGTTGGAATATCTACTAGTGGTGTATGTAGTTTGAAGATACTTGTAAATGCTTGAAATAGTATACTAGTAAGTCATGTGCATGTTAGGTGTAATGATAATAGGTGTACTTATAGTTGAGTGTGTAGGCCTAATATATGATTTATATGTTAGAACGTATGAGCATGTGCTCGTACATAGATATGTATGTGCTTAGTCATAGATAGATATGTGCTTACTATATGAATATGTGTGATATACGTATGGTAATATTTTTTTAGTATTGTTTTCCTTTACGGGATGTTGTGTGTGTATGTGTCTACCATGAGGTATACCCGATTATTGTATGTTGTAACTATGCATGGATAGGTATAAGTAGTAGTATACTAATTATATGTAAATTGCTATGGTGTGGATATATTATATGTATGTGACTATACTATGTATGCATATATGGGATAGTGTATTATGATTGTATATATGTGCTAATATTGTAATATTATTATAATATGTAAAGTTATTGCATTATAGTGTGATTGATATTATTGTGTAAATACGATTACATTGGTGTATATTATATAAGAGTGGTGTGTTGGTATTAGTATAAATATCGTGTTATGTATATAAGGCATTTTGGTTCTGGTGTGGGTCTTTGAGTCTCACTCATGGTTGAGTGGGTATACTCTAAATATATTGTTATATTTGTCTGTAGTTTGTGTATAGTTCTATGAACGTAGTAATGAATGATGTGCGTATAGTGATATGTTTGGTTGTGCCTGGTTACGTTACGCGCATGGTTGTGGGTGACTATACCATTATATAGTTATAGGTTTGGTCGTGTAGTATAATTATTTACTGAGGTTTCACATGTTTGAATGTATTTATGCTAGCTAAACTAGGTGTGTAGATGTGCTAAGTATACAGTGGTATGAGTGGCATGTGTGAATAGTATATTAGTGTGTGTGTGTGTGCACCATACACGGGTAAGTATGTGCTTAGCTATAGGTGTTTGCGACTATGGTATGTGTGTTGTGTCTTGAATATAGTGGATTGTATGTGATATGTATATATGATGAAGTATCTACGTGTATTTGAATAACTATATATTTGTGTATTTATAGTAGGGGTGAATGTATATTAGATATAGCAAACATGATTTAATATTGTATGGTGTGATTACATGTGTTGATATGTTTGGTGTTGAATGTACACTAGGAGATATAAGGAAGTAGTGTATCCATGTTTGTTTTGTGCATATGTAGTTATCTATACGTGAAGTACTACGATTGTATTCGTCGGTGTGAACTATTTTTTATGTAGGTTTCTGTACCATGGTTATGTGATAAGTGAGTGATAGTTATATAAGGGATGTACGTGACTATATGAAGGATTGAAGCATGTGTATGAATTTGAATGTCTATGATAAGTATAGGTATAGAATGTGCATATATATACATGTTTGTAATATTAATGTTTGACTACTTAGTGCATATATAAGCACTTGTAGTAACTATACATGGTTTGAATTATTGTGTGATATGATTGAGGTAGTTACTAGAATGGCTAGATATATTTTTAGTTAGAAAGTCCGAGGACGGACTTTGCTCTAAGGTGGGTAGGATGTCACGGTCGCTTTTCGACCGTATGCTTTTCGTGCGCGTACCTTCTTGTTCGTACGCGTATTTTTCTGACCTCCTCTTGTATCCCGAACGCACGAAGTTATATGTCGTTGTGAACCTATGAGAGAGTACTTATTTGTGGAATTTTTTGTGAACGTCATTTTACGGCTCATTTTCCCACAAATTAGCTTTGATTGAAGGGGTGTCATAACTTTAGACTTCGACGTTTGATCTTTTTATTTTTAGTTCCATTTTTCGTTACCCTAGCTCGAGACTGACCATCTTAGTCTCGACCCTCCCGTCGACAAGGTCGTCCCGATATTTTTCTTGTATTTATCGGACACCGTTAGACTGATATTTCACACTAATCATTTGTAATCTCTAATTAGCCTTATACTTAACCATAATTAAACTAATTAAATCCTATGGATCTTACGTTTCACATGAAATTTTTCCTAGCTAAATGCCACACTAATTCTACCCTCCCCCTCACACACACTTTCTCCAAACAAGCTAAGTGTACCCCCCTTTCCTAACCCTATATAGCTATATTACCCTTCATCTCACAAACTCACGATTCTTTAACCCTGGGGATTTTTTAACGCAGCCGCCGGCCTTCACCCTCATCCTCCATCAACCCAACACCCCACGCCCTTTGCCTCAGCTGTCGAACTCCTTACCGCCTGCCCCAGTCGCCGGCCAACCTTCGGCCCCTTTGAGAACAGCCGCATGACACCAAACTGCCCCCTCTCCCTCTACATCTTGCAGCATACCCCTGCTCTTAGCCTTGCCTCCGGCCTCCCCTAGCTACGGTCGACCCTCACCCTACACCCAGCCAGCCAACCTCCCTTCGCCGGCCATGTCACGACGGCCACCCATCCTCCAAACACTCCGGCCTCCACCCTCTTAAACCCCTCAAAAACAGACCCACAACAACACAAAATCTGCCGATCATCCATCCCTAAACTGCATCCCTCTTTCCTATACTCCGGCCAACCTCCACCTTAGGCCCCCTAGCCTTAAACACCTCCAACCTCCTCTTAAATCCTGTCGCACCCCTCCCTTCAACCCCCTAAGACACCAGCAGCCCCTCTCCACAAAGGAGCAGCCGACCACTCTCAAGTTACCACACAGATCAGCCCCGCGTCGGCTTTTGCACGCCTCCACGTGTCGTTGCAGGCCTCCCCTAGGCCTCGAGCCCTTAGATCGCAGCCCTGCCGCTCATCTTCCTCATGCGTCCGCTTTCGCCGCTGTCCGTTGCTTGTAGTTATCGCCATTCTCGCCGTAGCACGTCGTACCCTTGCACTCTACCGGATCGAACCCCTGATGTCGCTACCCCACGTCAGTGTAGATCTCGCGTAGTGTTGAGGTATACCCAAACCGTAGGAACCCAAACACCGCATGTTTAAACAAGATAAAAATCGTAATTTTATTGTTTGGTTAAATCACTAATTGAGATTAACAATATGGGACTGTAGGATTGGTGATTAGTGATGTTTGTTGGGCACATAGGAGATTCTGGATCGTTGAACTGAGATTGCGGATGTTGTTTTTAGGCAAGTGAAACTTGCTCAGATTATTGTTAAAGCCACATTTAGGTTATTTTGGGTAATTTGTGCAAAAGAGACTAGGCGGTGAAATGATAGTGCATAGACACCATGCTTGATCTAGTTTGACAACGAAACTAGATCTGACACCATGCTTGATCTAGTTTGACAACGAAACTAGATCCGCCACCATGCTTGATCTAGTTTGACAACGAAACTAGATCCGACACCAAGCTTGATCTAGTTTGACAACAAAGCTAGATCCGACATCCTTGCCATGTTCATAGATATCACATGTCACGTTTAATTTCGATAAACGGTACGCATTCAATAACTGTTTTTATTTTATAACGGTTGCATACCACATGCCATATCATGCATTGAATGTCTTGAAATGAATGTGTAGCACATGCTACTATTGAAATGTAAGCTGCGGCGAGTAGGATTTTGACTCCGACATCATGAATGAGGCTAGGTGCACCCCTATGCCAAATGATAAAACACGTCAACAAAGGACCCCTCCCTTCAACCCCCCAAAACACCAGCAGCCCCTCTCCACAAAGGACTGTATGATTGGTGATTGGTGATGTTTGTTGGGCATATAGGAGATTCTGGATCATTGAACTGAGATTGCAGACGTTGTTTTCAGGCAAGTGAAACTTGCTCAGATTATTGTCAAAGCCACGTTTAGGCTATTTTGGGTAATTTGTGCAAATGAGACTAGGCGGTGAAATGATATTCGCCTAGACACCATGCTTGATTTAGTTTAACAACGAAACTAGATCCGACACCATGCTTGATCTAGTTTGACAACGAAGCTAGATCCAACATCCTTGCCATGTTCATGCATATCACATGTCACGTTTAATTTCGATAAACGGTACGCATACAATAACTTTTTTTATTTTATAACTGTTGCATACCACATGCCATATCATGCATTGAATGTCTTGAAATGAATGTGTAGCACAAGCTACTATTGAAATGTAAGCTGCAGCGAGTAGGATTTTGACTCATACATCATGAATGAGGCTAGGTGCACCCCTATGCCAAATGATAAAACACTTCCTGGCTCGTGATCCAGAAGATGGGCGCCAGTCCATATACACGTGGAGGGGTAGGGTTAAGCGGTCACTCAGCGTAGAAGTGTGCCCGTACAACAACTTTAGCTGCAAGACGTAAACCCTGTGCACAACGCAAACGCATGTTTTACTGCTTTTCAGGAAATATTGTTTAGTAGCTTTTTGCTACGACGTGCCATGCATCATGTAATATCATGCTCATCTTAAACTGTTGCATCCATGAAATAATATGCCATGTCATCATTTTTAAACTGCTAATTGCAGTCATCTTATAACTGATGTACTTTATGTTTACTTGCACAAAAGTCTCCCTTTTCCTTTTAGAGATTTTTGCTGACATGTGACCTTTTCTCTTTGGGTGTCACATGTCAGGTTTTGAGCCTGAGTTAGTTGGTGAGGACGACTAGTTTAATGACGTTCAGTTCGAGGTTACCGGAGTTCTACCCTAGTCTCAGCTGGTGACTTCCTCTTTGTTTCTGTATGTTTCCTAGTAGTCGTTGTTAGGTTTTTCGGAGCGTAGCACCCTTCTCTTGTTTTAGTTTCTGCCATGCTTGGGGCCTTTCATTTTCAGACTCTTATACCCTTATATTATGATTATATCTGTGGATGTTTGGAATAATGAAATGGATATTTTAAATGTTGGTTAATCTTTAACTGCTTTCAATTACTATTATTATTATTGTTTCCTTATGCAATGCAAGAATCTGCGAATGGATGAACATACAAACGCTTATCAGACTGTGGCTTCACAGCTTCAGTCTAAACGGACCTCATCGCGTCTCGCCTTCCGTACTTGGGAAGCGGGCGTGACAGTGGATATCCGAGTTTGATTTTCAATTTATATAATCATCAAAACTATAAAAAAATTAGGTTAATATTGGAAAATTTTGACTTGAACTCAATTGTCTAGTTTATGTGGTTATGGACTCCACGAACACATAGACTAGTAAGAAACATAGACATGGCCGATAACAATACCAACACCAACGGTAATGACACCACCAATCATAGTGAGGACGATCACTCTCTACATGAGGGTGATCGAAGTTTGAGATATGTGCTGAGACCGAGTAGGTCTACTACCGGCTCATGCATTGTGCTTCCAGCCGATGCGAATTCCTTTAGCCCAAGACCTGGGATATTTCAAATTCTTCCCACTTTTCATGGTGTAGAGAAGGATAACCCTTATTTACAAATAAAGGATTTCAAAGATGTCTGCCTCACATGTTCTGATGGGAAGGCTAGCAATGAGACCATATATCTTAAACGGTTTCCTTTTTCTTTAAAGGATAAAGCTAAAAATTGTTTTAATGTTATACCTCCTCATACTATTAACTCCTGGTTGGCAATGCAAGCTGAATTTCTGAAAAAAAAATTTCCCTTGCACATGACCCAAGGATTAAAGCGGCAAATGGCAAAACTTTTTTCAGAAACCAAATGAAAGCTTTGATATCACTTGGGAAAGGTTCATGGAGCTGCTACTAGCATGCCCACACCATGGATTTGATGAATATCGTCTCATCGGTTCCTTTTACGACGGACTCATCCCGTCAATGAAACAATTCGTGGAAATGATGTGCAACGGGGAATTCCTGGATAAGACACCAGAGGAGGCATGTGATTATTTAGAATCCATAGCAGAGAATGCACTAAGTTGGGAGGTGACTCCCGAATCCAAAAGAAGAGAATTACCTTAACCTTTGGCCCGTGGAGGTCTCCTTACATTGACCCAAGAGGAAGCCTTAGAAGCAAGAATGGAGGCCATCATTTGTAAGAGACTTGAGGGGTTGCAGTTGAAAGGAGTGAAGGCCGTGACGATTGGTAATGAAGGGCTATGCAACCTCTGCAGTAGCGTAGACCATAGCATTAATCAATGTCCCAACCTACCGATAGCGAAGGAAGTACTTCAAGACCCCACACAAGTGAATCATGTGGCGAATTCCAAACAAGGGCAAGGATACAACAATTCCAACAATCAAGGCCCGAGTTGGAGGAGTAGTCCGAATTTGAATTGGGGTCCCCAAAGACAACAACAAGCTCAACCATCGTATCGTCCACCACCTTTCAACAACAACAACAATCAACAAGGCATTCAAAGGAGGAGGGATGGAACAAATGAGCCACAAGTGCAATCTTTGAGCGACATGTTGCAACAATTCATCCAAATGCAAAGACAAAAAACCAAGCCAATTTTGAACAATGGCAACAACTACAACAAACCCACGCGCAACGCCAACAATAATTTCAGCAACTCAACGAGAACATGGTGAAGCTTGCTGCAACCGTAGAGAAGGGTAAGCTTCCGACACAACCACTCCCCAACCCCAACATTAATTCGTCATCGGGGGAATCAAACGTCAAGTCTTGTCAACCGGTGACAACTTTAAGGAGTGGTCGAGAAATTGAGAAGCCAGAGCAACCGAGAGCCGAGACAGAGATAGTTATAGAGAATGAAGCCACCGCAAATGAAGAGGTGCAAGAGGGAAGATCGGACAAAGGCAACCATTCCGAAGAGATCATTATTGAAGAGCCCGAGCCGTACACTCCTCCCGCACCATTCCCTCAAAGGATTCAACCTCCATGGAAAGATAAGTTTCAATCCAAAATCCGTGAAATATTTCAAAAATGTCAAATTAATATTCCTCTCCTTGAAGCAATAAATCAAATTCTGCATATGCTAAATTATTAAAAGATTTGTGCACCATTAAGAGGAATGTTAGTGTTAAGAAAAAGGCCTTCCTAACGCAACCAGTTAGTGTTATTGTGCAACATAATACTCCCCTAAATACAAGGATCTCGGGTCACCTATAATTCCAAGCATCATAGGGACCCAAAAGATAGGGCAAGCCCTCCTTGATTTAGGCTCGAGTGTTAACATTTTGCCATATAACTTGTATGTGCAATTAGGACTCGGAGAATTGAAATCTATACCCATTATTCTCCAATTGGCCGATAGATCCATGAAGGTCCCAAAGGATAGCATAGAGGACGTGCTCGTCCAAGTGGACAAATTTTACTACCCAGTGGACTTTGTCGTGTTGGACATTCTTGAGCCTCAAACCAAAAAACCAACCCCCATCATCTTAGATAGAGCATTCCTAGCCACAAGCAATGCTATAATCAATTGTAGGGATGGTCAACTTAAGATCTCTTTTGGCAACATGAATCTTAAATTAAACATTTTTAATACTTGTAAGTTGCCATCAGGGGATGGTGAGTTTGAGGATGCTTGCATGATTGATACTCTAGTTGAAGAGCATTTTAATGCAGAGTTTGTTGACGCGCTTAATTTTGTTGAGCATTTCTGTGAAAATATTAACACCGATTATTTGTTGTAGGAAGTTGGTGCGGTGACTAAGTGGATGCCATCTTTTGAGCCGCTACCATTGGACACGCCACACCAAAGGCCATCGAAGCTAGAGCACCCATCATTGGATTTGGAGCTGTAGCCGCCATATTTGAAGTATGCATTTCTTGGGGAATCCGACACATTCCCCGTGGTAATATCGTCTAAACTTTCTAGTGAGTAAGAACTGCAATTGTTATTAGTGCTTAAAACTCACAAGGGGCAATTAGTTGGGCAATCGCCGACGTTAAAGGTATTGACCTCCTAATTTGTAAGCACCACATCTACTTAGAGGATGACACCAAACCCACAAGAGAGATGCAACGTAGGTAAAATCCTAACCTAAAGGAAGTGGTGAAAAGTGAAATCCTTAAGCTTGTTGATGCAGGTATTATATACCCCATTGCTGATAGTAGATGGGTTAGCCCCATTCAAGTTGTGCCTAAGAAATCGGGGCTAACGGTAGTTAAAAATGAGAACTATGAGTTAGTCCCCATGCGAGCCACCACAGGATGGTGCATGTTCGTTGACTATATGAATCTTAATTCTAAGACCCGTAAAGACCACTTCCCTCTTCCATTTCTAGATCAAATCCTAGAAAAAGTGACCAGACACGAATATTATTGCTTCCTTGATGGCTACTCCGGATATTATCAAATTGAAATAGCACCCGAAGAACAAGAGAAGACCACCTTCACTTGTACCTTCGGCACTTTTGCATTCCGGAGAATGCCATTTGGCTTATGTAATGCCCTTGCAACCTTTCAATGTTGTATGCTTAGCATTTTCCATGATATGGTTGAAAGGATTGTGGAGTTATTCATGGATGATTTCTCTTTGTATGGTAGCTCACTTAATAATTTTTTATCTAACTTGGCTTTGGTATTAGATCGGTGCATCGAGAAAAACCTTCTCTTAAATTGGGAGAAATGCCATTTCATGACCACCGAAGGCTTAGTCCTCGGTCATATTGTATCCAAGGAAGGTATGCAAGTTGACAAAGCCAAGATCGAGGTTATAGGAAAGCTACCCACTCCTCGTTGTGAAAGAGATATTCGATCATTTATTGGGCATGCATGTTTTTATAGGAGGTTCATAAAAGATTTTAGCTCAATATCTCTACCTCTTTGCTTGCTTTTTAAAAATGTTGTAGATTTTGCTTGGGATAATGATTATCAACTTGCTTTCGAGAAGTTGAAAAATTTGCTTACATGTTCACCTATTCTTCAGGTGCCAGATTGGACATCACCCTTCGAGATTATGTGCGATGCTAGTGACTATGCGGTTGGTGTCGTGCTTGGACAACACAAGGACAATGTCCCCGTGGTGATTTAATATGTAAGCAAGAGCATGAATAAAGCTCAACGAAACTACACCACCACAAAGAAGGAGCTTTTAGTCGTTGTCTTCGCGTTGGAGAAATTTAGGAGCTACATATTGGGATTCCCAATTACAATCTTCACCAACCATGCCACTCTTAAATATCTCCTTTCCAAGAAAGACGCCAAACGTAGACTAATCCGTTGGATTTTGCTCTTGCAGGAATTCAACATCGCCACCAAGGACAAGAAGGTAGTGGAAAATCATGTTGCCGATCACCTTTCACGGTTAACAATAAGCATGGAACCAACAACCATCCCATTGAATGATTCGTTCCCTGACGAACATCTTTTTGCGATCTCCCACACACTCCCATGGTATGCCAACATCATAAACTACTTGGTCACCGGTAAGACTCCATACACTTGGTCTCGCTAAGATTATGAGGTAAAATCTTTCTTTTTCGTTGACCCTTACCTTTACAAGTATTGTAATGACCAAATAGTAAGGAGATGCATACCCGATGTAACGACTGGTTTTTCATGTATTTGGATTATCTATATTATATAGATGCTTTGGAGGATTTTCTCTTCATGTGTGGTTTTCGTCTCCGTAGCTTTCGTTTTCATTCGTTTCGTCGTGATTTTCTAGTCTCTTCCTTATTTCGTTGATCTTGGAGTAAGTCACTCATGACGAACTTCAAATCTCTCATATTTTAGAGTTAGAGTGATCTTAGAAGCTATAGAAATCTTCCCGAAGCTTCGCGCTTCATTTCGGCACTTTTCGTGCACCTTAGTTGGTTCAAGTAGGGGGACCAACCGACTAGATTGAGATCTAGTCGGTCAGGAACTCTACTGGAACCGACTAATTCATTGAATCAAAAATTCAGAGTTACTGTTTACTCTTAGTCGGTCTAAGATCAACCACCAACCGACTAGATGTGAAACTAGTCGGTCAGAACTTGCTCTCAGACCGACTAGTTCCTTTGATAAATTTCACCTAAGTTACTGTTTATCGTTAGTCGGTCTAAGAACGTCTTTCGACCGACTAGGTTGCAAACTAGTCGGTCAGCCATTGTTCTTTAACCGACTAATTCATTGACCATTTTGTTGACCTCAGTTATTGATTGGTGTTAGTCGGTCACAGTTAGCCGACCGACCGACTAGTTCTCGAACTAGTCGGTCAGCCAACCTTCTTTGACCGACTAATCGCTGTCGTAAACCTAGGGTTTGCCCAGCCGTCGCACGAATCCTATTTAAACCCCCCCAATCGTTTTTCTTTCTTCTTTCATTTCTTCTGAGCCTCCTTCTTCCCCAAATCATCATCCATCATTCCCTAGCTCTCCCCCTTCATCCCCGGAGCCCCCTCTCACCACCATTGCACCGGCCACCATGTTTTAGGCCGCGGCAACCCCCCAAAACCCCCAAAATCCCATTTTCTCCAGATTTCTCCATCCATTCCAGATCTGAACCGTGGTTCCCCGGATCGTTGCTTCCGTTGCCGTGCTTGCTCGGCATCGATCTTTCGCTCACGATTCGGTAATAACTCGATCCTATAATATACTCATAACCCATATGTGA
Organism: Scilla litardierei; assembly: GCA_030789695.1. Classification (NCBI taxonomy): domain Eukaryota; kingdom Viridiplantae; phylum Streptophyta; class Magnoliopsida; order Asparagales; family Asparagaceae; genus Scilla; species Scilla litardierei. Next base: position 366,486 of record JAULAV010007638.1, on the reverse strand, counting down.
TTTTTGTTAAACCCTAATAAAAACTAGGTTGGATGTTGTTCTAATATTGTTTTGCCATGGCAGCGATCTCATCTCCGTAGTTAGCATTTTTGTGACGGCCTCATTGATCGTCATCATCGGTGCTAGTCAAGTGAAAATTGCCACTTAGGGTTTTAGGCCATGTCCTTAGGCCATTTACTTGTTTTAGCGTAAAAGAGACTAGGCAATGAAAGGATAGCTGCCTAGACCCCCTTTGATCTAGCTTGACAACGAAGCTAGATCCGTCACCTTCATCATGCTTGCATGCCATGTTTAATTTCAATTAACGGTACACGAATATCTGTTCATGTCATTGCACACATTGATTGTCCATCGTGATTGTGTAGCACACGCTACTCTAAAATGTAAGCTGCGGCGAGTAGGATTTTGACTCCTACACAGTGATTCAAGGCTAGGTGCACCCCTATGCCAAATACACTTCCTGGCTCGTGATCCAGAAGCGAGCTAGTGTGTTGCTAATTCCAACGCTCGATACACATGGAGGGGTAGGGTTAAACGGTCGCTTGAGCTTAGGAGTTGGCCCGATCAGCCACTCTAGCCAAAAGACGGAAACTCTGAGCACAAAGTGAAAATCGTGATAAGTGACTCGTGAATTAGTGTTTTGGTAGCTTTTGCTACATCGTGCGTGCTTGTCCCTTCTTGTCCTTTTTTTAACTGTTGCATCATACTTAAATGTCATGTCATTGCATCCTATTTGAACTGTTAGGTTGTTAGTTTACCTTCAGTTTCCTTGCTCAAGTCTTTTAGAATTGTTGACATGTGCCCCTCTCTCTTTTGGGTGACACATGTTAGATCATGAGCCAGAGTTCGTTGTTGAGGACGAGGTGTTTGCGGACGCCGAGCCCGAGCCTGTGTTTGACGAGGACTTCGTGGACACGGGCGATCAGTCGTAGAGACTGTTTGTGTTGGTTTTTAGACTGCTTTTGTTGTCGGTGTGTAGCACCAATACTTTGTGCCGTGTTGGCTTTTGTTGGCCATGTTTTGGGCCTTTAGACTCTTTCCTTTAGCCTGGTGGCTTTTCTGTGATGTTGAACTTATTTTTTTAATGTTGGACAATTCTGAGATTTGAGATTTTATTTCTGTCTCTCTTGTGTTATTATCTTTGTTCTGTTCATGGTTACATGGACCTGCATTTCTTTAGTGACGCTTATCAGGCGTGCAGCTTCACAGCTCCACGCTTGAGCGGACCTTCTCACATCTCGCCTCCATTTTAGGGAAGCGGGGCATGACAGGTTTTGTTGGTGGCCCATGCAGGTCATTTCTGTAACTGCGATTATCGGAATAACGATAATAATATTAGAATGTCTAATAAACTAAGTTCGGCATCCGAGTCCTAAGCTATGAGTCTAATTGTTTCGTTTTTCGCGTCATTAGATGGCAGGAAGGTGATTTACCCGTGGTGGTGGTAGTGCGCCCCCTCATGACGAGGAGCCTGAGCAGGAGCCCACCAATGGGGAGATGATGCAGATGATGCTTCAGATGATGCAGGTGCAGCAGGGCGTGCTCCTGCAAGTTCAGAATGCTCTAGTTGTTCGGGGTGCTCGGGCAGTTCAGGATGCCCCTCGCTCCGAGCCGGGAGCGAAGCAATTTCGGGAGCTGGGTCCAGCTTATTTTGATGGGTCTGAGGGTCCTCTAGCTGCCGATGAGTGGATTCGGAACATTGAGGATAATTTGAATATTGCGAAGATCAGCCCGGCTGGATGGGTTGATTTGGTGAAGAGGCAGCTCAAGGATAATGCTCGGAACTGGTGGGATGCGGAAGAGAAGATGCTGGTGGAGCCGATAGCTTGGGCTACCTTTAAGTCCAGGTTTGATGAGGAGTTCTTTCCGAAGGCTGCTAGGAAGGAGATGCTGCAGCGTTTTATTGAGCTGAAGCAAGGGAGCTTGACGGTGGACCAGTACCACCAAGAGTTCATTAGGCTGAGTCGGTTCGCACCGAAGATGGTGCAGGATGCTGATGAGAGGGCTCAGAGGTTCCTGCAGGGACTTGCTTTAGAGCTTCAGAGTTTTGTGTCTTCCTCTGATCTGGACTCTTATCAGAAGGTTCTGGTAGCTGCGAGGAGGCAGGAGCTGAACCTGAGTCAAAGGAGAGGACATGTTTTTGGTGCTGGGAAGAGGCCTATGGAGCAGGCCAGAACGGTGGTTAGGCCTGGTTTCAAGCCTTACCAGCCAGCTCAGTTTAAGAGGCCAGGTGGGCCTGTTCTGAAGACTTGCAATCATTGTGGCAAGCCAGGTCATGTGAAGGACCAGTGCCGGAGGCTTTTGGGTCAGTGTTTGGGCTGTGGTGATGCTTCATATTCTCTGAAGGATTGTCTGAGTATCAAGCAGCCTTGGAGGGCACCTGTTGCAGCACAGCCGTTGCAGCAGAGAGCGCCTGTTCCTGCTGGACGTGGGGCAGCTCTTGTTCCTCAGAGGCAGGCTTTTCGGCAGGCTTTTCGGCCGAGGAGGCAGGCTTTTCTGATGACCGCTGTGGAGAGCGAGGCTGTGGATGAGGTTATCACAGGTAATCCTCAGTCTAGCTGTTCCTTCTTAGTTAGTTTTGTTTGTTAGATCATGTTTGGTTGCTTGCATATGACTGTTTGCTAGACTAGGGCTTGATTGTTATACTGTTTGTAGGTGTGATTTTGGTGTGCACATTTCCTGCACGAGTCCTCTTTGACTCAGGTGCATCGATGTGCATTATTTCCCGGAGCTTCGTGGAGAAGCATTCCTTGTCGACGTCCCATCTTTTCGAGAGTTGGAATATCGTTACGGGGAATGGCATGGTCTTGATGCATCGTGGTTGTAATTCTTGCTCGTTGGTGGTTTGTGGATATGAGCTTTACGCTGATTTCATTGTCCACGACATCATCAACTATGATGCGGTCATTGGGATGGATTGGCTTGCGAGCTTCTATGCTACGATCGATTGTCGTCGGAAGAAGGTGGTGTTCGAGATTCCCGGACATCCAGTATTTGAGTTCAGCAGGGGTAGCAGTTCGCTCGGTCCGGTCAGGTTTCGGGCCAGGCCGGTGGAGGTTGTGGCTATGCAGATGGAGCTGGAGAGGCCTGCAGTTATGCGTGACTTCGATGATGTCTTCCCCGAGGAGATGTCTGGGTTGCCACCAGATCGAGCTCTCGAATTTTCGATTGATCTTATTCCGGGAGCGCAGCCGATTTCGAAGGCGCCATATCGTATGGCACCCGCTGAGTTGGAGGAGTTGTGGAAGCAGCTGGATGAGCTTTTGCAGAAGGGTTATATCAATCCTAGTGTGTCTCCATGGGGAGCACCGGTGCTGTTGGTGAAGAAGAAGGATGGTTCGCGTCGCATGTGCATGGACTATCGGGAGCTGAATGCGGTGACCGTGAAGAATAAATACACGTTGCCTCGCATCGATGATATTTTTGATCAGTTTGGAGGTTCGAGGGTGTTTTCGAAGTTGGATTTGAGGAGTGGTTATCATCAGCTGAAGGTGAAGAATGAAGATGTTCTGAAGACAACGTTCAGGATGAAGTATGGACACTACGAGTTTGTGGTTATGCCTTTCGGTGTAACCAATGCACCCACAGTTTTCATGAATCTGATGAACCTGATTTTCTACGACTTTTTAGACAAGTTTGTCGTTATCTTTATTGAAGACATTCTGATCTATTCAAAGTCAGAGGAGGAGCATGCATCGCACTTGAGGACGGTGTTGGAGATTTTGAGGAAGCATCGTTTGTATGCTAAGTTTTCGAAGTGCGAGTTTTGGATGGACAGAGTTGCTTTTCTCGGGCATGTGGTGATAGGAGATGGTATTTCAGTGGATCCTGAGAAGATCAGGGCCAACAGAGAGTGGCCTATTCCGCAGTCAGCGTCTGAGATCCGGAGTTTCCTTGGACTTGCTGGTTATTATCGGCGCTTCATTAAGGACTTTTTCCGTATTACTGAGCCAATGACCAGATTGACGCGGAAGGATGTGCCTTTTGTTTGGTCGGGTGATTGTGAGAATGCCTTTGGTGTTCTGAGGGAGAGATTAACGACCGCCCCTATTCTTGTTGTGACTGACCGCAGTGGAGGATTTGAGATATTTTGTGATGCTTTTGGCAAGGGTCTCGGTTGTGTGTTGCATCAGCACAGGCATGTTGTGACGTATGCTTCGCGTCAGCTCAAGACTCATGAGAAGAATTACCCGACGCACGAATTGGAGTTGGCTGCCGTCGTGTTTATGCTCAAGATTTGGAGGCACTTCCTGCTGAGTGAGAAAGTGAAGATCTTCACCGACCACAAAAGCTTGAAGTATGTTTTTACTCAGAAGGAGCTCAACATGCGACATAGTCGATGGTTGGAGCTCATGGCAGATTATGAGATTGATTTGCAGTATCACCCTGGTAAGGTGAATGTGGTTCCTGATGCGTTGAGTAGGCTTCCAGCGGTGATGATTTTGACCTCGCAGTGGAGATTGCAGCAGGATTTTTGCGAGTCTGGATTTGAGATTGTTCTTCCTGAAGAGACTTCTTCGTTGATGTGTATGCAGATATAGTCGACGATCATGGATCGGATCAAGGCTGGCCAGGCTGAGGATCCGAAGCTGGTGAAGATTCGGGAGCAGGTAGAAGCCGGTCTGCGGACTGACTTTTTGATTCATGAGGATGGCTCGCTGAGGTTTAGAGCCAGGTTGTGTGTGCCAGCTGGGGATATCAGAGAGGAATTATTGGTGGAGGCACACAGTTCGCCGTATTCTGTGCATCCTGGTGGGACCAAGATGTACAAGGATCTTCGTCTGAACTATTGGTGGCATGGTATGAAGAGGAGTGTGGCTCGGAGTGTAGCCAAGTGTTTGGTTTGCCAGCAAGTGAAGGCAGAGCATCAGCGTACGACAGGGTTGCTACAACCGCTTCCGATTTCGGAGTGGAAGTGGCAACACATCACTATGGATTTTGTGACTGGACTACCTCGGAGTCCGAAGCAGAATGACGCGATTTGGGTGATCGTAGATCGATTGACCAAATCTGCGCACTTTATTCCATTCCGAGTAGGACAGTCCACTGAGGCGCTAGCGAGGAGATATATGGAGGAGATCATACGACTTCACGGAGTCCCTGTGAGTATCATGTCGGATAGAGACACGAGGTTCACATCTCAGTTCTGACAGAGTTTGCAAAAGATTTTGGGTACGCGTCTGAGTTTCAGCACGGCGTACCATCCACAGACAGATGGCCATTCCGAGAGGACGATTCAGATCTTGGAGGACATGTTGAGGGCGTGCATGTTGGATTTTAAGGGTTCGTGGGAGGACCATCTACATCTGGTAGAGTTCTCTTACAACAACAGCTTCCAGGCGAGTATTGGCATGGCGCCTTTCGCCGCTCTGTATGGGAGGAAATGTCGATCGCCATTGAGTTGGGACGACGTTGGTAATCGGGAGCTGTTGGGACCTGAGATGATTGTGGAGGCCGTGGATGTTGTCAGGAACATTCGGGAGAGGCTGAGGATTGCTCAGGACCGTTTTAAGCATTGGGCGGATGCTAAACGCCGTCCTTTGGAGTTTCAGCCGGGCGACCATGTGTTCTTGAAGATTTCCCCAAATCATGGTGTGATTCGCTTTGGGAAGCGAGGGAAGTTGAGCCCGCGATACATTGGACCGTTTGACATTCTGGAGAGAGTTGGCAAGGTAGCCTACCGCTTAGCCTTGCCGCCGTCTTTGGAGGGAGTTCACAATGTTTTCCATGTGTCGCAGCTTCGTCGATACATTAGCGATTCATCTCATGCTGTGGATTTCTCGGAGATTACCGTTCGCCCTGATATGACGTATGACCAGCAGCCAGTGCAGATTCTGGACAGGCGTCAGAAGTCACTTCGAAACAAGGTTGTCAATTGTGTGAGGGTGATGTGGCGTCACGGCTCGCTAGGGGATTCTACTTGGGAGAATGAGGATGAGATGCGAGAGCGCTACCCACTTTTGTTCCCGGACACGTGAGTGTTGGGAAATTCCGAGGACGGAATTTTTCTTAAGTTGGGGAGGATGTAACGACTGGTTTTTCATGTATTTGGATTATCTATATTATATATATGCTTTGGAGGATTTTCTCCTCATGTGTGGTTTTCGTCTCCGTAGCTTTCGTTTTCATTCGTATCGTCGTGATTTTCTAGTCTCTTCCTTATTTCGTTGATCTTGGAGTAAGTCACTCATGACGAACTTCAAATCGCTCATATTTTAGAGTTAGAGTGATCTTAGAAGCTATAAAAATCTTCCCAAAGCTTCGCGCTTCATTTCGGCACTTTTCGTGCACCTTAGTTGGTTCAAGTAGGGGGACCAACCGACTAGATTGAGATCTAGTCAGTCAAGAACTCTACTGGAACCGACTAGTTCATCGAATCAAAAATTCAGAGTTACTGTTTACTCTTAGTCGGTCTAAGATCAACCACCGACCGACTAGATGTGAAACTAGTCGGTCAGAACTTGCTCTCAGACCGACTAGTTCCTTTGATAAATTTCACCTAAGTTACTGTTTATCGTTAGTCGGTCTAAGAACGTCTTTCGACCGACTAGGTTGCAAACTAGTCGGTCAGCCATTGTTCTTTAACCGACTAATTCATTGACCATTTTGTCGACCTGAGTTACTGTTTGGTGTTAGTCGGTCACAGTTAGCCGACCGACCGAATAGTTCTCGAACTAGTCGGTCAGCCAACCTTCTTTGACCGACTAATCGCTGTCGTAAACCTAGGGTTTGCCCAGCCGCCGCACGAATCCTATTTAAACCCCCCCAATCGTTTTTCTTTCTTCTTTCATTTCTTCTGAGCCTCCTTCTTCCCCAAATCATCATCCATCATTCCCTAGCTCTCCCCCTTCATCCCCGGAGCCCCCTCTCACCACCATTGCACCGGCCACCATGTTTTAGGCCGCGGCAACCCCCCAAAACCCCCAAAATCCCATTTTCTCCAGATTTCTCCATCCATTCCAGATCTGAACCGTGGTTCCCCGGATCGTTGCTTCCGTTGCCGTGCTTGCTCGGCATCGATCTTTCGCTCACGATTCGGTAATAACTCGATCCTATAATATACTCATAACCCATATGTGATTTTTGTTAAACCCTAATAAAAACTAGGTTGGATGTTGTTCTAATATTGTTTTGCCATGGCAGAGATCTCATCTTCGTAGTTAGCATTTTTGTGACGGCCTCATTGATCGTCATCATCGGTGCTAGTCAAGTGAAAATTGCCACTTAGGGTTTTAGGCCATGTCCTTAGGCCATTTACTTGTTTTAGCGTAAAAGAGACTAGGCAGTGAAAGGATAGCTGCCTAGACGCCCTTTGATCTAGCTTGACAACGAAGCTAGATCCGTCACCTTCATCATGCTTGCATGCCATGTTTAATTTCAATTAACGGTACGCGAATATCTGTTCATGTCATTGCATACATTAATTGTCCATCATGATTGTGTAGCACACATTACTCTAAAATGTAAGCTGCGGCGAGTAGGATTTTGACTCCTACACAGTGATTCAAGGCTAGGTGCACCCATATGCCAAATACACTTCCTGGCTCGTGATCCAGAAGCGAGCTAGTGTGTTGCTAATCCCAACGCTCGATACACGTGGAGGGGTAGGGTTAAACGGTCGCTTGAGCTTAGGAGTTGGCCCGATCAGCCACTCTAGCCAAAAGACGGAAACTCTGAGCACAAAGTGAAAATCGTGATAAGTGACTCGTGAATTAGTGTTTTGGTAGCTTTTGCTACATCGTGCGTGCTTGTCCCTTCTTGTCCTTTTTTTAACTGTTGCATCATACTTAAATGTCATGTCATTGCATCCTATTTGAACTGTTAGGTTGTTAGTTTACCTTCAGTTTCCTTGCTCAAGTCTTTTAGACTTGCTGACATGTGCCCCTCACACATGTTAGATCCTGAGCCCGAGTTCGTTGTTGAGGACGAGGTGTTTGCGGACGCCGAGCCCGAGCCTGTGTTTGAGGAGGACTTCGTGGACACGGGCGATCAGTCGTAGAGACTGTTTGTGTTGTTGTTTAGACTGCTTTTGTTGTCGGTGTGTAGCACCAATACTTTGTGCCGTGTTGACTTTTGTTGGCCATGTTTTGGGCCTTTAGACTCTTTCATTTAGCCTGGTGGCTTTTCTGTGATGTTGAACTTATTTTTTTTAATGTTGGACATTTCTGAGATTTGAGATTTTATTTCTGTCTCTCTTGTGTTATTATCTTTGTTCTGTTCGTGGTTACAGGGACCTGCATTTCTATAGTGACGCTTATCAGGCGTGCAGCTTCACAGCTCCACGCTTGAGCGGACCTTCTCATGTCTCGCCTCCATTGTAGGGAAGCGGGGCGTGACACCCGACCACGAGTTTGATAGTGTTTTGCATTTTTACCATGAGGCTGTGTGTGGTGGTCATTTTTCCGCCCAAAAGACCGTATCAAAAATTCTACAATGTGGTTTTTATTGGATTAGCATGTTTAAGGACACTTATACATATTGTAAGTCATGCTTAGCTTGCCAAAAGTTTGGGGGGTTACTAAAAGAAATATGATGCCGTTAAACCCCATTCTTGAATTAGAAATTTTCGATTGTTGGGGCATTGATTTTATATGGCCATTTCTTCCATCCTTTGGGTACACATATATTTTGATTGCTATAGATTATGTATTTAAATGGGTTGAGGCTATTCCTTGTAGGACCAATGATGCGGCTATCGTGCTTAAATTCATGAAAGAAAACATTTTCGCACGACTTGGGATGCCAAAGGTTAAGATAAGCGACGGAGGGTCACTTTTCTGCAACTGCCTCTTCGCAAGCTTAATGAAGAAGTTTGGGATGAAACACAAGGTTTCTACACCATACCACCCCCAAACCAATGGACAATCGGAGTTGGCAAATCGAAAGATCAAGAACATACTCCAAATGACTGTGAATCCATCAAGAAATGATTGGAGCATGTGTCTTCCCGAGGCATTATGGGCATACCGTACCACCTACAAAACGGTTTTAGGGATGTCCCCATATCGCTTAGTTTTTGGAAAAAAAATTTCACTTGCCCATTGAACTTGAACACAAATCTTTTTGGGCAATTAAAAAGTTTAATTGTGAAATTGACCCATCTTCTCGTAAATTGCAGTTAGTGGAGCTCGAAGAGATAAGGAGGGAGGCATACAATAATTCCAAGCTTGTGAAAGAGAGGGTTCAGTGCGCCCATGATCGAATCATTTTGAGGAAAGAATTCACCCCGGGGGAGAAAGTGCTACTCTACAACTCAAGACTTCATCTCTTCCCCTGAAAGCTTCGTTCGAAGTGGATTGGACCTTTCATTGTTCGGGAGGTGTTTCCACATGGCGCGGTGACCATTGCCAACCCACAAAACGGTAATGAATTCAAGGTGAACGGCCAAGGCTTAAAGCATTACCAAGAGCCGTGGAGTATAGACGAGGTCACCTTGGAGCTTACGGAACCACCGCTGGGTGGAACCAACTAGGTGTGTTCGTTCCAAAACTTTCCTTTCTAGTAGTATGTAGTAATAAATAACTCTTGCTCAAACTTTCTTATCCTAGCTATCCGTTTTCTATGCATATATTTCATCTCACCCTTCAAACATTGTGGACCATGTTTATTTTTAATTGGGGGGTGCGGGACTAGGATATATAAACTTCTTGAGCATCTTTCTTGAGCATCTTTTTATGATTTTCATCCTTTTGTGAATAAATTGAATGAAATAAAAAAAATTTCCATCTATCACCAACATTTCTGCAACTGATAGCTTTTTGTTAGACCCATTGATTAAATGTGGTGATCCTTCCCAGCTTTGGTAAAAATGTATTCTTAAAGTGGATTTTGGCAAGTTAGGGTGTGTTGTTTCTTTATATACTAGGGAAAATTAATTATCTCTCTACATGCTTACACTTGGCCCGTTAGCTTGAAGCTCATGACAATTACCACCCATTTGAAACCCTATAGTGATGTAGAAACCTTGGTATCAACGATCAATTGATTAAGCCTTATGAATTTTAAAAATTCGGCTAGGTTTATATTCATGGACCCTAAGATAGTGACTTGGAATTTGGAGTTGCTCAAATGAATGCTATCAAATGCTACTATAATAAGCGCACTTGTGCACATTTGAATAAGGCATGAACGTTTGCCATGGTACTTTGAATAAGGCAAAAATTGCCATGAAATTTGAGTAAATGCATGAAAGTTGAACCACAACTCATTTCCATGATCTTTTGAGAGAGTAAGTGTTATATCCCATAAGCTCGAGAGTTCATAAGGATCTTACATCATGAGATTGCTACATATTAAGGGATATACTAAGCTTAGGTGTGGATGGTGAAGTGCGTAAAAGGAATGAGAATATAGTAATAGGGAAGAGTGTATAGACTTGAGGACTTTGCCCTTATATATATATATATATATATATATATATATATATATATATATATATATATATATATATATATATATATATATATATATATATGAATATATATATATATTTATTTATATATTTATATTCGCTCCACTTGGAATATCAAAAATTTATTTGATATTCCAAGTGGAGCTTCTAATAAGCGAGTGCGATATATATATATATATGTATATATATATGTATATATATATGTATATATATATGTATATATATATAAATATATGAATATATATATTTATTTATTTATATATTTATATTCGCTCCACTTGGAATATCAAAAATTTATTTGATATTCCAAGTGGAGCTTCTAATAAGCGAGTGCGAGATTGCTGGGATGGAGTGAGTTGGCTTGATGACCCAGCCATTCATAACATAAGGCTTATGCTCCGTCAGATCAAATTGGTGTAAGGTTCTGACTCCTGGGAATGGGTCCACAGTTCGGATTTCAAATTCAAGGAGGCTTGGGATAATATTCGCTCCAAAGGTGCCCCGTTCCCCTACTACTAACTTATTTGGTTCTCCAACCACATCCCAAAGATGTCCTTGACTCTCCTTCGTGCTTTCAAAGGTAAACTTCTGACTCGTGACATGCTTGCTAAGTGGGGTATGCATACCCAGACTGAATGTGTCCTCTGTGAAGATGGTAGTACAGAGAATATAGGGCACATTTTCTTCAGATGCAACTACTCCTCTTACATTTTTAAAAGAGCTATGCTGAAACTAGGTATCTTGGGACATCTGGATCCGTCTTTGGAAGACTTCGACAACTACATTGCAAGTAATATGGCTAACAAAAGTATTCTTTGCCTGTTTGCTAAACTTATACTCTCGGCCATGGCGTGGCATTTATGTAGGGAGCATAATCGACGTGTCTTTGAAACTTCCAGTCGAATAAAAACCTTGCTCTTTGCAAATATTGAAGCGGATGTCAGGGTGGCGATGCGCAACCAGGAAATGACGGATTGCGATACTGAAACTACAACGGCGCTAGAAAACTGGGGAATCCTCGCTACAGGTTGAGTCGAAGCCCTGGAGACATTCGGCCTTGCTGTGCAGCAACTTGGGTTACCCTGATTCACGCAGGCACAATGCGTTGGTGCTATATTATTGCTGTTACTTGGCTTTTGTGAATTCAGTGAACCACCTATATCTTTGGTGGAAGTGCACATTTTATGGGTGAACCTGGGCACATTTTTTGGCTGTGGATTACCTGTGCATGCTTTAAAGGTGAACCTGGGTGAAGCTATGCGGCAATTGGCTACTGTGTGTGTTTTTATGTTTTTTGGCTGTGCACGTTTGGTATTTTGTGCGGCAGACCTGAACCATGTATCTTTCTTTGGTGTGTTTGAGTGGTTAAAACTTAGGGTCTGGCAGGTAGTAGAGAGTGACGACGCATGTGTCCGCTCCTCTCTCTATTGTGTCTAGTATCCTTTGAACTACCACTGTGTATATGATTGTACATTATTAATATAGTACTCGTTTATCTTTCATATATATATACATACATACATACATACATACATACATTTTTTTTGAAGATTAAAAGTTACTCTATATTAATAATTGCTGGAAAATTTACAATAAGCAACGCAAGTAAGAACAAGTAGATAATTTAAAGAGAGGGGATAGGGCACAAGCGCCGTCACCCTCTACAGAAGACTATCTACCGCTATTACTTAGCTTGTCTAAATGAGTATATACAAGATGGAAACAAAAATAAATCTTTACATAAGGAACATGACAATAAGCGGAAGAACGAATAGTTATCCTGCATCTTTGAAGTTCCAATTTGAGAATGGAATGATGTCAGTTGCCTCGTCAAAATCCAAATGATGCAGGGAAACTCTAACATCCGATGCGATATCTTCAAATAATTCTGTCCTTCCCTTAGAGGTACTCTCAAATATACGTTTATTTCGCTCTTTCCATATGTGCCAAACCATGGAGGATAGAGATGATTTAGCTAACACACCCACATGATCTTTCTTACTGTAGCGTGTTTGAAAAAGTTCACAGACCTCTTGAATAGTAGAAGGGACCGAACCTGTGTGTCTCAACTTTAAGAGGCTCCTACATAGAATGTATTTAGAGTAGTCACAGTTAAAGAAAAGGTGACTACTACTTTCAGGCATATCATCATGACATAGAACGCAGTTCCCATCGCTGGCAATGCCCCAGTTTAAAAGCCGATCTTTGGTTGGGAGCATACCTCGAATTGCCTTGAGCAAAGTCAGTGCCATTTTCGGCATAGGAAAATTAAACCAGACCGAATCATAATAGTTAAAGGGAGAAATTAATGTGCACACATTGTTCCAAGCAAGCTTAATTGAAAAATCCGGTCCTGATTACCAACTCCACTCATCAGCGCCTTCATATATGGAGATTTGCTGTAATAAGTGCCGCACTCCATTTATACCCGGGTCATTGACCCACCCCGCACCCGACCAATAATCACTAACCCTAGCCATTTCATTCCCTGTAGGTGGTTCTTGTAGCAGGTAGAGAGGCCCACTTGGATGCCAATTATCAAACCAGAATGATGTAGATGTGCCATCCTTCACAATGCGCTTAATGAGTTTTTGGGATAGATTACGGTATTTCAGTATGAACTTCCAGGTGCCAGAATCAGAAGGTTTTGCCTTAGCAAAATAAAACCCAAACTTGATAGCATTGTAGTGATTCCTCATATATTGGGCCCAAATACCTTTAGTAGATAGCACTCTCCAGGTTAGCCTAATCCCGAATGCGACATTCAAATCATCAAGCAATCTTAGTCCGACACCTCCTTCTTTTTTAGGGGTACACATATCCTTCCAAGCCCAAATATTGAGTTTGCCACAAATGAACTTCCTGCACGCAGAGTTAATTGTTTGAATGACAGAGGGAGGAAGACAATAGGCTTGCATCCAGAAAGCCACCATACCGTAAATGACTGAGCGAACCAACTCAATCTAACCAGAAATAGAGAGAAGCGAAGAAGACCACCCCAAAAGCCTTTTTTTACATCTATCCACCAGCCTATTGAACATGGTTGCTTTTGGGTATTTTGAACAGAGAGGCAGACCCAAATAGATAGTGAAAGCAGAAACCATTTTAATGCCAAGGCTATCTGATAGATTACCTGCATTTCGAACCCCCTTACTAAAAATAGCCGCACTTTTATCCCAATTAATATCTAGGCCTGAAAATAGCTTGAATCTTTTTAACAATTCTTTTAGGCCATTAAAGGAATGAGGATTTGCCCGACAAAAAACTAGGAGGTCATCAGCAAAAAGAAGATGAGAAATTGCACCAGACCTTCTCATTGGATGAATAGCTCCTGAGGACTCGGCTCTAGCCAGAAGAAGCGAAAAAGCTTCCATAACAAGAACAAACAGATAGGGCGAGAGGTGGTCCCCTTGCCGAAGGCCCCTATTAGACTTGAAGTAGCCTGCTGGAGCTCCATCTACTAAAACCGAGAACATGGACGAGGATATACATTCGGCGATCCAAATAATGAATCTGTGAGAGAAACCTATTTGATGTAGTAGGAAATAGATGAACTCCCTGTTAACGCTGTCGAATGCCTTACGAAGGTCCAATTTAATACATGACCTGGCCCCCATGGGGTTACTAAAATCACGGATCTGCTCGTGCGTAATAAGAGTGCAGTCAGCCAACAACCTATCTTTCAAGAATGCAGCCTGGTTAGGAGAAATTAATTCAGAAATAATAGGCTTCAATCTATTACATATGACCTTACTAATAATTTTGTAAATGACGTTGCAGCAAGAGATTGGCCTGTAGTCGCCTAATCATGTTGCATTAGCATTCTTGGGGACCAGAGTGAGAAAAGTGTGATTCACATGTGAGGGCAACCTCCCAGAAGTGAAAAAGTAGGTAACACCAGAGACAACGTCATTTTTAATTACCTCCCATTCTTGTTGGAAAAAATAAGCGTTAAAGCCATCAGGTCCAAGAGCTTTATCTTTGCCTATTTGGAAGACCGAATTCTTGATTTCAGTGTGAGAGACTGGTCTATCCAACCAGTTGATAGCCTCTTGGGTGATCTTCCGTTTGTGAATCAAATTAGGGAATACATTCCAGTAGTCATCCTGATGATAAAGTTTCAAATAGAATAGTGGAGCTTCTTCTCGAAGAATATCCATACTAGAACTCTGATTCCCTTCAGACGATATGAAGTGACTAAGGGAATTGTGACATTGTCTAGATTTCATAGCAGTATAGAAAAATTTGGAGTTTTTATCACCAAGCGTCAACCAATTTTGACGGCTTTTTTCCCTGAGGTCCTCTTCCTCCATATCCAATGCTTTCACAAGCTGGCTGGTTGCCGAATTCTCTAGGCATTGAATAGCCCGGTTAGAATGTAAATTTGGATCAGCACGCAATAACTCCAGCTCTTTGTGGCATTTATTGACATCAAAATTATTTCTTTGCTCAATTGACCAACTTTTCAAAACAGCCTTAAAAGACTTGAGCTTGTAAACAAGCCGCATCAACGGTGAGATGTCATTCTGGTAATGATTCCCCCAAAAATTTTGCACCACATCCTTGAAACCTGGAATGGTGACCCAAGAGTTAAAGAACTTGAACGGCTTAGGGAAAGAGGTTACCTTAGGGAGGGGATAAACAATCATAGGGGCGTGATCGCTTGTACTAGTCAGGAGATATTCATAATACGAATTAGGCAATAGACTAATCCAGAGGGTATTGCAAAGGACACGATCAAGACGAGCAGATATACACGCACCTCCCACCCGCCTGTTGTTCCAGCTGTGGCTGCAACCAATGTTTTTCAAATCAATGAGTTGGCATCTCCCAATACACGAGTTGAAATCATCCATAGACAAAACATCAATAGCGCCCCCCCAGTTTCTCATCAGAGTTACGAACACAGTTGAAATCTCCCCCCACTAACCAAGGAATATCAATTAAGGCGCTGGAACTGGAAATAAGGTTATTCCAGAGAGGAGTTCGGGTGCTCAGAACATTAAAGCCGTACACAGCGGTAAGGCCCATAACAAAACCTGCTGCATTGGCGAGCATAGCAGAAATGTGCTGCGCAGAGAAAGAAACACCCGTACAACTCCAGGCTGATAATTTGTAGAAGATGACAATACGCCCTCCTTTATGGCAGCTCCTATTATCCAAGCTTCCCCAGTCATTAGAAGAACACCTTGCAATTCGATCGGCATTGCAAGATTCCACTTTGGTTTCTAATAAGCAAACAACAGAAGGTTTAAACTTGCGCAAAGAGTGCTTCAGGTCAGCACGACGCGATGCATTGTTTAGTCCCTGGGTATTCCAAAAGTAAATAGTCATAATAGAGAGTAATGATAGGCCGGCTGTCTAGGAAGCCAGTCGGGAACTTCGACGAACTGATGATGGCGAGGGAGGAAACTGTACCTTTTTGGAATTAGCCTGAGACCTTGCAAGCCGGAGGGTGGAGTGCTCTGCCTCCCACTCAGGAGTCAGGATTAGCAACTGTTAGATCCTTAGGTGGGGCCGGCTCTTCTGACAGAGTAGTTGGGTGAGGAGCAAACCCATTTCCAAGATTACTCACAGTGGCATTTGGAGTCACAGAATTATCCCCAGATGGACTCGCATCATTAGCACCATCCACATGGAGAGAGCTCACTCCAGGGTTAACAGCTGATTTAGTTCCCGTGCCAAGGACTTTACGCAAAATTAGTGCCATCTTCAGAACGTGAACAACTTGCAACAAATTGGACTTAAGATTCCAGTTTCTCTCAGGCTCTTCTAGAACCAAAGGAGAGGGAAGGCTACACTCTCCTTCCTCTAGGATAGCACTAGTAGGGGTCGGCTGCTTGATGGTATGGACCTTAGCAGCATTAAGATCTTTAGTGGCTTCAACTCCCTGAATTGATTTTCCCCGCAAGCTAGAGTCATGAGAATTAGAGGGCTGGAGCAGGATATTAATAGGATCAGCATCTTGGAATGCAACACCCCCCTCACAAGAAAGGACATTATCACTCAAGGGACATTGAGCATCCTGATGATCGAAACACACACAGGCTCCGCATCTAGGTGGCTCCCCCTCATATTGAACATCAATCAAAATGGTCGATAAATCATCTAGCTCAACAGGGACCGATCTCTTGAGTTCGCTTTTGGCATTCACCTCAACTAAGCATCGTGCATAAGATATTCTATCCAAGTTAGCAGTCGCTTTGTCAAGGCAAATTGGGTTACCGACAACACTAGCGATGCTATTCAGAATACCTAATGTCCACATAGGGAGCAGCAAATTATGGAATTGGACCCAAACAGGAACCGCAGTAAGGATGTCCCGATTATGTTTGATGGTTGGGGTCCAATTTTGAAGCACCACCAGACGTCCATCAAAAAGCCATGGACCGCCATGCAAAATAGAATCTCGATCATCCCCATTCTCGAATCTGAAATAAAAGTAACCATTTTCCCGAGAGAAAATACGAACCCCTCCTTTAATATGCCACAGACGTTCAGTCTAGGCTTTGATCTGTCCATAATAAGGCACATCACCAAGAACGTACCCAACCAGTGTATTTTTCCACCGTGCGCTTCCCTCTATAATATCATACCCTACAACTTTAGCCTTCTCCACACCATCCGCACTGATAATAGGTGGAACAAAACTCATCACCAACGGATCTGCATACTTCCTACAAGAGGAATAGATATCAGCCCATGAACGTTTAACGTCAGTTGGGATGACATGAAATTCAGATTGAGGCCTAACAGGAACTTTAGGCTTCGAATCAAAGGGTTGCTGCATACAGTATGAAGGCTGCCGTGCTTGCGAACCCACAGCAAAGTGACCCCTGCTACCATTCGCGATGCCGCCCCCAACATTAGATCGCGGAAAAGAACCGCGTTCTCCAGATCTCCTATCACCACGCCCTCCATATCGCCGATCGACACGGTTTCCATATCTCCGATCTCCATAACCCGCAGACTTGAAACTCGATCGCCGATTTCCGATCTCCATGCCGCCCCTTTTACGGTGAGTGACCCGCTGATAGGGCGGCTCTTCAACGCCGCCATGATTTGAGCCGCCCTCAGGGAGGAAGCCTCCCTTAGGGTTAGCAGCCGCTCTCAAATCGCCTGCTCCGGAGAAATCTCTCATTTTTTTAATATATTACATACATACATACTTACATACATACATATATATATAGGAGGGATCAAATGACCCCCAAAAATAACCCCCTATCAAAAATCATATGCCCCCCATTTTTTCGGAAGATCCGAACCGTTCATCTTGATCTCCACCCTCTAAACACCTGACCCACCAATTTTCAACCCGATCCAATGTGTTTTTCCCGTTCATCCATCCGACCCAAATTTAACGGTTTCGCATGAACAGAACTTTTGCGAATGGTTGATGAACGGGCAAAACAGATGGGATCGGGTTGAAAATTGGCGGGTCAGGTATCTAGAGCGTGGAGATGAAGATGAACGGTTCGGATCTTCCTAAAAAATGGGGGGCATAGGATTTTTGATGGGGGTTATTTTTGGGGCTCATTTGATCCCTCCTCATATATATATATATATATATATATATATATATATATATATATATATATATATATATATATATATATATATATATATATATTGGCAAGTAAAAGGATCTATATTATTAACAAAAGAATACAAACAAAATTTTGCGCAAGTGGTATTAGTAAATAAGTGAAGGAGAGGGGAGAGGGCACAAGCGCCGTCACCAACTACATACAATTATAAACCTTCACCAAAAGCGCAATACAGAAGTTCCCAAAATTATCATTACATATCTAACTGTCCTTAGAGAGGAGAACAGTTTATCCGGCATCAATAAAATCCCAATTGAAGAAGGGGGTCTTGTCTGAAGCCTCATCAGTATCCATATCATGGAGAGAGATAAGGACATCCGAAGCAATATCCTTGGATAGATCCGTCTCATCAACTTTAGTATCTTCAAAGATTCTCTTGTTACGCTGCTTCCAAATGTGCCAAACCAAGGAGGCTAACACTATTTTAGCAAGAACACCAACAGGATCCCATTTGGTATAACGGGATAGAATAAGATCACATGTACCTGACAGGGATGTAGGAATTACACCTTTGTAACCCAGCCTCAACAGACTTCTAGTCAGAAGATAACGAGAGTAATTACATTCAAAAAAACAAATGTGAGATGGACTCAACCGCACCATCACAAAGGACGCAAGATTGCACAGTAATTATTCCGCACTTGGACAGATAGTCACGCGTTGGGAGCTTGCCTCTAAGCGCTCGCAGCAATCATAAGGACATCTTAGGGATTAATCTCGGATGCCACACAACATTAGAGTAGGCAAAAGCGGGCAGCTGCTCTCGAGAGCCATCCCACACCGTGCGGAAGGATCACATGGGAGCCGGGACCCACTTCCACCTATCAGGGCCCAGGCCAAGAGAAAAAGAATTGAGAACAGGAAATAAAGGCCGGATGTGAGGATCATCCACCCAACATGTCCCATTCCAAAAATCACATACACGTTTCTTCTCTGTTCCAGCCGGAGAGGGAAGAAGGAGATAGAGGGGTCCCTTTGGGTGCCAATTGTCAACCCAAATGGATGTAGTTGAGCCATCATTTGAAAGTGGGCTTGATGAGTTTTTGTGAAATACTACGATTCTTCAGTAGAAATTTCCAAGTCCCTGATTGTGACGGGGTAGCCTTAGTATAGAAGAATCCATAAGTCAATGCCGCATAGTTCCTCTACATAAACTTAGCCCAGCCACCGTCTGTTGTAAGCACTCTCCAAGTTAGTCAAACCCCAGAGGCCACATTCATATCTTCCAATAGTCTAAGGCCCACACCCCCCTCTTTCTTTGGGGTGCAAAAATCCTTCCAGGCCCATATATTAGATTTCCCCCATATAAATCTCCTGCAGGCAGAGTTAATAGCACGAATAACAGATGGAGGAAGCCGATAAGCTTGCATCCAGAAAGCCACCATACCATAAATCACAGACCGGACCAATTCAATTTTACCAGCAATCGATAGCAAAGAGGAAGACCAGCCTGCTAGTCTCCTATTGCAATTATCAACAAGCCTCCCAAATAACGAAGCCCTTGGGTATTTAGAGGACAGGGGCAAACCCAAATATGTAGAAAAGCAAGATACCTCTTTGATGCCCAGAATAGAAGCGAGATCCCTAGAGTTGTGTACCCCTTTACTGAAAATGGCTGAGCTTTTATCGCAATTAATATGGAGGCCAGAGAGAAGATAAAACTTATCCAAAACCTCTTTAAGACCATTGAAGGAGCGGGGGTTCGCACGACAGAAAAGAAGCAGATCATCTGCAAAAAGCAAATGGGAAATCGCACCGACCCTACGCAGGGGTTGAATAGTACGAGAAGATTATGCCCTAGCCATAAGGAGCAAGAAAGCCTCCATAACCAGTACAAAAATATACGGTGAAAGTGGATCACCTTGGCGGAGGCCTCTGTTGGAAGGAAAATAATCAGCCGGTGATCCGTCCACTAAGATTGAGAACATATGGGCCAAGATGCATTCCGAGATCCATTTGATAAATTTGTTGTTGAAGCCCATCTGATGTAAGAGAAAAAGTATAAATTGCATGTTAACGCTATCGAACGCTTTCTGCAAATCCAACTTGATACAGGTTCTAGACCACATAAGGTTGCTAAAATCCCATATTTGCTCATGGGCAATAAGGGTGCAATCAGCCAACAATCTGCCTTACAGAAAAGCAGCCTGATTTGGGGAAATTAAATCACTAATGACATGCTTTAATCTGTTGCACAAGACCTTACTTATGATTTCATAAATCACGTTGCAACATGAAATCGGTCTGTAGTCCCCTAGCCCCGTAGCATTAGCCTTCTTCGGAATTAAAGTAAGAAAAGTATGGTTGATGTGTGGTAGCATGCGACCCGAACTAAAGAAAGAGGAGATGCCCGCAAGTACCTCATTTCCAACAACACTCCAATGACTTTGGAAAAAGTTAGCATTGAAACCATCTGGCCCTGGTGCCTTATTGTTACCCATTTGGAATAGAGCACTCTTTATTTCAGATTTTGAGACTGGCCGATCCATCCAGGAAGCAGCATCCAAAGTAAGCTTATATTTGGGAATTAAATTTGGAAACATGTTCCAGTAGTCATTCTGCATATAGAGGTTTCTATATAATAATGGAGCTTCAATTCTGATGGCATCAGGAGAAGAATATCTCACGCCATTAGAATTAATAAGATGTCTAAGATTGTTTTGAGAACGCCTAGCCTTCATAGCCATATATATATATATATATATATATATATATATATATATATATATATATATATATATATATATATATATATACTAGTCATAACCCGTGCCCGTGGACACGGTTAATTTAAGATTTTCTCCCGCGAAATCTTTGTTCTCCAAAAAATTATTTCCATATCCAAAATTTAAAAGAGCAAAAAATTAGCGTAAAAAATTTAGCAGCATGGGTGCCTTCGACACGGAACAACAAATTCGGTGCAGGCGCCTTCGGCGCGGAACAACAAATTCGGCGCAGGCACCTTCGACACGGAACAAAAAATTTGGTGCGAGTGCCTTCGGCGCGAAACAACAAATTAGCGTAATTTGACGTGGGTGCCCGTTCGACGTAGGCACCGCTTCAACACGGGCGCAATAAATTAGCGTAATAAAATTTAGCGGAGCGCCTTCAATGCGGAACAACAAAAAGAACAAATCTAGCCTATTCAATATAAGAAGAAATTTATAAATAGATTGTTGAATAGATTGCAATTTCTGTAGTTTATGTTGAAGACCTTTGCATACGTGTGCATGCTTTTTCAACCACATTAAATGGTGTTCGGCTTTGTGTGGAGATGTGGAGAAGCTGAGGAGTGGAGAAGCATTTAACATGTATCATTTCCACCTAAGTTTGTTGTGGAGGAACCGAGGAGTTCTTCCTTGCCCCAGGCGCTGGAATATGTGAGATGAGATCTTCCATTAATATGAGGTCATCTCTTGTTGCAACCTTATGTTTGATTGGGCGAAATGTTTGATTGGGTGGAATGCTGGTGGGTGCCAAAAAAAAGTTGGGTGAAATGATGTTGAGTGCCAAACCACACCAAAATAATCTTCAACAAATCCAAATAATCTCATACACTTGTCTTGTCTTGTACATGTCTCTCATATAGTCCATTATTAAATGTAGGAAAGATTTCAGTTTTCCCTCTACACATTTCCCATCAAAATTCAAGTTTTCCCCTCCCCCGCAAAATTTTCACAAAATCCAATCCCATCCGTTGATTTCCCAAGAATAGTCAGTTATCCATCATTTAGTTTAATTCAAACATGCTAAATATGTGATTAAACAGACAATTTCGACTTCCTGATGCTCCATGGAAAGATGCAGCAACACATGCAACTAAGTGATGATATACCAACCTGGCAACGAAAAGAAATCTTTAGGAGAGTAAGAACTGAACACATTAAGAGCTTAAAGATCATCAACATTCTGATAACATCTAGACAGGCTGCAAGCATTCCACAATTCTGCAACGTACATTTATCAACTAACCATTTTCCTGATTGCGCAAAATGCGTAATGGATTCCTCTTACACATAATTTATCAACTCTAGAATGAATTAAGATGCGATTTTTGAATAACCAACATGGGACTCTCAATTAATTAGCAAAAAGATTGTAAGATAGAAAAGGATCTTACACATAAAAACCTGCATAATTGTGTTCCTCTTACAACATTATGTTCCTCCTACACATAATTGTGCCTCTTACGCATCATATTCCTCTTACACATTGAGATGGACAACATTGACAATATCAACATTATGTTCCTCTTACACATAAATGTGCCAACATTACAGTTAACAGAAAAACCTGCTCCATGACACATCAGAGAAACCTCCATGCTGCTGGGTGTCTTCCTCTTATCATCACTGGCAGGTTTATCCTTTTATTTCTTTATAGTATCAGTGGAATCATCATAGGATAATTTTTACTGTTGCTGCTGGATTCTGTGCTGAATTCTGCTGATGTCATTTTATTCAATTTTGGATCATTCTTGAAGGAAATACATACAATGAATTGAATAAAATACATTACTACTAAGAATTGCATAAGATGCAACTTAGAAGGAAATATATATTGGCAGCACCATGAGATTTAACCTTTGCAGGATTATAACCCATTAGCAAACTCTTAAACCCTTTGTAGAATTATCAAAAAAATTATCAATAGAATCAATGTCAGCATGGAGAAATCAAAATTTTAAGGGTAACAGAAAGAAGTAAAGAGAGAAGGACAATTGAAATTCTGTATCCTAGTGATTATTCCTCTTCAATAAAAGAAATAAAGAAAGAACATGTTGAAGGTTAGTGTGTACAAATTAATTCCCATGGCCCAGGCGAGTCTTTGGACTAATAAATCTCAGCAGCATGGAGAAATGAATAGCATAACAGTATATTCTCGCCTACATTGAAATATAAGTTAGGTCTTTGTAGCAGTGAAAATATTTGTTGTTGACTATCAATATTTCCAACAGTAACTTGTCATCATTCCAAGAATTGTGCTTACTGCCATATCCTACATCACTCCAAACCTCCCTTTTTTTGCAGCCCGACCATATCCCACCTCCCTCCACATCCCTTCTTCAATTATCTTCTTCTAATCATCACCCACCACGTTACTGCCTCCAGGGTCTGAAAACTTTTATTAACACACTAATTAATCAACAAAGAACTCAACTAAAAGAAACATTAATTTAGATGCAAAATCCATCAATTGCATGAATCAATAAACCTAACTCATTGATCGTATTGGTCATTGGTTTAACTTTAGGAACAAAGTAATATTATGCGTCATTAAGGCTTGGATCTGTGGCGGGGTATTGGAAATCAACAAATCTTGGCCTTTAAATTTCCATCCGTAATAGATATTCAACAACACTTCCTTGCATTTTTTTCCTTATGCATTCACCATACGGGTCAGATTACATCTATCAAATTAAAATACAGGTTTGATGATGCCATTATTTGCAATTAAACCAGAGCTTGTCCCTTGAATACTTCTTTTGCACATAAAATAAAATGGAATGTCACTCGCATAACAAAGAGGAGTTTCTTGGGGTTTCTCAAATTTTATGGTATTTATAT
The DNA here is from genome assembly GCA_030789695.1 of Scilla litardierei. Lineage (NCBI taxonomy): Eukaryota > Viridiplantae > Streptophyta > Magnoliopsida > Asparagales > Asparagaceae > Scilla > Scilla litardierei. The sequence goes on along the minus strand of JAULAV010007638.1, from coordinate 342,898 downwards.
TGTTTCTTTTTTCTCTTAATCAATTTGAGTACATTTTCTTCATTGTAGTTACTGCTGCTAGATGTAATTGCCAGCCTATATAAAGGATTTGAATGCATAACATGCCATGGGGCATTAAATTTTAGATATTATACACTATTTAAAAGTTAAAACAACATTTGGCCTAAATGCCTAATGAATCAGATTTATATCGATGTAAAAAATTATGAACTTAGATCATATTACTGTAGAATTGCAAGCTTCGCTCTCTTGATTACAATACATATTTTCTTTTTTGAGATCAAGGCAGTGATCATAGAATACATACTTTCTTCATGGTCTAAAGTTAGGTCCAAGTGTTCTGGCTTGTTATGTAAAGCAACAAAAAAAGTTAAAACTAACATGAATGGTTTGATTTTACTAATTGAATTCTTCCATCATAAAAAAGTCGAGTTGTTATTCATAAAATCCATTTTTAAAAAACTCCATACACATAAGTTAGTAACCTTTCAAGTTAATTTTGGCTTTTGATCATATAGAATACTACAAATTATGGCCAGTGTTAATATGCAATTTGAAATAAGCACAATATGCTATGCACCAAAAAGTTCCAGGTTGCAGATTTTACCAGATTTTACCCTTCTCCATAGCATGACTTGGAAAATAATCTATTATCTGGAACCGAATGAATCTTCCACGGTTGCTGGTGCTTTTACCCTTCAAGTGCCCTTCAGCTTGCAACTCTTAACATCTTATAAATTCAACGCTGATTGCCAATTCCCAAAACAAAAGAGCAAACACAACCAACAATTAGCATTTCATTGTATTTTTTTAATTTTAAAATTTTTATTTGATTTTGTGAAATTTTAATTTTAATTTTTTACAGGGTTGAGAGTTACGAACAAAGAATGGTGTAGAGTAGGAAGGAACAACGGGCAGATCGCTTGCCTGCCTTATCAGACACCATGTCAGGATAGAAGCAAGTATCTCTTCTGGGATGCATTCCATCCGACTGAATCTACTAATGTGATCATCGGTAGGATATCTTACAGCAAAAGATTTATAAACATGGCAGGATCCTTCAAACTAAGAAGCTGCCAACACAATGGACATTGAGTGCTCATGCAACACCTGCCATCAAAATCTTCAAAAAAAAAATACAAATCGTGTTGATTTTAAACTGAAGACAATCAGATGTTGATTAATAATACACATAAGAAAATAAACAGAAAAGAGAGAAACAAAAAACTAAACAAAAAGTACAACAAAAGAAAGTAGCAAATGCTTGTGGTTAGCGGAAAAACCCCATCGCAGCAGGCAAAATTGAGCATCATGTTGGAAGGAAACTAAAATGCTCTCCATCAGATTGCACAAATATGTCCCCTCTTCTTGTCACCTCAGCTATTTCAATGGATCTTATACTGCACCAACAAACCGTAAAATAAAATACAACTGGACAAAGAGATGTGCATAGATGAGAAGAATGAGAACCGACACAATGAAAAACATCACGAAACAAAACAAAATTCATGTTAATATGAAAACAAAATACTGGCAACTGATGGGAGGATAAATAGAAGTTACCTCATGGTATGGACATTTTTCTCTAAAAGATGTGATCCACTAAACAGCTTATGTAGTTTAAAGACAAAATCGAACCACTTGAAATCTTGAAGAGTAACCACCTGACCCATCAAATTCACCCTCGGTGACATATCAAAAAAGAAGAATGCACAATAACAAAATTAAAAAGCACCTCCAAGTTTCCACTAAAAGGATTAGCAAACTGGATGAACTGAGCAAACTGGAATGTTTCCATGACGTAGCTTTGGAAAGCTCAAGAAAATTTGGTGGATTACTACCAGTTTAATAAACCTTGATCAATTAACATCACAACACCAAAAAGTTGCTAAGAAATCCTAAAAAATCTAACACTTGAGTAGCATATGTCATATTTTGAATAAAATAATGGTTATCATATGGCATATGAGCTAAGACCTTATCCTTTCTATCCCAATACTTTGTATTCAAAAAATAACACATTACCCATAACAATTCACAAAGAAAGCATTAAAAATAACTATATTGAACTATAGCAAGCAATAAGCTTCTTTCCATCCCAATTCTTTGTTTTCAAAATATGACAGATCACACATAACAATTCTCAAAGCAAGCATAAAAACAATAACAAACACAGTTAGAAAGAACTAACTTTATCTTCCTCTTTAGTGTCTTCTTCAGCTGCATTCTCCATGTTATCCTTGTCCCCCTCATTTTTGACCTCTTCTTGCTCAGTTTCTCATCAGCATTCACAATTTCCTTATTTTCTTTGTTTAGTTAGGAAAATCATGTATAAACAATCAAACTTGTAACTGAAAATTCATGAAATAAATGCCAATGTTTATGAAACTGGAATTGACAGAATATGAAATTGACAAAATGATGTTCAAGGGATGAATTATGAGTGGGCTTCCTAGAAATTGACAAAATATGAGTGCACATAAAAGATGTCGCATGGGATGTTGATAGAATTTTGAGTGGACGTCCTGGAATTATGAGTGCACCTAAAAAGGAAATTGAAAGAATATAAAAGAAATTGATATGAAGATAATAAACAGATTTAGTAAAACACAACATGAATGGTATTTGTTAAACAAAAACTGCCAATGAAAGGAAAACATAATGAACAGAATAACATAATGAACAGAATTCTTGCATTTATCCTGTGAAAGTGATCTCACACCTAGAAACCATATATCTATTCATTAAAGGTTAAATTACCATGTGTTACGCCTATTTGACTGAGGCCCGAAAGACCCAAGCCCAGAGACCCAACCGCCGGTCAAGAGCCCATCTGCGCACTCAGGCCCACTCGATAAGGCCCTAGGGGGGGCTCCCCCCACATGTCGATCCGACCCGGCCCCGATAACACGCCGGCCACTCACCCACTCCTGCGATAACCGCCCCCTCGATCCCGCTACCACTTAATGGCAGTTAGGGAGGTGCTGGCATGGCGCAGGGAGCGGCGACGGGGGGCGGATTGAGGGGGCACGATTGAGGGCGGACGAGCGACGTGGGTCGGGGACAATCACGTCGGAGGTCTATAAAGGGGCTAGGAGGACGACAGGACAAGGGACCGCCTCTCAGGTATCTAGAACCTAAGGTACTCCATCAACGACCTAGTTCCCCCATTTTCATCTCCTTCCTCCCCCGCTCGCGCCGTGAGACGCCGTTCCGATCTCCTCACGAGTCGAACCGTCTCCGCCGGGCCTCCTCTTTCAGATCTCTGTCTGACTTAGGCATCGGAGGGGATTTGGCCGGAACCAAGGTCCGGCCCCCTGACGAGTGTTCTCATCTACGCAGGAGGGCTTCAGATCGACGGGCCGAGGCTTCCCCTCCGCCCCTCGCCGACCACGCAACCAGCTGGACGATTGAGGCTTCTCCTCGTCGTCCGACCGCCGAAGCCGAGCGCAACCGACCGAGGCCGAGCGTCTCGACCCGGGCCGGGGCTTCCCCACGCCCTTCGCCGAACACGCATCTAGCTGGACGACCGAGGCTACCCCTCGACGTCCTACCTCCGAGGCCGTGCTCGTCCGTCCGAGGCCGAGCATCTCAACCAGGGCCGAGGCTTCCATCGCCCCATCTGCACCGACTCGAAGCTCCCGAGGGACCCAAGCGGGCCCCTTGACCACGTTGATCGGGTTCTCCACGGTCAACGCTTTGTAGTGAGAAAACACTCTGAAACATCTGGCGCCGTCTGTGGGAACGAACAGTCCCACGAAGAAACGAACGACACCACTCGAGAGACCGATCACGGCGGAGCAGGAGCTCCCGCCAGAGGAGCCGGGAGCGTCGGGTCAGCCCGACCCCCAGCGTGGCGAGGGCCGTGGAGCCAGCCCCGCCGGCGCCTATGCACCCTCCACCACCGAACGAGCCGGAGGCAGGCGACTGTCGAATCCCCGGGGGCATCCACGGGGACCGGTGCCCCCTATCACGGAGAATAACCGACGCACGGGTTCCTTCTCGATTCAGGATCCCGGTGCTGGGGAAATACGACGGGATAGGGGACCCGTGAAACCACGTAATGGACTACGAGGGGGACATGTCCTTCCAAGGGGCTGACGACGACCTGCTCTGCCGAGGCTTCTATTCTACTCTCAGGGGAACGGCGAGGACCTGGTACCGCAGCCTGCCCAGCCGCTCCATCGACAGCTTTGAGGAACTCACCCAGTTGTTCTGCAAGCAGTTCATGGCGGGGAGGCAGATCAAGCCTGATGCTGAACATCTGTTCAACATAGTGCAAGGCCCGGCCGAGCCGCTCCGGTAGTTCATGCGCCGCTTCAACGCGGAGAGGCTGAATGTGAACAGCCCTCCCGACCTGGTGGTCCAAACGGCCCTTAAGAAAGGGCTTCGCCACAGGGGCCTCAAGAAGTCCCTGCACAACGACCCCCCGAAGGACCTCCCCGGGATCATGGCAAGGGCCGAGCGCTTCATGTTGACCGAGGAGGCCTTGGCCGTGGATGCAGGAAAAGCCGCTCGAGGGACCAAACGCGGCGACAGCGGACGAGGCAGCCCCGAAGGATACCGGACCGAGAAGAGGCCTAGAAACAGGCAGCGCAGAGAAGGTACGAGAGACGCCACCCCAGACGCCGTCCTCGCCCAAGTGCAGAAGGAAGAACGCGCCGATCGCCCCCCGCCGAGGGCAAAAAGAGGTGGGAAGAATAAGGAGAAATACTGCAAATACCACAAGGACGACGGCCACGATACTGAAGACTGCTGGCACTTGAAGAAGGACATTGAGAAGCTGATGAGTCGGGGGCACGCCAGGAGCTTAGCCGACGAGCCGGCCCACGGGGAAGGGACCTCCATGCAGCCGGACAAGGGGAAGAAGATCAACACCGTCCAAGGACCCCTCCGCATCATAGAGTGAGCGGGCGAGCTCTCTCCCCCAGTCGTAGCCTGGTCCGAGGGGATTATCTAGGTTTACATCCCTCTGTCCAGCTTTATTCCCTATTTCCTTTCCTCCAAATGTACCAGTCTGACAGGACTCTTGAGAGTACAATTGCATTCCCTTTTTGTCTTTTCTTAAATCCCCGACGGAATTGACATTTCAGTAATAGTGCAAAAGAATGAAGACCGCCGCCTCACTGGAGGAGGAAGAAGAGCTTTGCCCTCGTCGACCGAATCATGTGCTCATAAGTCTGGGGGCAGTTCCCCCAGCAGGCACGGACGTCGACCGGTCCTAAGCTGAGGAGCTTTTCCCTCGCCGACCGACTCCCGAGCTCCGGTCCTAAGCCGAGGAGCTTTGCCCTCGCCGACCGACTCCTGCGCTCGTAAGTCTGGGGGCAGTTCCCCCAGCAGGCACGGACGCTGACCGGTCCTAAGCCGAGGAGCCTTGCCCTCGCCGACCGACTCCTGCGCTCATAAGTCTGGGGACAGTTCCCCCAGCAGGCACGGACGCCGACCGGTCCTAAGCCGAGGAGCTTTGCCCTCGCCGACCGACTCCTGCGCTCATAGGTCTGGGGAGATTTCCCCCAGCAGGCACAGACGACGACCGGTCCTAACCCGAGGAGCTTTGCCCTCGCCGACCGACTCCTGCGCTCGTAAGTCTGGGGGCCGTTCCCCCAGCAGGCACGGACGCCGACCGGTCCTAAGCCGAGGAGCTTTGCCCTCGCCGACCGACTCCTGCGCTCATAAGTCTGGGGGAAACTCCCCCAAGACACGGACGCCGACCGGTCCTAAGCCGAGGAGCTTTTGCCCTCGCCGACCGACTCCTGCGCTCATAGGTCTGGGGAGAATCCCCCCAGCCAGCGCGAACGTCATCCAGTCCTAGGCCAAGAACGAGGCAGCAACACAAAATACACGAGAAGTCCGAGTAAGTCAATTTCGTTTATAACAGTTAACCAGGGTACAAAAATGTGTCTTATTTACAGGGAATCGAGGCGAAGAGACCTCTCTACAAATAATCCACTCACGACGAATGACAAAGTTCATCACCTACAGAAGCTAGGTCGACACCGACAGAACAAAATTGGTTGACAAAAGACCCAAAGTAGTTAGCCCAAGTTAGCAGCCATGCAACCAGCAATTATTGGCCCCGGAGCCGGTAGCGAAGCCAAAGGAGATAGCGGGGCCCATTTCAAGTAGACTGGCCCAAAGCGAAGCGGATGCTAAAAAATTTGAGGATAAGGCTAGGAGGGACAGCTTAGGGAGCCCGGGCTCGGGAGGACACATCCTCGGGCACTTCGCCCTGCTCGGAGCGAGGGGGATCGACCGGCCGAGGGGCTTGCCGAACACGCTCCGCACACTCCCGGAAGGAAGACTGGACGACTTCGACGATCCGGGGGGCGATGAGGTCTTCATACGCACCGAAGGCCTCCCTGAGAACCTCGAAGATCCTCTTCCCCAGGGTCTCGATGACGCCCCTCTCCACCTCCTCTGCAAGCCGCGTCACTTGACACCGATCCGACAGTTCCCTCTGAAGCTCCTCCCTCTCCCGGCGGAATGACTCCGCCGCTTCCTCAGCCGACTGATGGACATCCTCCAGCTTTACCTGGAGGTCACCCACTCGTCCCTCCAACTCGGCCACGTGAAGCTTGAGACGCCGAGACTCCATCTGGGCCTCCGTCATAGCCACCTCCGCCGCCCCGGCCCGCTCCTGGGCCCTCATGGAGGACTCCTCCAGCTCCCTCAGGCGGACGGCTCGACACTGCAACTCCACAGCGAGCGCCGAACCCTAGAAAGACGAGACATGGGCTAAGAAGAGGATAAAGGGAAGGAGAGGATAACGAGATAACCGAACCTGTTGAAGGATCCAGACCAAGGAATCCGACATCTTGTCGGCAGGGATCTTCTTGAGGAGGCTGCGGTCCCGGGGAGGGACGGAGACCTCGGCAACCTGCTGGGCCAAGGCTCGGTCGACAAACATTGAACTCCCAGGGACGACAAGGGAAGCCATATTGCTCGCCAACAAGGCCCCGATCCCCGGTGATATGGGCGAGGACGCTGCAAAGGGGGTGGTCGACACGGCTACCGAAGGGTCCCCGGTGGTCGCCGCAGGAAGCGCGGAACCCGCCGGACTGGAGGGATCCGCGTCCTCCTTCCTCCTATTCCCACCGTGGGGCTCCGAAGGCGCCGGAGGGGAGCGCTTCCGCCTCGCACCATCCCCACCCTCGGGAACCTGAGGGGGCACGCCAAGGGCAGAAGGAACTGCACCGGACCCGTCATTACCCCCTGCCTCTTGGGCTGACGGGGCGGGTCCGGCCCTTGTGACCCCCCCAGGAAGGGGATCGCCAGAAGAAGAGGCGGGAGGCGCGGCCACCACCTTACCCACGGAAGGCTCGGCTTGGCGCACTTCCTCCTCAATGGTCCGCCGAGGCGCCCTTCCAGAGGTACTACCTCGGCTCCGAGCAGCTCCACGGCGGATCAGTTCATCGACGTCACGGACGAACTCGCGGCCAGCCATCCCTGCAAGGGAAACCAAAATCAGGATGAGTCACAGGGCAATTCAAGACTGAAAAGGCGACCTACCCGGAGACCACAAGACGGCCTTCAGGAGTAGGTCGTCCAACAAGGACCAGATGGACTTCGATTCCAAAGGGAGGGCCGACAGCAGCGCGGTGGCTGCCCGATCGACGTCTGAGAGAGCTAGCGACGGGCGAGGCTGGACAGACCCGCCCCAACTTGTCAAAATCTGGGCAACCCCCAGGAAGACCACAAAGACGTAGTCCGAACTCCAATCCCCCGACCAGCGGGGCAGCCCGATCAGGCATTCCCTCCTCGAGCAGGCTTGGAGCTGCAGCCATGACCCCGGGACGACCGTCTGGATCTGGTAAAAATGGAAGAGAATGGGGAGAGACGGCTCCAGACCGCGGGTACAGCAGAGCGTAGCGAAGCCCGTCAGTACCGCAATCGAGCAAGGGGTGAACTGGCAAAGCGACACCATGAGGTATTCCATGACCTGGATAAGGAAGGGATTGAGCGGGAAACGAAGACCCAGGCGAAACATTTCGACGTAGACACCGACTTCATTGCCCCTCAGAAGGCAAATCCGCTCGTCGACGAATGGAACCCGGACATCGTACGGGAAGCAGAGATACCTTTCCCGGATCTCCGTAACCGCCGAAGGAACGGTCCTCGACGGCGTTCGGAGGACAACCGGGGGCACGTTAAGACGCACAGCAGTCGACGCCACGTCATCACAGGCGTAGTCTGGGAATAGCTTCCCCTTCCCCTTATCTCGGAGGGGACGACTCCCGGAGGAGGAACCTGATCCCACTAGCTGAGGCCTGCCCCGCCCGGACTCTGGAGAATCCCTCGCCCCTTGGCCAGAACCGCCTATCCTAAGAGCAGCCATAATACGAGAGCGAGAAAGGAATTACCTTTTAGCTAGTTTGGAGGAGGCAAGGAAGCAAAGGCGACGGGAAACTCCGAGTTGTGGAAAGCCTAGAACAATGGGAAGAGCAAGAAAGAAGTGGAGATCAACACAGCTGGGGATCTTATATACCGGACACAGGGACGAATTCGAAGCGCCTGACAAGAACGCGTGGCAAGACTCGAAGAACCGGTGGCGTTCCGAAATTGGCGCCAGGGGAAGTCCAATCGATCCGCATCATCATGACCTACATTTATGACCACGCCTCGATTAAAGCGCCACTCGGAATCCCAGGAGGCACAGCGGTCGATCCGAGCAAGCCAAGGCAGATCGACCCTACCAAGGGCGGCTCACGAACCCCTCGGGTTCTCAACTTAAGACGACCCCGCGAGCGGTGGGGATAAGCTTGCAGCTACGACGTGGCAGCATCAGAGGACCGAAGGCGCTTCGGAGCCCGCGCCTTAAAAGTATCGAACGTGCCAACTCATGATGACGACTAATAAATGAGTCGACATCGACTGGCGAGCCTGTCAAGGTCGGCGGAAGTCACATCGGCCGAGCCGAACAGGCCAAAGCCGACCGACCCGACCGATGGGGGCAATTGTTACGCCTATTTGACTGAGGCCCGAAAGACCCAAGCCTAGAGACCCAACCGCCGGTCAAGAGCCCATCTGCGCACTCAGGCCCACTCGATAAGGCCCTAAGGGGGACTCCCCCCACATGTCGATCCGACCCGGCCCCGATAACACGCCGACCACTCGCCCACTCATGCGATAACCGCCCCCTCGATCCCGCTACCACTTAATGGCAGTTAGGGAGGTGCTGGCATGGCGCAGGGAGCGGCGACGGGGGGGCGGATTGAGGGGGCACGATTGAGGGCGGACGAGCGACGTGGGTCGGGGACAATCACGGCGGAGGTCTATAAAGGGGCTAGGAGGACGACAGGACAAGGGACCGCCTCTCAGGTATCTAGAACCTAAGGTACTCCATCAACGACCTAGTTCCCCCATTTTCATCTCCTTCCTCCCCCGCTCGCGCCGTGAGACGCCGTTCTGATCTCCTCACGAGTCGAACCGTCTCCGCCGGGCCTCCTCTTTCAGATCTCTATATGACTTAGGCATCGGAGGGGATTTGGCCGGAACCAAGGTCCGGCCCCCTGACGAGTGTTCTCATCTACGCAGGAGGGCATCAGATCGACGGGCCGAGGCTTCCCCTCCGCCCCTCGCCGACCACGCAACCAGCTGGACGATTGAGGCTTCCCCTCGTCGTCTGACCGCCGAAGACGAGCGCAACCGACCGAGGCCGAGCGTCTCGACCCGGGCCGGGGCTTCCCCACGCCCTTCGCCGAACACGCATCTAGCTGGACGACCGAGGCTACCCCTCGACGTCCTACCTCCGAGGCCGTGCTCGTCCGTCTGAGGCCGAGCATCTCAACCAGGGCCGAGGCTTCCCCTCGCCCCATCTGCACCGACTCGAAGCTCCCGAGGGACCCAAGCGGGCCCCTTGACCACGTTGACCGGGTTCTCCACGGTCAATGCTTTGTAGTGAGAAAACACTCTGAAACAGTAGCCAAAAAATTTAGTTGCAAAAATTGATGGAATTGATCCGGCCACATGAGCGTTGCTGCCATGAACGTTGCAACATTTAACCAAACTAACACTGAAAATCTTGTTAATAGTATATCAAAAAATTAGCAGATATATGTCATAATTTAACAATCATTTGTGCAAGTTGCAAAATTTAGCAGATATAACAGGATGAAAACATGAGAGCTTGCATACTTTAACATGAATGTTGCATGATATTCAGTGTTAATTTGTTTAATAAAAATGTACAGTTTATTGCAACTTGCACCAAATAAACATTTTTTGCAGGATCAATTTTTTCCATATTCATGTGGCAGTATCGACGTGGTACATGATCCTATTAACTTTATCCTACCATTTGTTGAAGTAAACAAAAAAATAGGAGAAGAAACTAAAACCCAGCATGCATTATCAAGTGAATTGTTGCAAAATTAAATTTAAACATTGATCATGCCATAGAATTATTCCTCACATATGAATGTTGGTTGATGCCTTGAATGTTTGCAAAGTTGCAAAATTGAACTTTGCAGAAATTTTAGGTGCCAATTTAGAAATAATGTTGCCATCAATTTGTTTCTTCAATTTAACATCAATTTTAGTTACCAAATTGATGTTTCTTCAATTTGACATCAATTATAGTTGCCAAATTGATGGCAGCATTCATGTTAAATTTTAGTAGCCAAAAAATTTAGTTGCAAAAATTGATGGAATTGATCCTGCCACACAAATGGTGCTGCCATGAACGTTGCAACATTTAACCAAATTAACACTGAATCATGTTAATATTATATCAAAAATTTAGCAGATATATGTAATAATTTAACAATCATTTGTGCAAGTGGCAAAAGTTAGCAGATGTGATGAAAACATAAAAACTTGCATAATTTAACATGAATGTTGCAGGATATTCAATGTTAATTTGGTTAATAAAAATATACTGTTAATTTCAACTTGCACCAAATAAACATTTTTTGTAGGATCAAATTTTACGACATTCATGTGGCAGGATCAACGTCGTACATGATCATATTAACTTGATCCTGCCATTTGTTGAAGTAAAACAAAAAATAGGAGAAGAAACTAAACCCAACATGCATTATCAAGTGAATTGTTGCAAAATTAATTTAAAATTTCCATGAATGTTTGCAAAGTTGCAAAATTGAACATTGCAAAAATTTTAGTTGCCAATTTAGCATGAATGCTGCCATCAATTTGTTTCTTCAATTTGACATCAACTTTAATAGCCAAATTGATGTTTCTTCAATTTGACATCAATTATAGTTGCACAATTGATTGCAACATTCGTGTTAAATTATAGTTGCCAAAAAATTTTAGTTGCCAAATTTGATTTCCACCGAGAAATCCCACAAATTTACATATGCAGGATCAAATTTTGCGACATTCATGTGGCAGGATCAACGTTGTACATGATCCTATTAACTTGATCCTGTCATTTGTTGAAATAAAACAAAAAATAGGAGAAGAAACTAAAACCAGCATGCATTATCAAGTGAATTGTTGCAAAATTCAATTTAAACCCATAGAATAGATCCTACCACATGAATGTTGCTGCCATGAATGTTTGCTTGCAAAATTGAACGTTGCAAAAATTTTAGTTGCCAATTTAGCATGAATGCTGCCATCAATTTGTTTCTTCAATTTGACATACACTTTAATTGCCAAATTGATGTTTTTCAATTTGACATCAATTATAGTTCCCAAATTGATGGCAGCATTCGTGTTTAATTTTAGTTGCCAAAAAAATTTAGTTGTCAAATTTGATTTCAACCGATAAATAAATTTTGCGACATTCATGTGGCAGGATCAACGTTGTACATGATCCTATTAACTTGATCCTGCCATTTGTTGAAGTAAAACAAAAAATAGGAGACGAAACTAAACCCAGTATGCATTATCAAGTGAATTGTTGCAAAATTCAATTTAAACCCATAGAATAAATCCTGCCACATGATTGTTGCTGCCATGAATGTTTGCAAAGTTGCAAAACTGAACGTTGAAATAATTTTAGTTGCCAATTTAGCCTGAATGTTACCATCAATTTGTTTCTTCAATTTGAAATAAACTTTAATTGCCAAATTGACGTTTCTTCAATTTGACAGCAGTTATAGTTGCCAAATTGATGGGAGCATTTGTGTTAAAGTTTAGTTGCCAAAAAAGTTTAGTTGCCAAATTTGATTTCTACCAAGAAATCCCACAAAATTACATCCTTCACACAAAATTATATCCCTCAATCTCAATATCAAAAATCCAACAACTATGTTCTTATGTTCATAAATAGGTCACTACTTTTACATTATCATCAATGAATTCAAAGAACAAAAAATAGACTATAATAAGAAAAATGCGACAAATTAAATAAAACCTAGAATGAATGATCTCAACGCTTGGTTTCATGTCTGGCCTCGACCAATTGTAAGCAATCAAACCCCCTAACTCTACCCAGCCAGAGGCACACTGCATCAAAAAGGTTAAAAAGGCAGCAAAAATGGGCAAAGAAGAAAAATCACATTTTTCACCAAAGGATGCGCCTTTATGCACAAAAACTCTGCGAAAAAATCCAGCATTTTCCTATTTCTTACAAACACAAAAGCCCTACACAAAAGCCCTACATGAACTAATATAATAAACTGCATGAATATCCATGATACAAACACAAAACACAAAAGCCCTACAGGAGAAATAGTTATTTTTGAAAGAAAAACACCAGACCTCAAATAAAATGCCCACTTCAACCAAAGAAAAGCAGCCATATCTAGATAAAACCAAAAAATAATCGATGTTCTCCATATTCTTCATTCATCTAACATAAATTAGACCAATCTCAAATTATTTCTTCATTCATCTAACATAAATTAGACCAACCTCAAATAAAATGCCCACTGTTCACTATTGAAGACTACGCCAGTTACAAACCATCTGCAGCTAAAATTAGAGGCAAACCCCCCTTCAACCAAAGAAAAGCAGCCATATCTAGATAAAACCAAACAATAATCGATGTTCTCCATATTCTTCATTCATCTAACATAAATTAGACCAATCTCAAATTATTTCTTCTGCAAATATTTACAATAATATTGAAGAATTAACAAAATGATGATCTAAATACCAAAATAGCCTCGATTTCCTTTTTAGAGTTTGGACTAAATTGATGATCTACATACCAACTTGATGATCAATATACCAGAATTTACAAAATGATGATCTACATACCAAAATCCGATCAGATCCCTAGCTTGCCTGCTAGAGATTTGAGGATGATAAGGCTCAGATCTACTATCGAGATCGACATATGAGAGAGAGAAGGCTCGGATCTGCTGTAGCCAGCATTTTTGCCGCCCTTTTGCTTGCCAGATTCTGCAGCACCCATGAGCTTAAACTTTCAGTTATGAACAAAATCAAGCTGGGAAGCGAGCAAGAAGCTAAGAATAGCTACATCATTCTCATATTTAATAATTTATACATACTTAAATGATCCATAGCTCTTAGCTGCGAAGGCACGATCGTTTCAGGCTGAATCTTTTGGCAAGGCAGCAAACGTGGTGGACGATCTCAGTTGGCCCGACGATTAGGATGGGGATGGGGTTGGGTTCATGTCAGGGGAAATGGATGGGGTTCAGGCGAGGGAGAAAGAGAGAAGAGCGAGCGAGAGAGATTCAGCGAGGGTGAGTTTTTTCCCCCAACATTTCTGATGCGGGAGAGTTTTTTAGAGCCTGAGTTTTTCCCCCCAAGTTTTGTTCCCCAAATTTTGGGTAACATTTGAGTTTTCAAACAATTAATTTTTTGAATTTTGAGTTTTCAAATAAAATTCCCCCCAAACATACAAAAACTTGTCCTATTCATCAATTTCTCTTATCCAATTTCTCTTATCCAATTTCTCTTATCCAAAAACTCATTATAACATCCCTCTTTTATATCCCTCATTTATTTATATCCAATTTCTCTTATCCAATTTCTCTTATCCAAAATCTCTTATCCAATAACCCATGATAACACCCCTGTTTTATTATATATATATATATATATATATATATATATATATATATATATATATATATATATATATATATATATATATATATATATATATATGATTTCAACACCCTTTAGTATTGCCAATAATTCATGAATGGAGTCAACATTGTAATTTGGGATTGGTCACTTATTTTGCTAGGAACTAGCAAAATGCAAGTGGGGGGTGATTATGACTAAGTATTGCATATCCTAACATCATAATCATCTCCTCTTGTGCACATAATCCATGGAATCATGCTCTCTTAACTACATTTACGTTAATTCATCATTTGTGGTCATGTGACCTTATTTTGGCATAATTTCACTTCCCTAAAGCATTATAAAGTCTACTATATTTTTAGGGATTTTTCTTGATTTTTCATGTGTCCCGAAGGGGACTAAATCAACCCGAGAAGAGGAGTACATAATAGGCGCCTGTAGAAGGAATGACGGCGCATGGGCAACCCAACAGTCAACTGCCCAAACAACAGCAGTCGCCTGACTTTAAGGAACTGGATCCGAAGAAGCTGAAGCCAAATGACAGCCGCCTGCAAGAGGATTGTTAGTCGACTGTAATACTGTACAATCACTTGTCACTTTCGCATCAGTCGACTGATGTTCTAGATGCCTGAGGGAGCAAAAAGAGCCGACTCTCTGTTATTTGACACTTCTGCAGCAGGCGACTGAAGAACAAAAGATAGTCACCTGTGGATTGCACAGGCGACTATGATTTTCAAGATAGTCACATGTCTCCCTTTGGAAGCAATGACAGCCACCCGTCGTCAGTCGACTGATCGGGGTTTTTCGACCAAATACTGGGTTGTGAGAAACGGGTTTTTCTTAACCTGATTTCTTTCCAGTTGTTGTGGATCGTTGGATGACCCTTTGGATGGATGAGATGCAACCCCTAGGGGGTATAAAACATTACTATTCATATGTAATAAAAATAACTTAACCTTTTGCTATTTTAGGTTATCTTCTTCCTTAAGAAGGGGATTAGGGTTTTGGAGAGCTGAGAGTTTTCTGATCTCGTTTTTGTTATTACTGGGATTGATTGATGATTGAGAAAGATATTATTTGGTGACAAATCTCCAACTCTCTTACTCATATACATTTGTTTTCATTTCTTGTATTGAACAATGGTTATTTCTATGAATGCTCATTCTATTCTTGATATGTTAGGCTAAATTCATTGTGTGGGTGTTTTGGATTGATGTAGGATGTTTTGATTGCCTTGCTAATGTTCATTTTCAGCACCCTTTGTTAATCCATGTTGTTGGGTGAAATAAACTTATGATTAATTGGGTTTGATACTATCCATGGAGGAGTCGAAGAACGATGGTGCTTCGTAATTGTTGCATCTATGTATCCAATCGATATTGCATATCTTGAAATGAATGCAAGTCCCCTTTAATCCATATTTCGTAATTTAGAAGTTTAATTCACCCGATAATTCAAATTGTTAATTGGGTTGTGACCCGTTTATCGAATCGTGCATTACCCGAAAGAGGCTGTAGAACGGTGGTTATGTGATGTGCAACACGACCTACATGCACTACTCTCATATACCTTGAAATGGGTGTGAGAGTGATTCATGAGCCTTAATTAGGAGAAGAACCTAATTGCGCTGAACTATAGTAACAGACCACGATGGCCCAAACTGGGTACAATTGTTTACCCCTACCTCTCTTCAAGGTGAGGGAGGAGGGAGAACCGAGTGGACCAGGGACGAATAAACTATGGCCTCTTCTAAGCGACCCCGTTCGGACGAGCGGCAATCTTCCAGCCGTACGACCATCGAGAAGCGCCGGGGCAGAGCGGAAGTCCGCGTCGAAAGAGGCACATGAGTCGAAAAGATCGCCACAGCAGGGAACATGCCCGATGACCAACGCTGATCCCCAACCGAGAAGACCACAGAGGGGCCCCTCGCACATTCCCACTGATACACCAAAACTGTCCGAGCACCGAGGGGAAGCGCTGCTGAGTTAGATCGACCTGGAAGCCCCAGAGGACTACCGATAGCCGCTGATGAGGAGCATCACCGATGCACGGGTACCATCCAGGTTCAAGATATAACCTTGGGGAAGGACGTGCAAGACTACCAGGGAGTCATGAGGGTCCAAGAGGCCGACAATGCCCTGCTCTGTCGAAGCTTCTATACAACCCTCAAGAAATCTGCCAGGGAGTGGTATAGCAGCATCCCCGACCAATACATCGGCAACTTTCGGGACTTGTCCCAGAAGTTCTGCCAGCAGTTCATGGCCGGGTGACAGAGGAAGCCAGGCTCGGACCTCATGTTAAGCATAATCCAACGGCTAGGTGAGACTCTGAGGGGTTACGTGAAGCACTTTAATGCTCATAGACTAAAAGTCGAGAGCTGCCCCGATCTGATCACCATGACATCACTGAAAAAGAGCTCCGACATGAAGGCCGGAAGAAATCACTCCATTAAGACCCCCAAAGGGCCTCGTCCAGGTCCTGGTTCGGGCAGAGTGATTCATGCTGACAGAGGAAGCTTTGGCCGCAGAGGAAGGAGATCCTCCCGTAGGGACCAGGAGGAGTTCAAAACGTGGCGAAGACTAACGTTGCAAGTAGGAATACTGCAAGCAGGAGAGGAGGCCCATGGTAAGCCGCGCAGAGGGGGAGCAACATCTGCTAGGCTAAACACAGCCCAAGACGTCGTCCTGACACAGGCTAAAAAAGACTGCCACATCAACAAGCCTCCTCCAAGCATGAAGGGGGTGCGAAGAGATGAAGAAAAGTACTGCTAATATCACAAGGATAATGGCCACAAAACCGACAACTGCTGGCATCTAAAGAAGTACATCGACCAGCTGATTAGCTGAGGATATTTAAAGAACCTCGTCGATGCTTCGAAGGCGGGCTCCGAGGAGGGCACTTCGAGGCAAGCTGATAAGGGGACGCAGGTGAACATTGTCCATACCCCCGTGTGCATAATTGAATAAGGAGTCAGCTGATCGATCATGTCTCACGGCTCCGGGCAAGCGACTCGCCCACCCATATTGGGGCTAACGGTAGTTAAAAATGAGAACTATGAGTTAGTCCCCATGCGAGCCACCACAGGATGGTGCATGTTCATTGACTATAGGAAGCTTAATTCTAAGACCCATAAAGACCACTTCCCTCTCCCATTTCTAGATCAAATCCTAGAAAAAGTGAACAGACACGAATATTATTGCTTCCTTGATGGTTACTCCGGATATTATCAAATTGAAATAGCACCCGAAGAACAAGAGAAGACCACCTTCACTTGTACCTTCGGCACTTTTGCATTCCGGAGGATGCCATTTGGCTTAATGCCCCGCAACCTTTCAATGTTGTATGCTTAGCATTTTCCATGATATGGTTGAAAGGATTGTGGAGGTATTCAAGGATGATTTCTCTTTGTATGGTTGCTCACTTAATAATTGTTTATCTAACTTGGCTTTGGTATTAGATAGTTGCATCGAGAAAAACCTTCTCTTAAATTGGGAGAAATGCCATTTCATGACCACCGAAGGCTTAGTCCTCGGTCATATTGTATCCAAGGAAGGTATGCAAGTTGACAAAGCCAATATTGAGGTTATAGAAAAGCTACCCACTCCTCGTTGTGAAAGAGATATTCGATCATTTCTTGGGCATGCGTGTTTTTATAAGAGGTTCATAAAAGATTTTAGCTCAATATCTCGACCTCTTTGCATGCTTTTGAAAAATGTTGTAGATTTTGCTTGGGATAATGATTGTCAACTTGCTTTCGAGAAGTTGAAAAATTTGCTTACATGTTCACCTATTCTTCAGGTGCCAGATTGGACATCACCCTTCGAGATTATGTGTGATGATAGTGACTATGTGGTTGGTGTCGTGCTTGGACAACACAAGGACAATGTCCCCGTGGTGATTTACTATGTAAGAAAGAGCATGAATGAAACTCAACGAAACTACACCACCACAGAGAAGGAGCTTTTAGTCGTTGTCTTCGCATTGGAGAAATTTAGGAGCTACATATTGGGATTCCCACTTACAATCTTCACCAATCATGCCGCTCTTAAATATCTCCTTTCCAAGAAAGACACCAAACCTAGACTAATCCGTTTGATTTTGCTCTTGCAGGAATTCAACATCGCCACCAAGGACAAGAAGGTAGTGGAAAATCATGTTGCCGATCACCTTTCATGGTTAACAATGAGCATGGAACCAGCAACCATCCCATTGAATGATTCGTTCCCTGACGAACATCTTTTTGCGATCTCCCACACACTCCCATGGTATGCCAACATCATAAACTACTTGGTCATCGGTAAGACTCCATACGCTTGGTCTCGCTAAGATTACACAAGGTTCATATTTGAGGTAAAATCTTTCTTTTTCGATGACCCTTACCTTTACAAGTATTGTAATGACCAAATAGTAAGGAGATGCATACCCGACCACGAGTTTGATAGTGTTTTGCATTTTTACCATGAGGCTGTGTGTGGTGGTCATTTTTCCGCCCAAAAGACCGTATCAAAAATTCTAGAATTTGGTTTTTATTGGATTAGCATGTTTAAGGACACTTATACATATTGTAAGTCATGCTTAGCTTGCCAAAAGTTTGGGGGATTACTAAAAGAAATATGATGCCGTTAAACCCCATTCTTGAATTAGAAATTTTCGATTGTTGGGGCATTGATTTTATGTGGCCATTTCTTCCATCCTTTGGGTACACATATATTTTGCTTGCTATAGATTATGTATTTAAATGGGTTGAGGCTATTCCTTGTAGGACCAATGATGCGGCTATCATGCTTAAATACATGAAAGAAAACATTTTCGCACGACTTGGGATGCCAATGGTTAAGATAAGCGACGGAGGGTCACTTTTCTGCAACTGCCTCTTCGAAAGCTTAATGAAGAAGTTTGGGATGAAACACAAGGTTTCTACACCATACCACCCCCAAACCAATGGACAATCGGAGTTGGCAAATCGAAATATCAAGAACATAATCCAAATGACAGTGAATCCATCAAGAAATGATTGGAGCATGCGTCTTCCCGAGGCATTATGGGTGTACCGTACCACCTACAAAACGGTTTTAGGGATGTCCCCATATCGCTTAGTTATTGGAAAAAAATTTCACTTGCCCATTGAACTTGAACACAAATCTTTTTGGGCAATTAAAAAGTTTAATTGTGAAATTGACCCATCTTCTCGTAAATTGCAGTTAGTGGAGCTCGAAGAGATAAGGAGGGAGGCATACAACAATTCCAAGCTTGTGAAAGAGAGTCTTAAGTGCGCCCATGATCGAATCATTTTGGGGAAAGAATTCACCCCGGGGGAGAAAGTGCTACTCTACAACTCAAGACTTCATCTCTTCCCCGGAAAGCTTCGTTCGAAGTGGATTGGACCTTTCATTGTTCGGGGGGTGTTTCCACATGGCGCGGTGACCATTGCCAACCCACAAAATGGTAATGAATTCAAGGTGAACGTCCAAGGCTTAAAGCATTACCAAGAGCCGTGGAGTAGAGACGAGGTCACCTTGGAGCTTACGGAACCACCGCTGGGTGGAACCAACTAGGTGTGTTCATTCCAAAACTTTCCTTTCTAGTAGTATGTAGTAATAAATAACTCTTGCTCAAGCTTTCTTATCCTAGCTATCTGTTTTCTATGCATATATTTCATCTGACCCTTCAAACATTGTGGACCATATTTATTTTTAATTGGGGGGTGCGGGACTAGGATATATAAACTTCTTGAGCATCTTTCTTGAGCATCTTTTTATGATTTTCATCCTTTTGTGAATAAATTGAATGAAATAAGAAAAATTTCCATCTATCACCAACATTTCTGCAACTGATAGCTTTTTGTTAGACCCATTGATTAAATGTGGTGATCCTTCCCAGCTTTGGTAAAATGTATTCCTGAAGTGGATTTTGGCAAGTTAGGGTGTGTTGTTTCTTTGGAAAATTAATTATATCTCTACATGCTTACACTTGGCCCGTTAGCTTGAAGCTCATGACAATTACAACCCATTTGAAACCCTATAGTGATGTAGAAACCTTGGTATCACCGATCAATTGATTAAGCCTTAGGAATTTTAAAAATTCGGCTAGGTTTATATTCATGGACCCTAAGATAGTGACTTGGAATTTGGAGTTGCTCAAATGAATGATATCAAATGCTACTATAATAAGTGCACTTGTGCACATTTGAATGAGGCATGAACGTTTGCCATGGTACTTTGAATGGATGGTGAAGTGCGTAAGAGGAATGAGATTATAGTAATAGGGAAGAGTTTATAGACTTGAGGACTTTGCCCTTATATATATATATATATATATATATATATATATATATATATATATATATATATATATATATATATATATATATATATATATATATATATATATATATATATGCTCAACTTGGAATATCAAAAATTTATTTGTTGTTCCAAGTGGAGCTTCTAGTAAGCGAGTGCGAGATTACTGGGATGGAGTGAGTTGGCTTGATGACCCAGCCATTCATAACATAAGGCCTATGCTTCATCAGATCAAATTGGTGTATGGTTCTGACTCCTGGGAATGGGTCTCCAGTTCGGATTTCAAATTCAAGGAGGCTTAGGATAATATTCGCTCCAAAGGTGCCCCGTTCCCCTAATACAAACTTATCTGGTTCTCCAACCACATCCCGAAGATGTCCTTGACTCTCCTTCATGCTTTCAAAGGTAAACTTCTGACTCGTGACATGCTTGCTAAGTGGGGTATGCACACCCAGACTGAATGTGACCTCTGTGAAGATAGTAGTACAGAGAATATAGGGCACATTTTCTTCAGATGCAACTACTCCTCTTACATTTTTAAAAGAGCTATGCTGAAACTGGGTATCTTGGGACATCTGGATCCGTCTTTGGAAGACTTCGACAACTACATTGCAAGTAACATGGCTAACAAAAGTATTCTTTGCATGCTTGCTAAACTTATACTCTCGGCCATGGCGTGGCATTTATGGAGGGTGCGTAATGGGCGTGTCTTTGAAACTTCCAGTCGAATAAAAACCATGCTCTTTGTAAATATTGAAGTAGATGTCAGGGTGGCGATGCGCAACCAGGAAACGGCGGATTGCGATACTGAAACTACAACGGCGCTAGAAAACTGGGGAATCCTCGCTACAGGTTGAGTCGAAGCCCTGGAGACATTCGGCCTTGCTGTGCAGCAACTTGGGTTACCCTAATTCAAGCAGGCACAATGCGTTGGTGCTATATTATTGCTGTTACTTGGCTTTTGTGAATTCAGTGAACCATGCATATCTCTTTGGTGGAAGTGCACGTTTTATGGGTGAGCCTGGGCACGTTTTATGGGTGAGCCTGGGCACATTTTTTGGATGTGGATTACCTGGGCACGCTTTAAAGGTGAACCTGGGTGAAGCTATGCTGCAATTGGCTACAGTGTGTGTTTTTATGTTTTTTGGCTGTGCACGTTTGGTATTTTGTGCGGCAAACCTGAACCATGTATCTTTCTTTGGTGTGTTTGAGTGGTTAAAACTTAGGGTCTGGCAGGTAGTAGAGAGTGACGACGCCTGTGTACACTCCTCTCTCTATTGTGTCTAGTATCCTTCGAACTACCACTATGTATATGATTGTACATTATTAATATAGTACTCGTTTATCTTTCATTTTTATACATACATGCATGCATGCATATATATATATATATATGGATGTTATCAAGAGAAATTGGATAAGAGAATTTGGACAAGAGATATTGGATAAGAGAATTTGGATATCTATTCTATAAAATAGGGATGTTATCAAGAGAAATTGGATAAGAGAAATTGGACAAGAGATATTGGATAAGAGAATTTGGACAAGAGTATATACATACATATATACATATACATACATACATATACATACATCTATTCTATAAAATAGGGATGGTATCAAGAGAAATTGGATAAGAGAAATTGGGCAAGAGAAATTGGAGAAGAGAATTTGGACAAGAGTATACATATATACATATACATACATACATATACATACACACATACATCTCTATTCTATAAAATAGGGAGGTTATCAAGAGAAATTAAATAAGAGAATTTGGACAAGATAAATTGGATAAGAGATGCGATTTTGAGGGATAAGAGGGAGGTGGAGAATTTTGTACATACAACCCCGGTTTTTACATTTTTACGCTAAACCCTCCCCCCACACGCACCCACACTTTTTATTCTTCCCCCCTTTCCGACCATTTTTTCCCAGTCCACGTGCACATGTGCACGGGTTAAGAGAATTTGGATATCTATTATATAAAAGAGGGATGGTATCAAGAGAAATTGGATAAGAGAATTTGGACATGAGAAATTGGATAAGAGAATTTGGATATCTATTATATAAAAGAGGGATGTTATCAAGAGAAATTGGATAAGAGAATTTGGACATGAGAAATTGGATAAGAGAATTTGGATATCTATTCTATAAAATAGGGATGTTGGATAAGAAAAAATATAAGAGATGAGATTTTGAGGGATAAGAGAGGAGGTGGAGAATTTTGCACATACAACCCCGGTTTTTGCATTTTTGCCCCTGGACCCTCCATACACATGCACCCACACTTTTTATTCTCCCCCCTTCCGACCATTTTTTCCAGTCCTTTGAAGATTTGAATTTTATCGTACTAGGACAAAGCTTTGTTCTACGTGGCAAGTTTGTCCTAGGTAGCAATGACAATTTTGGGGGGACTTAAATTTTGGGGGAAAACTTAAATTTGGGGGGAAACTTGAAATTTTGTTGGAAAACCTAAAATTTGGGGGAACTTGAATAACCCGTGCCCTATGGGCACGGGTAATGACTAGTGTGTGTGTGTGTGTGTGTGTGTGTGTGTGTGTGTGTGTGTGTGTGTGTGTGTGTGTGTCTATATGAGGGATCAAATGAGCCCCAAAATAACCCCCAAAAATAATCCCCTATCAAAAATCCTATGCCCCCCATTTTTTTGGAAGATCCGAACCGTTCATCTTGATCTCCACCCTCTAAACACCTGACCCACCAATTTTCAACCCGATCCCATGTGTTTTGCCCGTTCATCCATCCGACCCAAATTTAACGGTTTCGCATGAACAGATCTTTTGCGAATGGTTGATGAACGGGCAAAACAGATGGGATCGGGTTGAAAATTGGTGGGTCAGGTATCTAGAGCGTGGAGATGACGATGAACGGTTCGGATCTTCCTAAAAAATGTGGGGCATAGGATTTTTAATAGGGGTTATTTTTTGGGGTCATTTGATCCCTCCTCACACACACACACACACACACACACACACACACACACACACACACACACACACACACACATGATTTCAACACCCTTTAGTATTGCCAATAATTCATGAATGGAGTCAACATTGTAATTTGGGATTGGTCACTTATTTTGCTAGGGACTAGCAAAATGCTAGTGGGGGTGATTATGACTAAGTATTGCATATCCTAACATCATAATCATCTCCTCTTGTCCACATAATCCATGGAATCATGCTCTCTTAACTACATTTACGTTAATTCATCATTTGTGGTCATGTGATCTTATTTTGGCACAATTTCACTTCCCTAAAGCATTATAAATGTCTACCATATTTTTAGGGATTTTTCTTGATTTTTCAGGTGTCCCGAAGGGGACTAAATCAACCCGAGAAGAGGAGTACATAATAGGCGCCTGTAGAAGGAATGACGGTGCATGGGCAACCCAACAGTCAACTGCCCAAACAACATCAGTCGCCTGCCTTTAAGGAACTGGATCTGAAGAAGCTGAAGCCAAATGACAGCCGCCTGCAAGAGGATTGTTAGTCGACTGTAATACTGTACAATCACTTGTCACTTTCGCATCAGTCGGCTGATTTTCCAGATGCCTGAGGGAGCAAAAAGAGCTGACTCTCAGTTAGTTGACACTTCAGCAGCAGGCGACTGAAGAACAAAAGATAGTCGCCTGTGGATTGCATAGGGGACTGTGATTTTCAAGATATTCACATGTCTCCCTTTGGAAGCAATGACAGCCACCTGTCGTCAGTCGACTGAACGGGGTTTTTCGACCAAATACTGGGTTGTGAGAAACAGGTTTTTCTTAACCTGATTTCTTTCCAGTTGTTGTGGATCGTTGGATGACACTTTGGATGGATGAGGTCCAACCCCTAGGGGGTATAAAACATTACTATTCAGATGTAATAAAAAGAACTTAATCTTTTGCTATTTTAGGTTATCTTCTTCCTTAAGAAGGGGATTAGGGTTTTGGAGAGCTGAGAGTTTTCTGATCTCGTTTTTGTTATTACTGGGATTGATTGATGATTGAGGAAGATATTATTTGGTGACAAATCTCCAACTCTATTACTCATATACATTTGTTTTCATTTCTTGTATTGAACAATGGTTATTTCTATGAATGCTCATTCTATTCTTGATATGTTAGGCTAAATTCATTGTGTGGATGTTTTGGATTGATGTAGGATGTTTTGATTGCCTTGCTAATGTTCATTTTCAGCACCCCTTGTTAATCCATGTTGTTGGGTGAAATAAACTTATGATTAATTGGGTTTGATACTAGCCATGGAGGAGCCGAAGAACGATGGTGCTTCGTAATTGTTGCATCTATGTATCCAATGGGTATTGCATATCTTGAAATGAATGCAAGTCCCCTTCAATCCATATTTCGTAATTTAGAAGGTTAATTCACCCGATAATTCAAATTGTTAATTGGGTTGTGACCTGTTTATCGAATCGTGCATTACCCGAAAGGGGCTGCAGAATGGTGGTTATGTGATGCGCAACATGACCTACATGCACTACTCTCGTATACCTTGAAATGGGTGTGAGAGTGATTCATGAGCCTTAATTAGGAGAAGAACCCAATCAGCAATTACCTTTGGTGCACCCATATGTGCTTAATTGATTTATTTCCCGATCCTCATACCTTGAAATGGATGAGTGATCGAGTTATCATGGAATTAATATTTAGCAGTGCAATTGAGTAATCCTATCGATATCCTCAACACCTGCACTCTTGTTCTCCCTTGCATCCAAACCTTAGGACTTTACCCTATCTTTAGGGTACCTAGATAAATCATATATACAAACAATCATTCACCCCTATAGGATGGTTAGAACCCTCAGGCATTCTTTACACGCTCTGACTATTTGTGTGAATTTGTAGATTAGTTCCGTCTCTGTGGATACGATCCCGTACTCACCGGGTATATTATTTACCGACCTCGTGCACTTGCGAGTATCACCTTTCAGGTCCAGTCAAGGGGAAACCAATGACTCATGCTCGGTGACCTGTGAACAAATCGACCATCTCACCCAGGAGATGAATGCCAACTTCAGAGCCCCTGGCAGAAGCCATTCAGCACCTCGTGGGCCCACAAAACCCCTTGGGGGAAACCAGGCGAGGTTTCTTGATCGCTCGGGGGCACGGCCCCCGTTGTGCTGAACTATAGTCACAGACCACGATGGCCCAAACCGGGTGCAATTGTTTACCCCTACCTCTCTTCAAGGTGAGGGAGGAGGGAGAACCGAGTGGACCAGGGACGAATAAACTATGGCCTCTTCCAAGTGACCCCATTCGGACAAGCGGCAATCTTCTAGCCGCACGACCAACGAGAAGCGCCGGGGCAGAGCGG
Organism: Scilla litardierei; assembly: GCA_030789695.1. NCBI lineage: Eukaryota > Viridiplantae > Streptophyta > Magnoliopsida > Asparagales > Asparagaceae > Scilla > Scilla litardierei. The sequence continues at coordinate 317,280 of JAULAV010007638.1, read as the reverse complement.
AAGTCCGCGTCGAAAGAGGCACATGAGCCAAAAAGATCACCACCGCAGGGAACGTGCCCGATGACCAATGATGATCCCCAGCCGAGAAGACCGCAGAGGGGCCCCTCGCACATTCCCACTGATCCACCAAAACTGTCCGAGCACCGAGGGGAAGCGCCGCTGAGTCAGATCGACCTGGAAGCCCTAAAGGACGACCGATGGCCGCTGATGAGGAGCATCACCGATGCATGGGTACCGTCCAGGTTCAAGATATAACCTTGGTGAAGGACGTGTAAGACTACCGGGGAGTCATGAGGGTCCAAGAGGCCGACAATGCCCTACTCTGCCGAAGCTTCTATACCACCCTCAAGAAATCTGCCAGGGAGTTGTATAACAGCATCCCCGACCAAGCCATCAGCAACTTTCGGGACTTGTCCCAGAAGTTCTGCCAGTAGTTCATTGCCGGGCGACAGAGGAAGCCAGGCTCGGACCTCATGTTCAGCATAATCCAAAGGCCAGGCGAGACTCTGAGGGGTTACATGAAGCACTTCAATGCTCATTAACTAAAAGTCGAGAGCTGCCCCGAACTGATCACCATGACAGCCCTGAAAAAGGGCTCCGACACGAAGGCCTGAAGAAATCGCTCCATCAAGACCCCTAAAGGGCCTCGTCCAGGTCCTGGTTTGTGCAGAGTGATTCATGCTGACAGAGGAAGCTTTGGCTGCGGGGGAAGGAGATCCTCCCGTAAGGACCAGGAGGAGTTAAAAACGTGGTGAAGATGAATGTTGCAAGTTGGAATACTCCAAGCAGGAGAGGAGGCCCATGGGAAGCCGCGCAGAGGGGGAGCAGCATCTGCTAGGCTGAACGCAGCCCAGGACGTCGTCCTGACACAGGACAAAAAAGAGGGCCACATCAACAAGCCTCCCCCAAGCATGAAGGGGGTGCGAAGAGATGAAGAAAAGTACTGCTAATATCACAAGGATAATGGCCATGAAACTGACAACTGTTGGCATCTAAAGAAGGACATCGATCAGCTGAGTAGCTGAGGATATTTAAAGAACATCATCGATGCTTCGAAGGCGGGCTCCGAGGAGGGTACTTCGAGGCAAGCTGATAAGGGGACGCAGGTGAACATTGTCCACACCCCCGTGTGCATAATTGAATAAGGAGTCAGCCGATTCACACGGCTCCGGGCAAGCGACTCGCCCACCCATATCTTTCTCGCTTTGAACATCTCAGATTTAAATGTACCCCCAGTTTTCTTCTGCTAAAATAAAGACACGAACTAGAGTTCTTGCTTACAACTACGTGCCCTTCAAGATTTGGTAATCGCTTGTCTGATCCAATACCGAGACCGCTATGGGAAATTCCCCCAGCAAGACCGACGGAACTCTCGATCGACCATAAGACTGGGGACAACTCCCCCGGTAGGACTGATCGAATTCTCAGTCCACCGTAAGGCTGGGGGCAACTCCCCTAGTAGAACCGATCGAATTATCAATTGGCCATAAAGCTGGGGGGAACTCCCCCGGTAGGACCGGTGGAACTCTTGATCGACCGTAACATTGGGGGCAACTCCCCTAGTAGGATCGATTGAACTCTCTATTGGCCGTAAGGCTGGGGGTAACTCCCACAGTAGGACCGACTGAATTTTTGATCTGTCGTAAGGCTGGGGGCAACTCTCCCAGCAGGACTGATTGTATCTTACGATTAGCCGTAATGCTGGGGCAACTCCCCCAGTAGGTCGATCATTCGACCATAAGACTGGGGGTTGCTGCCCCAGCTAGCTAACCTACCCGTCGACTGTAAGGCTGGGGACAACTCCCCAGCAGGCCGGCCATATTTCAACCGTAAGCCTGTGGCAACTCCCCCAGCAGGCCGATCATTCGATCGACCATAAGACTGAGGGTACCTCCCCCAGCTGGCCGACCGACTGACCCGTCGATCATAAGGCTGGGGGCAACTCCCCCAGCAAGCCGGCCACATTTAGACATTAAGGCTGGGGGCAACTCTCCTAGCAGGCTGATCATTCGATCGAACATACGACTGGGGATAGCTCCCCCTGCCGGTTGACGGACCCGTCGACCGTAAGGCTCGGGGAAACTCCCCCAGTGGGCCGACCCCTCGATCGTCAATAAGGCTAGGGACAACTCCCCCAGCAGGCCGATCATTCGATCGACTATAAGGCTGGGGAAACTCCCCCAGCTGACTGATCACTCGATCTACCATGAGCCTTAGGGCAGCCCTCCAGCAAGCCGACTGCGAATCGACCACAAAGGCAGTGGTGGGGGGCGTTCCCCCCAACAATGCGACCGCGCGATCGAACTTGGGCCGATGGATGACTCCCCCGATGAGTAGATCGCACCCTCGGTCCTAACCTATCAAAGAGCATCCCCAAGAAACCCTTCCCACAGCTCGAGCCACCGACAGACCTCGACACGAATAGTAGGAAGAGGGGGGCAAGGCCAAAAACAATGACAACACAGTGAACATACCAAAAAGGTGAAAACTTTTATTATCCATCCGGTTTGTTACAAATAAGGAGGGAAAACCAAAAGGAAGACCACTATGACCGCCTACGTCACGGGAGTCCGGAAGGAACTCTCCCCTATTGCTTCAGCGGCATCCCTCATCCCAGAAAGCTGGTCGAGGGCAGTGGAGGGGTGAAGATGCGACTGCCAAACCCACTCCACATATGCCAAGAATCCCTCTAAGAAGAACTGTGCGATCTGCAGGGCCATGACAGCTTCGTAACCCCTTACAACCAGCCGCTGGGGATCCGCCCGCTGCAGGGAACTGATCTCGGACCAAAGCTCGAACCTTTCCTTCCAGTGCGCTTCTTGGGCGAGGGAAAACACCCCTTTGGCTTCCTCAGCGGATCCCTTGGCTACGGCTCGAGAGACATCGACGGCCGCGAACGCCTCCTTTAACTTCTCCACCTCCGCTGAGAGCTCGAAGACCTTATGGAGTGAGGGATGTAACTCCTTATGAACCTCTTCGGTCGCTCGCTCAGCTGCCTCTGCCCTTAGGTGCTCCCACTCGAGGGCCACCTCAAGCTCAGTAACCCACTCCGTGCGCTGCTGCACCTCTACGGTTATCGAGGACACCTGTGAGATGAAAGGGATGAGGATCGAGCTAAACAAGATGGGAGTGAGAGAAGGAAGAGACTTACCGGCTGAATCTTCCATACCATGCAGTCGACCAGGCTCTTAGAGCGGACCCTCTCAAAGAGAGAGCGATATCCCGGTAGGGCAGAGCTCTTTACCAACCGGATAGCTACGTCAAGGTCGGTAAAAACTGACCCTCCAGACAGGGCCTCAAGTCCGGGCCCGAACACAGACATTGCATGCCCTACCCTTACCAGAGTATGCTCGACCTGGAGGGTAGGAGAAGCCTTTCCCAAGAAATAGGGGCTTCCCTGAGAGGCGACCGACATGGGACGTACCACCAGGGAGGCACCGTTCCCTTTTTTTCTTCTTCTACTCTGGCCTCTCAGAACCCGGGCAAGAATGCTTCTTCTACGACCCCCGACCTTCGGTCGGCGTGACAAGGTCCTGCCCAAGGCCAGTCGAGGCCCCTTCGATGAGGACCGGGTCGGCTAGAGTGTCAAACAGGCTCTCCACGGCAGGAGAAGAACCCGTGGCGGCCAAGATCGGGGCCTGACTCAAGGGAGCCCGATCGGACTCGTCACCACGGGGGAAGAGCCTGCGGTCAAGGGCGCATCCACCATCTTCAGGGTCCAGACTGGTAGCTCAGCTGCACGGGCTACCTCCTCCTCTGTGCGGCACGTCGGATGGCAAGAGGAGCTTCCTTGAGAGCCTTGAGCGCCACGACGGATGAGTTGATGCACGTCATAAGGATGGTTGGACTCATGGTCTACCATTCCTGTAAAAGAAATAAGAATCAGGGTAAGCCAAGTAGAAGGATGAAGTCTAAAACGTGCCTTTACCGGGGGACCACAAGACGCCCTTGAGGAGGAGACCGTCCAACAAGGGCCAGACCAATCTCTCCTCCCTGGGCAAGGCCGACAGGAACGTAACCGCTGCCCGATCGACCTCTGATAGGGCCAGCACCAACTCGTAGGTGCCCGAGCTTCCCCAACCCATTAAATTTATGGCGTCTCTGGGGAAAGTGACAAAAACATAATCATTCTTTCAATGACTGACCCAGCGGGGCAGGCCCAACAGACACTCTCTTCCCCTCTTAACGTCAATATGAAGCCATGATGCCGAGGAAACAGCCCTGATTTTGTAGAAAAAAAGAAGAACGACACGGACGGCTCCAACCCATGTAGATGATAGATCACAACAAAGCCGACCAAGACTGAAACCGAATACAGAGTCAGCTGACACAGGGACACTTGCAGAAACTCCAACACCTGGATGATGAAGGGATGAAGAGGGAAGCGAAGCCCCATCTGAAACATCTCGACATACACCCCTACCTCACGAGCCCCAGGCAAACAAATCCTCTCATCTTGAAATGGGACCCGAACCACATATGAGTAAGGGAGATACTCTGCACTGATTCTCTCGGCTGTGGAATAAGAGACGGTAGAGGCCGCTTCGAGAATCACGGGTGGAACCTCAGATCCCTCATCCCTGGAAGGGTTCCCCCGCAAGATCAAATCCTCGAAAAGCAAACCCTTGACCTTCTCACGGGACGAGGACACCCCAACGGCCGCATCGAAATCATCCGCATCGAAATCATCGGCATCAGGTGGCGAAGCTCCTATTCTCAGCGCCCTCGCCATTAAGCAAGATGAAAGATGGAAGTAGGAAAGGGGGGTTACCTTGCAAGAGCTGAAAAAGGGGACGTCGATGAAGCGGCAGAGAAAAACTTAGCAGCAAAGAGAGGAATCGAAAGCAAAATTGAGAAGCGCGGAAGGAACCCCAAAACCCTGACTTTTTGAATGGGGGGCAGCCCCAAATCCAGACCGTCCAAAGAAGGACACGCGTCAACATCTTTCTGATGGCGGCCCTCAGAATGTCACTTCCAAAGGGCGGGAGAATTCTTTGTTGGATACAACATGTAGTTGGATACACGATCGATGACTTCGTGTTTGATGATAACAAACTGTGTGAACGATTTGATATATGTGCTAAGTGTTTTTCAGGAGTGGCACTCTCGCAAATACTCAAAGGGAGACTGAGTCAAAGTGATTGAGATAATGGCTACCCATATTGGACTAAGTCAAAGAAGGGGAGATAAGAAAGGAATCAATTCAAATCCATATTTGAATTGATTCAAATCAATTGGTGCATGAATTAAATCCTATTCAAAATTCCTACGCAAATGAAGACTTGGTCAAAGATAGAGAGATATGGAGAATCTCCTGCATATCAATTGTGATTAAATGAGATCCAATTCTAATCCTAAAGCCATAAAAATTCAAACTCCATATCGAATGGTGATTGAAGAGATCTTCCATGGTGATTCATTCAAATCCTATTCAAGTTAGGATCCCTTCCAATCTCATTCAATTATGGGATTCTATTTGATTCTAATTGATCCCATCCTCTCCTATATATACTCATATTCAAAGGAGAGAAAACTGAGAGGGCAACCAAAGAAATCATTCGGCCAACACAAAGGGGAGAGCATCAAGGCCGCAAGTTTCATGTTAAAACCCCTTAGGTGCACAAGTTGCTAGTATTGAACATCCATTGCGCAACCTTGCTTCTCCCATCTCCCATTGCGCAACATTGCTAAACTCAAACCCTTGCCCATTGCCGAAATACCTTTAGGGTTAGAAGAACATTCCCGCACGCTTCAAGCCTCCATCTCAATCCCTCTTGCCGCAAGTCACCAAATCCAAAAAGCTTAACCATCTAAATCTACATTGCCGCAAGATTATAACAAGCTTCAACATCCTTTCCTTGCCGCAAAGCCCATATAGCCAAAGCCATATTGCCGCAAGCATCTTCCCTCTCCTATAGCCGCAAGCCAACATCAACACCCTTACTTGGAGACCCATCAGATTGCATGTATGAAGGAGGAGATCAATTGACTTGCAATTGAGAAGAAGAAGTTACCATTAGAGTTAAGATCGAACTCACGCAATGAGCTTGCTGATAGCCGCAATAAGGAGTACTTACCGACCAGTGCTGCTGTCATAACTAGGGGCTGCCGACCAGTGCTGCTGTCGGAACTAGGGGCTGCCGACCAGTACTGCTACCGCATCTAGGGGCTGCCGACCAATGCAAAGCAATACCATCAAGTCATTGCTGACCGCAAGTGCAAAGCCAAGCAAGCTGTAACTTAGTGGATCATCCAAGGGGGTAAAGTGCTAACAACCAAGGAGGAGTCAATAGCCGCAACATACTAGAGCATCATCCACATTGCTAGCCATATCCTCAAGAGCAACATACAAGCTAGCTGATCAAGAGGATTGCTGCAACTTGAGTTGCAGATTGAGACGACTACATCACGTTAGATTCTGATCTGACCTAAGCTGATTGACAGAGACGACTACGCCTGCACAAACAAAGATTTCCTAACCTCTTTATTATTATATCTGTGTAGTAGTGTAGCGATCTTTGTAGGGGAAAACTTTACCATATTTGTGATTCTTTTGGTGTCTTTTCTGGTTGGTGTTAGACAAGAGGGACTTGACTAGTTGAGGCTAGTCAAGAGAGAGCTTATACTAGGATTAGTTTTGTTTTGCACTTTGAAAGTGCAGGTACAGAGAACCAGGTGAGTGTAGTATGGGTGCTCTAGTTACATGTTGTACTAGTAATAATATTAATCTAGTATTTGCTTTCGGGGTTGGACGTAGGTCGTGGGTACGACCGAACTAGGGTAAATCATCTGTGCACTCTGTGATTGCTTGTCTGCATCTGATTATAACTGCCTGTGATTACTTAATAATTTCCTGTGTTCGCGAATATTTTTATTAGACTATTCACCCCCTTAGGCTTATATCTAGGCCCAACAAGTGGTTTCGGAGCAGGTTAGAGTATCTAGGCTAGATTGACTATGCATACTTTTGATTCTGTTTTTGCTGAAGGTCAGTCCAATCACGACCCCCTAAATTTAATGATGTAGACAATACTAACTGGAAATCTAGAACGAAAATTTATTTAGTGTCTTTGGATTATAAAGTGTGGAATATTGTTGAAAAAGGATATAATCCATCCATGATTAAAGTTGAAGACATTGAAATTCTTAAGCTTGAAGAAAAATGGGATGATGCTGATTGGAGACTTTATTCATTAAATGGAAAATATATGAATTTGCTCTTTGGATAAAACTGAATTTAATCGTATCTCACAATGTTTAACTGCGCATGAAGTATGGCATACGCTGGAGGTGAAGCATGAGGGATCGTCACAGGTGAAGGAGTCTAGACTTGCTTTGCTAAGCACAAAGTCTGAGAGCTTCCATATGCTTCCATCAAAATCCATCTCAGAGATGTTTGCGAGGTTCACAGACATCATCTACAAGTCTAGCTCCCTCAGTAAGCCATATTCTAGTCTGGAGCAGGTGAGGAAAATCTTAAGGGTGTTGCCAAGCTCGTTCCGTCCTAAAGTCACTGCAATTCAAGAAGCTAAAGATCTGTCAAAGATTAGAGTGGAGGACTTGATAGGAAACTTAATGTCTCATGAGCTTGAGCTGCAGAGCATCGAATCAAGGGAGAAACCAGAGGCAAAGGCTCCAAAACTACTAGCTCTTCAAGCTAGTGAAGATGACGAAGAAGAAGAAGATGAGATAGCACTGATGGTCAGAAACTTTAGAAAATACATCAAGACCAAGCAAGGGAGAGCAGAAATGGCACCCTGGTTTATCGTTCTAATAAATTTAATTTTGCTAAAAAATCTTCTGAGCAGACTGCTACTAATAATGTTACCTGTTTTAAATGCAATAAGCAGGGACACTAAATGAAGCATTGCAACAAGAGAAGAAAGGAAAAGCTATAGCGTTAACGTGGGATGGCGATAGCGAAGGTGAGATTGAGGAGACTGCTCACACCTCCCTCTGCTTAATGGAAAAGCACGACGAGGTAAAATCTTGCACCAAATCTAAACTTATGATTGTTTTAAAGAAATGAAAGATGAAATTAAAAGCCTAGAATCAACTGTAGAAAAACTTGAATCCACTATAGAGAAGTTTAGAAATTCTAATGGCGAACTACAACAAGAAAATTGCGACATGTTTAATGAAATAGATGAACTGAAAGAAAAACTTGTTACATGTAATTCTACCATTAATCAGTTGAAAAAGAAAAAATCTAGGTTGCATGAAAAAGCCGAATGCAAGTGTTTTTCAGGAGTGGCACTCATCACAAATACTCATAGGGAGACCGAGTCAAAGTGATGGAGATAATGGCTACACATATTGGACTAAGTCAAAGATGGGGAGATAAGGAGGGAATCAATTCAAATCCATATTTGAATTGATTCAAATCAATTGGTGCATGAATCAAATCATATTCAAAATTCTTACACAAATGAAGACTTGGTCAAAGATGGAGAGATATGGAGCATCTCATGCAAATCAATTGTGATTAAATGATATCCAATTCTAATCCTAAAGCCATACAAATTCAAACTCCATTTTGAATGGTGATTGAAGGGATCTTCCATGGTGATTCATTGGAATCCTATTCAAGTTAGGATTCCTTCCAATCTCCTTCAATTATGTGATTCTATTTGATTCTAATTGATCCCATCCCCTCCTATATAAACTCATATTCATAGGAGAGAAAAATGAGAGGAAAACCAAAGAGATAATTCGGCCAACACAAAGGGGAGAGCATCAAGGCTACAAGTTTCATGTTAAACCCCCTTAGGTGCGCAAGTTGCTAGTATTGAACATCCATTGCGCAACCTTGCTTCTCCCATCTCCCCTTGCACAACATTGCTAACCTCAAACCCTTGCTCATTGCCGAAATACCTTTAGGGTTAGAAGAACATTGCTGCAAGCTTCAAGCCTCCATCACAATCCCTCTTGCCGCAAGTCACCAAAGCCAAAAAGCTTAACCATCTAAATCTCCATTGCCGCAAGACTATGCCAAGCTTCAACATCCTTTCCTTGTCGCAAATCCCAAATAGCCAAAGCCATATTATCGCAAGCATCTTCCCTCTTCTATATCCACAAGCCAACATCAACATCCTTACTTGTGTAAGGACCCTGGCTATGGAGAAAACACTAGAAGGGGGGTGAAATAGTGTTTAAGCAATTTAAAAAGATAGTTATACCAATTTAAATGCTAACCAACAATATAGTGCGGAATAGAAATTAAACCCAAATTGAAACAAATGCAAACGCAAGGATGTTTCAAGGGTTCGGATTACCCAAGTCACTTCCCGACTTGTTCCCGGTAATCCTACGTCCCTTCCACCCGGATAACTCCGGATACTCAAGTTAGAACCCTAACTTGAGGTTTCCTTAAAACCCACTTGTAGCAACCCTACAAGTGAAATCGAAATACAATCGATTGACCTTGACTCCCACAACTTGGGAGCAAGCAAACCACTCTCACAACCCAAGAGCAAATTCAAATAACGAATGTTATGAAATATGAAAGCAACACTTACAATCACCTATGCCATGAAGTAGAACTTGAAGGAGAAGTGTGTTGTGTGTTGAAGACTCTCTTGGACGAGAGGAAAAAGCCCTTTCTCTTGACTGCACCAAATGCCTAGAAGATATCTCTTTGGTTCTAGGTTGGAGAGCAAGAGATTGATGATAGGAATTCTTAGGGCTTTAAGATTTGAGAGCTTTGATCTTGAGAATGAAAGCTTGAAAGATTTTGCATTGGAATGAGTAACATCTCAATGGAACAGTAGATGCTCCTTGTATAGGTTTCTCAAATCCTCAAAACAGAATTAGCAAAAACCCTTTTGGAATCCGTGAGAAAACTCTGAAAAAGAATGATAAGGAAGCCAACTCATATAAACCAACGACCATCTCAAATAGAATGTCAATAGAGGGTGGAGCAGAGGTGGATGGCTGGTCTGTAGGAGGAACTGTGGAGGAATACGGAGCTGAAGTGGATTTCCTCTTCTTTGATGCAGACTGCAGAGCCGAAAAGGACTTCGCCTTTGCAGCAGCATCCAGAAGAGGACTAAAAGGCACGGGCTTGTAAGGAGACAAGTCAATCCCAAAGTGACAAAAGACAAGTGTAAGAAGTCCACCGTATGGAATGTGAGACGAGGAAGAAGTAAATTCGACCTTGTCCATTCTGTCAAGGAGGACACCGGCCCAGTTCGCGGACATCCCATAGAAGATCGCATACATTCAACTCAATATATCCTGGGAAGGCTGGTCAGATGATCCGTACTTCGGCAGGATGTTAGACTTCACCACAACGTGAACGGCCCAACCCTTAGCCGAGAACATGGACGACCTGACACCAGAAGATATGACTGAGGGTATCTCATGGAACATGTCCCGAAGGACAGCCTGATCAAGATCATAAACATTAGAAATGGAAAAGTCTGAAGGAAAGGATACAGTGGAGGGAATCATAAGAATGGTCCCTAACAAAGTGGGATCAATACGGATGTGGGTTCACTGGACAACAGTATGGATAAATCCAGTGGTAGAGTACTCACCGCGAATGCGGTTAGCATAGAAGAGCTTAACCAGAAATGGATAAGCCCTCAGAGATTCGCTCTGAGAGAAGTGAAAAAGATCAGCCAAATGGGTAGCAAAAAGGATGTCAGACAGTCTCTCAGCAGTGAAGGCTGGAAAAACAATATAACGCTCTGGAAGAAGTTTGATCCCTATGAGAGGGTGAAATTTTTCCAAGCAAAGATCATCTCGACAAATCGGAACAAGGGGATCAGATGGAGGAGCGACAGGGGTTTCTTCTGCAAAACTCGACACAGACGGTGAAGGGGGAGCCTCAACACTAGGCTCATTGATGTGAACACCAATGGGCTTGCGCGGACGCTTGGTGAGTGGCTCAGTGTCAGAAGAAGAAGTCCCAGAAGGAGAATAACCCTTCGAAGTAGAATCGGTATGAGAGGGAGAATCGACATGTTTGGTACGGGCCTTATAGGGTTTCTTGGTCTTGGCGATATAAGGCTTACGAACCCTAGGTTTCTTAGGAGCCATGAGCTTTCCCTTACCCTTAGTCTTGGGAGCCATGGAACAGTCAATCGAAAATAGTAGTGTATCGACAGGAGATGTAATCAAATGACAATCACACGAGAGAGAGTGACTCGAGAGAGAAACAGACCTAGTCGAAAGTCACGAAAGCACAAGGAAGAAGCAATCGACAAGTGGGGAGGAGGAGATTGACGGCAGGGAGATCGACGGCTGAGGAAATGAGCGGGAAGACGAGCGGTTTCAATTGGAGGAGAGAGAAAGAGACGTGGGTCGAAAAGAACCGTCTCGATGTATATAAGGAAGGGGGAAATAATCTGGGTCGTTGGATCAAAGAATCGACGGCTCAGATCGAAACAGTGAACCGCCACAACAGGAGTCAGTCGACTGATGAACACAAGTCAGTCAACTGGCTGAAGTGATAAGAAATAAGCTCAGAATGACAGACAATCAACTGTTGAGTAACATACAATCGCATGTCCGTGGGACAGTCGACTGTAATATACGCATCAGTTGACTGACTGAGAATCAATAAACTTCACCAAATAGACAGAGAGTTCTGGAAAATTTTTGATAGAGCTGACAGGCGCCTGATAACTAAAATGCAGTCGCCTGTTGAAACAATAGTCGACTGTAAGTTTGTCACCAGTCACCTGTGCGAAAGATACAATTTGCAGACAGAGAAAATAGAGTAGGACAGTTTTCTGTCCTGGTCCAAAAATGCACATTGAGATAAAAATCCAGAGGATATGAACACTCACCCTAGGACCTATACTCTAAACAAAAAACATATCATAAAATCAACATCAAATGATAAATCGTTGATAAAACAACTCTCTTAAAGTAATCTGAAAAACTCATGAAATCACAAAAGTCTTAATTGCCATTCTTAAAACACATATAAGATATATCAAATGAAGAGAGGAAACAAGATGATATGAGCTCAAAAAGTGTTATAACAAGTATGTAGAGCTCCTAAATTTCAGATTCGCCCATAATTCCTTATTCTCCACGCAAACTCACAAAAGAATCTTCTTTAAGAGGTTTTGTGAAGATGTCGGCAATTTGTTTTTGGGTTTCAATATACTCTAAGATGATGTCCTTCTTAGCTACATAATCATTAATAAAATGGTGTCTCACATATATGTGTTTGGTACGAGGGTGATGTACCGGATTCTTGGAAATACATATGGCACTTTGGTTATCAACCATGATAGGGCAAGTATCACAATTGAGACCATAGTCCATAAGAGTGTGTCTCATCCAAAAAACTTGTGCACATGCAAGACCTGCGGTAATATATTCTGCTTCAATCGTGGACAATGATACCGAGTTCTGTTTCTTGAAAAACCAAAAGACTAAGTAATTTCCTAGGAAATGGCAAGTGCCACTAGTACTTTTCCTATCGGATATGCATCCGACAAATTCGGCATCACTATATGAGATTAACTCATATGTGCTAGATTTAGGGTAAAGTAACCCATAATCTAGTGACTGATTGAGATAACGAAATATTCGTTTAACCGCAATCAGGTGTGACTACTTAGGTCTAGCTTGATATCTAGCACACAAGCATATGGAAAACATGATATCAGGCCTACTATCGATTAAATAAAGTAAGCTACCGATCATATCTCGATATAGATGAACGTCTACATCTTTTCTGTTCTCATCCGTGTGTAGATGAGTTGTCATACTCATGTGAGTCTTTTTGCTTGAAGACGATTCCATCCTAAATCGCTTAATAAGCTCCCATGTGTACTTTGTTTGATGTATGAAAGTTCCATTCTCCATTTGTCAAATTTGTAGTCCAAGAAAGTAAGTGAGCTCTCCCATGTGGCTCATCTCGAATTCATCCTTCATAGACTTAGAAAATTCTTGACAAAGATTAAAGTTAGTAGAACCAAATATTATATCGTCTACATAAACTTGAATCAAAAGAATGTCATTTTCATAATCTTTAATGAAAAGAGTGGAATCAACTTCTCCCATCTTAAAGCCTAAATCCAAAAGAAATGTCTTAAGTCGATCATACCAAGCTCTAGGAGCTTGTCTCAACCCATACAACGCTTTCTTAAGTTTGAAAACATGGTTTGGAAATTTTTCATGTATGAAACCGGGAGGTTGAGAAACATACACTTCTTCATTAATAATCCCATTTAAAAATGCACTTTAACATCCATTTGAAATAATTTAAAATTCTTATGAGATGCAAAAGATAAAAGCAATCTAATAGCTTCTAATCTAGCTACGAGGGCAAAATATTCTTCGAAATCGATACCTTCCTCTTGCCGGTAGCCTTGAGCTACTAACCTTGCTTTGTTCCTTGTGATTACCTCTTTCTCATCGGTCTTGTTCTTGAAGATCCATTTGGTCCCAATAACTTGGTTACCACTTGGAAGAGGAACGAGCTCCCAAACTGCATTTCTCTCGAATTGCATTAGTTCTTCTTTCATTGCCACTATCCAAGAGCTATCCTCACAAGCTTCTTGGATGTTCTTTGGCTCAATGGTAGAGACAAATGCGCAATGAGAGAATTCTTCAATTCTTGCCCTCGTTCGAACACCCACACCAATATCTCCAATAATTTGGTCATGAGGGTGGTTGCGAACGGTTAGGTAAGCTTTGGGTATTCCTGCATCACTTGGAACATCTTCAACAATCTCATTAGTAGTGTTAGTCTCAATAATAGAATCATTAATCTTAACATTACTAAGAGAATCACAAATAGCATCTACACTATCATCAATAACATGAGGAAAATCAAAATCTTCATAAAATGATACGTGTAGTGATTCCTCGATCGTTGAGGAGGTTTTGTTGTATATCCGGTAGGCTTTGCTACGTGTGGAATATCCAACAAATATCACTTCATCGGATCTTGGCCCAAATTTATTTAAATTACCAAAGGTGTTTTTGATAAAACATTTTGAACCAAAAACACGAAAATACTTAACTTGAGGCTTTTTGTCGTAAAATAACTCAAAATAAGTTTTGTTCGTTCGGGGTCTTACTAGGATCCTATTGAGCACATAACATGCCATGTGCATCGCTTCTGCCCAAAATTGTAGTCCAAGATGACTATCATGGAGCATGGTGCGAGCATACTCAATAAGAGTCCTATTATTTCTATCTACAACACCATTTTGTGGTGGAGCCCGAGGAAAGGAAAAATTGTGAGTTATCCCGGTGTCATCACAAAACTTTGTAAAAGACTCATTCTCAAATTCTCCTCCATGATTACTACCGATAGTGAAAATGGTGGATCCTAAGAGATTTTGAATCTTCTTTGCAAATATGGTAAACTCTTCATAACTTCATTCTTATTAGTTAAGAATGAAACCCAAGTAAATCTAGAGAAGTTGTCAACGACAACTAATCCATAATGAGCATTACCTAAAGAAGCAGTTCTAGTTGGCCCAAACAAATCTAGATGAAGAAGTTCTAGGGGCCTCTTAGAAGTAATGCCTTCTTTAAGCTTAAAGGATGATTTACTAAGTTTACCTCTTTGATACGAATCACAAAAGTTTTTCTTACTAAATGCAATTTTTGGAAAACCTTTGACTAGATCATGCTTAGCTAACTTATATAAGTGCTTGAAATGAACATGACCAAAACGGCGATGCCATAATAGTTGTTCACTTGTATTAGCAACTAAGCAATGTTCTACGGTTTTAGGCAAGCTCAAATAATAAATATTTTTACGCCTAATACCGGAAAATAAAACATTCGAATTAGAATCAACAATTTTACACAATCCTTCACCAAAGTTAACCTTGTAACCTTTGTCACAAAGTTGACTAATGGAAATGAGATTGTGACATAAACCACTAACAAGAAATACATTAGTAATTAAGGGTTTGGAAGAGTTACCGACAATACCTACTCCAATGATGGTTCCCTTTTGATTACCTCCAAAAGTGACCGCTGCACCATCCTTGATGCTAATCACTTCGGAGAGTAATAAGGGATCTCCCATTATATGTTTGGAGCAACCACTATCGAGAATCCATCCTTTTCCTTTAGAGCTAATATGACCTTTATTGCTCTTTTTCTTTCTCTTGGGTACCTATATAATATACCATAAGCTCATGGTACCCAATGTTTGTTGGGTCCAAGGGGATTAGCCCTTTGGAAGCCAATTCCAAGTGGACTTTCGCTTCCCAACATAATTACCATTATTAATAACATCATGAAAATAGGAATCAACATAAGCATTCCTATCATTTAGGTTAGTGTTCTTAGGACCCCAAATGGCGTATGTTTTGGGAGTCCTTTTCCTAGTTGCATGCATACTCGTTAGATTTCTATGTGGTGCATGCTTCTTAGGAACACAGTTTCTAGCATAAACATGAGGTGGTGGATATGCATATGACATGTGAGGATTATATGTATGCTTGGAAACATGCATGTTGTATGAAACATATGGGTTATGCATGACATGTGGAGGATGTGCATATATGTAAGAATGATGCGTATGAGCATATGGGTGTATAAGAGCACGTACATGAGTATTTCTCATGTGTGGATTTGTACGTGTCCGTGGGTGTGGAGCATAAAAAGTGTCATGAGTATCCACTTGTGAAGTAGGAGATTTCCTACGTGGATGAAGGTTTGTGTACATGTAAGCATGACTTCTCTTTTGGTTTCCACCCTTAGTGGGTTTCTTGCCAAAAGGAAGAGATGGTGAAGTGGTGACTTTCTTGGTAGGTTGCTACCTATAGTGTCTTTGACACCACTTGTGGATGCACCGGAGGATGGCCTCACAAAGTCTATAGTGACACCACTATAGGAGGTGCGAGAATTGGATGTATTTACGTTCACAAAACCAAGACCAACACGATGTGTGGCCAGAAATTGGTTTGCAAGCAAATCGTCCAATTTTCCTTTTACCTTATTGAACTAACAATACGGGAGGACATGAGCTCATATTTCTCCTTAAGAGAAGAAATGTTGGTATCCAAGGTGGACACCCGTGCTTTGAGCTCGTGCACTTGGGTTTTAAGAGAGTCATTCTCTAAACCCAATTGTGTGTGTCGTGTAACTAGATCTCTATTATCCATAGGATGTGTTTGATCTAGTTGAGATTTGAGGGTATTCACCGCATTTCTCAAAGTGACATTTTGAGAAGCTAAATTCGCTTTCTCAAGAGTTAAAGTATCAACAATGGTGTCATTGTTGACAATGCATGGTATGGATGAATTGCTAACATTCAATTTCTTTAAGCTAGTATATCTAAGCATTAAAGATTGATATTTAGCAAATACTTCTTCATTAGCAATCCGTAATTCATCCATTGTTAACTCGGTATCATCCGTGTCGAAATCACTCTCATCGGAGAGTGAATCTTCTCGGGCCATGAAACACATGTGGACACTTTCACCCTTCTCATCATCGGAATCACTTGATGAGTCTCCACTTGAGTCATCGAATGTACCGACGAGTCCTTTCTTCTTATCTCTCTTATTCTTGTTGGACTTGTGGTACTTCTGAGCCTTCCACTTCTCTTTGTATCTTAGCATTGGGCAATCCTTCTTGATGTGCCCTTGCTTGTTACACTTAAAGCAAAGAGAGGAAGCAATATTAGTAGAATCAAATCTTTTTTTAGATGGAAATTTACCTTTGCGAAAGAAGCGTTGAAACTTCTTCGCCATTTGGGCCATTTCTCCCAAATCCATCTTATCTTCTGAATCTTCACTATCGGAGGATGATGAATTGGCGTTGAATGCCAAATCTTTCTTCTTGGCCTCCGAAGGATTCATCATAGCTCGAATCTTTAATTGGTTCTCCTGTCTTACCTCATAAGACATGAGAATCCCGATAAGATTCATAACTGTGTAAGTCTTCAAGTCGTTGACCTCCTCGATGGCGATAGCGCTTCTTTCCCATTTGGAAGTCATTCCCATTATGATCTTTCTTACCTTGTCTGGTTTGGAATAGACTTGATCAAGAGCTTCCAATTCTTTTGTGATGTCGGTAAAACGTCCGTACATCGATACTATGCTTTCATTTTCCTGCATATGAAACATATCGAAGTTTTGCACGGCAACATAGAATTTGGAAAGTTTTACCTTGTTCGTTCCCTCATGGGTAAAGACGAGATGGTTCCAAATTTGATATGCCCTTTTACATGTGCATATCTTATTGAAATCAATCGGGTCCAACGCACAATGAAGAGCGTTCATTGCTTTTGCGTTGTTGACTTCGGCGGATTTCTCGGAAGTCGTCCATTTTTAGAAATCCTCTTCGATGGGATCGACGTATTCCTTGTGGAGGGTTCTCCAAAGTGAAGCACTCCTTAGGAACGTCTCCATCCGACATTTCCAATAGCCAAAGTTCGTGCCATTGAAACGTGGAGGACGCACCGTTGATTGACCTTCGAAAAGTGTGGACGCTCCATCACGGTCGTGATTGTTGTATGAAGGCGGAGGAGGAACGTTGTTGTTGTTGGATGCCATAGCTATAACCTTGCGCACTGATACCAATTGTAAGGACCCTGGCTATGGAGAAAACACTAAAAGGGGGGTTGAATAGTGTTTAAGAAATTTAAAAAGATAGTTACACCAATTTAAATGCTAACCAACAATATAGTGCAGAATAGAAATTAAACCCAAATTGAGACAAATGCAAACGCAAGGATGTTTCAAGGGTTCGGATTACCCAAGTCACTTCCCGACTTGTTCCCGGTAATCCTACGTCCCTTCCACCCGGATACCTCCGGATACTCAAGTTAGAACCCTAACTCGAGCTTTCCTTAAAACCAACTTGTAGCAACCCTACAAGTGAAATCGAAATACAATCGATTGACCTTGACTCCCACAACTTGGGAGCAAGCAAACCACTCTTACGACCCGAGAGCAAATTCAAATAACGAATGTTATGAAATATGAAAGCAACACTTACAATCACCTATGCCTTGAAGTAGATCTTGAAGGAGAAGTGTGTTGTGTGTTGAAGACTCTTGGAAGAGATGAAAAAGCCCTTTCTCTTGACTGCACCAAATGCCTAGAAGATATCTCTTTGGTTCTAGGTTGGAGAGCAAGAGATTGAAGATAGGAATTCTTAGGGCTTTAGGATTTGAGAGCTTTGATCTTGAGAATGAAAGCTTGAAAGATTTTGCAATGGAATGAGTAACATCTCAATGGAACAGTAAATGCTCCTTGTATAGTTTCTCAAATCCTCAAAACAGAATTAGCAAAAACCCTTTTGGAATCCGTGAGAAAACTCTCAACGGATAGAATCTGTGCTCGCGACAGTCGACTGTTGAGGAAACCACAGTCGACTGTTGCACAGTTAGATCGGGTATGTGAGAATTCATAACGGTAACTTACCACATGGACAGTCGACTGATGAAGCATAGACAGGCGACTGTTGAACCAACAGGCGACTGTAAATCCTACTACAGGCGACTGGCCGTAAGTTGGGTAAGTTAAAGAATTCTGGAAAACATCTGGGATAACAGGACAGACGACTGATGAGGAGAGGATAGTCGACTGTTAATCAGAACAGACGACTGTAATTCCTTATACCGACGACTGTCAAAACCCTGAGATTTTCCAGAGAGCTGAGTCAACAAATTGGCTCACAGACAGACGACTGATGCATCATTAATAGTTGACTATTCCATTGGACAGTCGACTGTAAATCCAACATAAGTTGACTGGCCAGAGTAAACAGAGAGATAGACTTTGGGCTAGAGATAGCCAGGAGACGGATAAACAACATACAGTCGACTGTCACTTGGACAGGCGCCTGTGAATCGTTCATGAGTCGCCTATGGGAATTAAAACAGAGAAGCCCAAAACTAGACTGTAAAAGTTTGTGCATAACATGCGACTCTAGAACAATACACAGTCGACTGTTTTTGAGACAGGCGACTATAAAACGTTCAGCAGTCGACTGTTAAATACATGACATGCACAATCTAGTTTGAAATTAATTGGAGTCAAAGGAAGCTTGAACTAAAGACATCCTAAGACAGAAATGAAGATGTGTGTGTGCTCCAACAATGTTCTACTTCTAAGCTACATACTAGAAGAGATAAAAGAAATTTACATTGACGAACTCTCTTCTATCCAACGTATGAGCTTGAAGTCTTCATGGAGCTTCAAGCATCATCTACGATCATCCAATCCATTTCATTTGCCTTTAATGAACTTTGAGTGTCATCCATTGCACGTGGGTCTTCATAATAAGCGTAGGCAATGGATTAACTACAAAATAGGGGATTAGTCACAAGTATTTATCTTTGCTCATCATTAACACCAAGTAGGGAGAAGTCCAATACTAAACAACTTGGAAACCCATCAGATTGTATGTATGAAGGAGGATATCAATGGACTTGCTATTGAGAAGAAGAAGTTGCCATTGGAGTTGAGATCGAGCTTACGCAAGGAGCTTGCTAATAGCCGCAATAAGGAGCACTTACCGACCAGTGCTGCTGCCGCAACTAGGGGCTGCCGACCAGTGTTGCTGTCGCAACTAGGGGCTGTCAACCAGTGCAAAGCAGTACCATCAAGTCATTGCCGACCCCAAGTGCAAAGCCAAGCAAGCTGCAACATAGTGGATCATCCAGGGGCAAAGTGCAAACAACCAAGGAGGAGTCAATAGCCGCAACGTACTAGAGCCTTATCTACATTCCTAGCCGTATCATCAAGAGCACCATCCAAGCTAGCTGATCAAGAGGATTGCCACAACTTGAGTTGCTGATTGAGACAAGTACATCCTGTCAGACTCTGATCTGACTTGAGCTGATTGACAGAGACGACTATGCCTGCACAAACTGAGATTTCCTAAACTCTTTATTATTTTATTTGTGTAGTAGTGTAGCGATCTTTGTAGGGGAAAGTTTACCATATTTGTGATACTTTTGGGGTCTTGTTTGGTTGGTGCCAGACAAGAGAGACTTGACTAGTTAGGGCTAGTCAAGAGAGAGCTTATACTAGGATTAGTTTTGTTTAGCACATTGGGTGTGCAGGTACAGAGAACCAGGTGAGTATAGGGTGGGTGCTCTAGCTACATGTTGTACCGATAACATTATTAATCTAGTATTTTCTTGAAGGGCTGGACGTAGGTCGTGGGTGCGACCGAACCATGGTAAATCATCGTGCACTCTGTGATTGCTTGTCTGCATCGGATTATAACTGGATGTGATTACTGAATAATTGACTGTGTTCGTGAATATTTTTATTAGCCTATTCACCCCCTTTAGGCTTAGATCCATGTCCAACATTATTGTCTCACAGTGCCATGATGGCCGTTATTTAATGTGTCGTCTCGACTGATGCACCTGTCAAATCCACACGAATCACATCCCTTGGACCGAACCATCAATGGCTTAGTGGCTAGAGTGATGTGGGCAATTGATACAACCCCCCCCCCCCCCCCCGAAATGGAGCAGGACAAGCCCACGGCGCAGGTGGGGATTGGACCCAAACCTTAAAACCCTGCAAGCATATCGAATCATGGCAGCCCAAAGCCCATGTTAGGGAAACTGCTGACCCTCCACGATTGAGGAAACCGCTCCCCAGATCACGCTCGCCTTGAACACCAGTCAATGCGCCATCGTGACCGCCTTCATGCCCCTTGAAGAGACCATTAAAGCGGGAGGGCAGGAAGGGCGAGATGACGTGATGCCATAAAGGCGTTGACATGCAAACCCCTATAAAAGGCCGAAAAGACAAAACGCCAAAAGATCGAATCCTAAATACTCGGATCTCAAGTACTCCACCTCTTGAGACCTTTTCTTCCACTTTATATTTCTCCTCCACAGCTCGGCCCAAGGAATCGTGTATTGGTCTCTCCATGAACCTTACTCGATCCCACCGAGCATCCTTCAGACAAGTGCTGACTTAGGCATCAGAGGGGACTGTAGGATTTTCTGGGTCCTTGGGCCATAAATACGATATCCAGCCTAAGTCTGTCGGACGAATTTATCAAAACATCGGCAGAAAAAATGACTTAAAACACTGTTAAATCAAAGCCCTAAAGATATCAACCCAACCCAAGATCTCCTCTATCCCGGGGCTGGGTCAGACCAACACCTAAGGATTGATCTATCTAACATTTGCAATTTTAAATGCATGTTTAATTTAAACTACATACCTTTCACTTCGTTTCCGTAGAAATTGAAGTGTCGTTTTCAGCAACATTTCTTTGACCCTCGCGCCGCTTCTCCCAAGCCGAACCGCGTCCCGAGCCGCACCTCGTCCCAAGCCGAATTGCTTCCCAAACCGCACCGCGTCCCGAGACGAGCAACACCCTTGTCGCTGAGCCAACCATGTGCCGAAGAAGATTTCACCTTGAGTGGATAATTCGTCAAGACTTCGGATCCGATCTGAGCTCCTTCGTAGCTTTGCTAGAGCCCGAGCAGGAGCAAGGAAGAAATTTTGGGAGAAAGAGAATATTTAATTTAAGCTCAGATCCGGGCTTGCTCACGTTTAATGGAGCTATTCATATCTGGAGCTTTGGATGAGTTTCAAGGCGGGGAGTAGGCACATATTTATATAGGTAGCTGACCCCTCCCCTTCACTCCATATCCGTTGTGGAACTAAAAGTTTTGGAGAAAAATTAATTAAAGTTTGCCTTTCACAACGGCCAAACTTTAGCGAACTTTTTCTCCCTCACCGTTGAGCTTCGCAAGTGATACAACCTATCAAATTGAAGAGCGTTGAATGGTGAACGCGTAGGAGGAACATCACGTCATTTTGAGTTCGTTTCCCCCTCAAACAAGTGTCCAAACATAGCCCAAAACTAGTTTTTCGTAAAAACTGCAGCCGTCACACAAAACAGGGTTAAAAACCCTATTGTGGCCTCCAGGCGGGTCGGGCGCCCGCCTAGCGGGCGCCCGATCTGCAATGCCAAATTTGGCTTTTTTCACAGTTTTGGCTCTATTTTGTGCGTTTGGTGTCCGTTTTTGACGCGGTTTGCGGGACGATCCTGCCATCCAAGTAACCTTTTCCTTATGTTTATTATATTAAATATATGCACGTAAGTATTTTACGACACATTTAATTCCCTTTGCATCATATGTAAAATTCCCACATATTATATTAATATCCAATTGCCTCAAATACAAATGAACTGAGGGCATACATCTCTCAACATGGATTTGGTAGGAACCAAGGTCCACCCCCCTGACGAGCTCTCTCGTCTGTATAGATCCAAGGAGCCGCCAACCAGCCGAAGCCACCCTCGACGCTCCATCGCTCAGATCCGAAGCTCTCAATCACCAGGGTCAACCGACAGATCACCCTAGAAAGCCGTCGTTCTACCAAAGCTACCCTTCGACAAATCGACAAATGGATCCATGCGTTTTCACCTCAGCGAATGCTCGAAAAATCGATCTCGGAGGTCACACGCATCCCACGGACCGCGACGACACCCGAACCTTCAATCTATCAATCAGTGGTGAGAAAACACCCCGAAACAACAGTTTATGGCTGTAGAAAGCCCAAACATTGATGCTTTTCTCTTTTAAAAAGGTTATCGTTAACTTTGAACATTTCTTATTTCTCAGTAATTGTGAATTGGTTCGTTGGCTCATTTATGTAGTAAATGGTGGATGGATACTACTAGGAGAACTCAATCTATAATGATCCATAACTATTTTATTTAGATTTATTGATGAATAAGTAAAATGATATCTTTAAGGCTAGTTAAGTATGGTAACACCAGTATCAATTTCAATTTATATATACTTTTGGCCATTTCTTTAACATGTGCATTGTTGATTGTTTGTATAGAGAGCACCTAAGTTTGATTTAGGGCCATAAATATACCCAAACCTATATCTCTAACGGCCTAAAATATTAGGCAAGTATTGAAAGAATTTGAACATCAAGCCATCATTATTAATATTATGTGATGAGAATTATAAGAGCTTATAAAGTACCATGGTGGAGGAAAATAGGACAATAAAAAATCTATTTTATACAACATATTTAAATAATTATTAAATTTGAAAATATAGCAAAAATTGACCGACTTCGGGCCATGTTAGTGTTTATGATCGAACCTAGTCATGAAATATATTTTATCAAATTCAAAACCCGGGGATTGAAATCCCCATTTTTGTCAAACACAAAAATATTAAACCATTGGTTTAGATCCCCATGTTTTTGATTAAGTTTTTAGCCATGCCGGTTCGCAGGATCATGGGTTAAAAAGTTTGGGGGAGCATATCTATTATACAAAACAAGGATGTTTTTTGAATGGATTTGCTGATTACGAAAAGGATTTAATGTAAAAAAGCTGGCACCTGATCCATTGGATCAGGTGCTTAGACACAAAAATGGTAGGAAGTACAAGTCCCCACATGGGCTTGTACTCGTGGGGCCCCACCTTTTTGTGTCTTGCACCTGATCCAATGGTTCAGGTGCCACCTGCTCTACATTAATCCCTTTCGAAAAACATATATATATGTATGTATGTATGTATGTATGTATGGTAAACATAAATGTATGTATGTAAACATAAATGTATGTATGTATATGTGTATGTATAGATATATGTATGTATACATACATACATATATGTATGTACATAGATGTATGTATGCATATATGTATACATATATGTATAGATGTATGTATGCATATATGCATACATATATGTATGTATGTACATACATGTATGTATGCATAAATGTATACATACATGTATACATATACATACATACATACATATATATATATATATATATATATATATATATATATATATATATATATATATATATATATATATATATATATATATGGAAAAAGGGGATCTAAGGTGCCTCCTAAGATGAAATCTAAGGAGGTGCCCTCATTTTCCCCCATCACCTACATTTTTTTGTAGATTTTTTCATGGGGTTGTTGTTCACATCATGGATGATCAACATACCAAATTTCAAGGGATTCCAATACTTTTTGAGCCACCATCTAGACCAACTTCAATGGTATCAAAACGTGCTGAAAAGTCCACGACGTTGCAAGGGATAGATGAGGGCTCAAAAGTATTGGAATCTCTTGAAATTTGGTATGTTGATAATCCATATGGTGAACAACAAACCCATGAAAAAAATTTCAAAAAAAATTTGGGAGATGTGGGGAAATGGTGACGCCTCCTTAGATTGAATCTAAGGAGGCACCTTAGGATCCATTTACCATACACACACACACACACACATGTATATATATGTATGTATACATACATATATATATATATATATATATATATATATATGTATATATATATGTATACACATGTATATATATGTATATATATATGTATACACATGTATATATATGTATATATATGTATATACATGTATGTATATGTATATATATATATTTTTGGAAAGTTAGCGGTATATATTTATAATGGAAAAATACACAGGGGTTCTTATAGGGTCTTGATTAAAATAGAGAGAGGATAGGGCACAAGCGCCGTCACTCCCTACTAATCAACCAATGCCATACAAGGACCCCAGCAATTACACTGCCAAAAAATGGGGATAACAAGGGGACAAGCTCATCCATTATCCTTAATATCCCAGTTTACAAAAACATCCATCTCATCAGCCGTAGTCGGGTCTTGATTATGCATAGCCACTCTAATGTCCTCAGCAAACTCTTGAAACAGAAAGGTAGAGCATCTCTTTTCCCCTTCGAAAATCCTTCTATTTCTCTCTCGCCATATGTGCCAGACTAGGCCAGACAGACATAGCCTAGCAAGCATACTTAAGACCCCCTTTATCTCAAAATTAGCAAGCAAGTATTTTCCAACTTCCGAGAGGGATGGGGTGATATGTAATGGAACCTTAAGCTTCAGTAGAACCCTGTGCAAGAAGTATTTAGAGTAATGGCAATCAAAGAATAAGTGGTTGACATTTTCTACCTCATTTTCAGAGCAGAGGACACAGGATGGAGATGAAGAGAAATCACCCCCCCACCTGCCGATTTTATCCTTGGCAAGAAATTTGTTTGTTAGCGCTCGAAGAAGGGTCATGGAGAATTTAGGGACGTGATTAGGGAACCACGTCAGTTTGTGCAGCGAGAAAGGCGGGCTTCTTCTCCGAACTCCATCCCAAGCATGTTTGAAACTGAATGCATCACCTGGCAACCATTTCCAGCTGTCAACCCCCGGTTTCAGAGATACATTTCCAAGCAGATGCCTGACCGGATTCAGGGCCGCTACATCGCTCCAGCCGTGACAAGGAATCCAATAGTCTGCCACTTTGAGTTCTTTCGCACCAGGAGGGACGTCATGATTTGCAATCAGAGAGCCGCCTTCAAGCCATGGATCAACCCAAAAGCGTGTGGCTCTCCCATCTCTGACCTCTCGTCTTATTAGGTTCTAGGTAACAGGTCGGCATCAGAGAAGGCGTTTCCAAGCACCCGAATGGGAGACCGAACCCTTTGCCGCAAAGAATTTCTCAGGCTGGGCATATTTTCTTTGCATATGGGCCGCTCATGAGCTTCCAGTAGTGAGGTATCTCCAAATTTGCCGCACCCCTGCAGCCGCATTCAGCTCCTCCAATAACCGCAGGCCCACTCCTCCTTCACTTTTCGGTTTGCAGATATCATCCCAAGCCCAAGCGTTTGAGTTTCCAAAGATGAACTTCCTACAGGCCATCGTTATAGCTCTCAAAACGGTACCGGGTATGTGAAACACTTGCATCCAGAAAGCAATCATTCCGTGAATAACGGACTTGACAAGTTCGATTCTCCCAGTTATAGAAAGCATGGAAGGGGACCAGCCGCTCAATCTCTTCTTGCATTTATCCACCAACCTCTTATAATTTGCGGAAGATGGATATTTCATGGAGAGAGGAAGACCCAAATAAGTAGTGATCGTAGAAACCGATTTAATGCCCAAATAGCCCGCCAAGAGGTCTTTTTGTTCTGCTCCCTTGCTGAATAACCCTGCGCTCTTGTCCCAGTTGACCTGTAGCCTAGTGTTTAGAGAGAATTCATGAAGCATGTTTTTAATACCCAGAAAAGAGTGCCTATTTGCTCGACAGAAAACCAGCAAGTCGTCGGCGAATAAGAGGTGGGAAATGGAACTAGTCCGACGCATTGGATGGATTTTCCAAGTGATGATGGCTTTATCAACAAGGATAGAGAACATCTCCATAACGATAACAAAGAGGTAGGGAGAGAGTGGATCACCTTGTCGTAGGCCCCTGTTGCTTCCAAAATACCCACAAGGAGCTCCATTCACCATGACCGAAAAAGTGGGTGTGGTTATGCATTCTCTGATCCAAGAAATGAAGGTATCAGGGAACCTGAGCTAGTGCAAGAAATAGAAGATAAAATCCTGATTCACACTATCGAAATCCTTTCTCAGATCCAGCTTCAGACATGCTCTACTCCCCTTAGGGTTATTAAAATCTCTAATCTGTTCATGGGCAATGAGAGTGCTGTCAGATAGGAGGCACCCCTTTAGAAATGCGGCCTGATTTGGAGATATCAGCTCATGGACTACAATCTTTAATCTGTTGCAGATGATCTTGGAGATGAACTTGTATATGACGTTGCAGCATGAAATGGGCCTTTAGTTGCCCAAACTAGTTGCATTGAACTCTTAGGCACTAAAGTCAGGAAAGTATGATTAACCTGCCTGAGCAGAGAACCCGATCTGAAGAACGATTTAATTGCAGTAGTAACCTCATCTCCCACTATATCCCAATTCCGCTGGAAGAAGAACCCATTGTACCCATCAGGGCCCGGCGCCTTATCCTGGCCTATTTGGAATACTGCAGACTTTACCTCCTCACTTGAGACATCTCTAATAAGCCAAGTAGCTGATTCATCAGTCAAAATACATTTAGGCATAAGCTTGGCAAAAGTACTCACATAGTCGTTTTGATTATAGAGCTCCTTATAGAAGGCAGGCGCAGCCACTCTCAAATCTGAATTCACACTATTTTGTCTCCCATTGATGTCTACGAGATGATTCAAATTATTCCGACTGATTCTAGCTTTCATAGAGTTGTAGAAGAACTTTGTATTTCTGTCGCCAAGGGTTAACCAGTCCTGTCTTCTCTTTTGTCTGAACATGTCTTCCTCAAGCTTCAGCGCATCAAACAAATCCTTGACTAGCCGTGATTCAATCACCTAAAATGAGCGGTCATGAGTGATGCTAGGATTATTGCGGATATCAGTAAGCTTTCTCCTGCACTTCTCAACCATCTTGTCTGCTTGAAAGTCTCTAGCCCAAGCTCTAAGGGTTGGCTTTAACCTTCTCAATTTCTGTACAAGCCGGTACATATGGGTGCCCTCATCATTGATCGGCCAGCTTTCAAGGATAGTGTCCCTGTAGCCTGGACAAGAAGACCAGTAATTATAAGATTTGAACGGCTTGGGGTAGCTAGGTACCTGGTCATGAAGGTGCACAGCCAATGGTGCATGGTCGCTAGTTGAAGATTCCATGAACTGAACATAAGAATCTGGGAGTGTATTAATCCACGCAGAGTTACCAAACACTCTATCAAGCTGAGCAGAGATCCGCTCATCTCCCACCTTGTTGTTGCACCAACTCAGTCTATTCCCCACACTCTTCAGCTCATAAAGCAAGCAACTGCTCACGCAATCATTAAAGTCACGTACCATACTATCCTCAAGCCACTGTCCCCCAATCTTATCGCGAACATATAGCACACTATTAAAATCACCACCCACAAGCCATGGTATAGTACCCATTTGTCTACAATCAGTCCCAAGACTCTTCCACAAATCTGCCCTTTCCCCAATAGTGTTACGGCCATAAACGCCCGTGATAACACACAAGAATCCTCCCAAATTGTTGCAAGAAACGGATATGTGCTGGTCTGACCGAGAAATTGGGCTAGCACTCCAAACAGAAGGGTCGAATCCCAAAATAATCTGTCCTCCATTAGCCAGGTCAAAAATATTGAATGAAAGCCAATTCTTCGGGAGCACAAACTTTTTGATTTTTATAGGGGACCTGAGCTTAGTTTCTACAAGAATGATAGCTGTTGGAATAAGTTTGCTAATAAAATACCGTAAATCCCTCCTTCTCCCCAAATTATTAAGGCCCCTTGCATTCCAAAAAAGAACCGTCATTGATCAACATTGTTTCTCCGCCCTAGCCCTGTTTCCTGGAGTCTAGTGCTCTTCCTTGGGGCCGTATGGATCGTTTCCATCTTCTTTTTTGTAGCTTTGGCGCTCTCGACATGGCATTGCTCAACCATTAACTCATCCCACTCTGGGTTATCCATGGATAGCACCGCTGGCAATTTATCCACTTCCATAGCATCCCCGTCATCGATTAAAGAAGGAAGGGGTCTGAGGGATCCCCCTTCTTTTTGCAACTGAGCAGACTTATACAACCCCTCTTTTTTACTAATGTAATTCATTTCCAAGTCGATGGATTTCTCTGTAGGCGCAATTGGGTTGCATTTCACAGTCGGGTTGACAAACCCAGTTGCTCGCTGCACCCCAAGCTCATCAAGCGACAGGTAGGGACCCCCTTGCAGAATGTCTACATGAGCTGACCTCTCTGAATCTGCCTGCAAATCTGCCATACATCCTCCTACCATTTCAATTCCTGAAACGGTTGAATGTAGTTTATCTGCACCAGTGTCAGACGAGCTAGCACCAACATCCCCCGTGTCCGCATGTTGTATGTTGACTTCCCCTCCATCCCCCGTGCCCAGTATTACCTGAGTATTATCAGCCTCAGTAGGGGCACTACTACCCACGTTGTCCCAGCTGTATGTATGTGTACATGTGTATATACATTTACATATGTATGTATATGTATGTATATGTATATATACATATACATACATATACATACATATGTAAATGTATATGTATATATGTTATCTGAAGATGGACTCTGGGCTAGTTACATATGTCGTAGATACATGGACTCAAATCATTTCTTTGCGGCAAAGGCAAAAGCAAATCAGTCGGGAACCTGGAAATTCATGTTGCATTGCAGGCGATTCACAAAACATTTTATCAGGAGGCAAGTTCGGGATGGAACCTCCACCTCTTTTGGCAAGATAATTGGTTGTCGGGCGGTCCACTTAGTGACTCATATACTGTCCCAGATGACGCAAATGAAAAGATAGTCGCAGATTACTGGACGGGAGCTAATTGGAATCAAAATGCGGCAATTGATTGCATTCGGCCAATCCTACAACAAAAAACCCTGGAGGGAGGCTCGGACAGCTGGGAATGGTCGGCCGGGAGGGAATTCAGATTCTGTGCGGCTTGGGATAGCATCAGGCACGAAGGTCCAAAATTTCCTTACTGTAAGCTCATTTGGTTTAATAACAATGTCCCTAAATTCTCCATTACAACCCTGAGAGCGTTTCTTGGCAAGATCCAAACAAAGGCCGAGCTCTCTCATTGGTGCACTTCAGTTGACATGAGCTGTGCCCTATGTGAATCCGGTCAAAGTGAGGACATTAATCATCTATACTTCGAGTGTGATTACAGCAGCTATATACTCAAAAAAAAGCTTACTTAAATTGGGAGTTACTGCCACTATCGACTATCAAATCGCCAAGGTGGGGGATTATTTCTTAGCTCATTTCACAAAGAAGGATTCGCTTTGCATTCTGGCTAAAACAGTCCTATCTGCTATAGTATGGCATATTTGGAAGGAAAGGAATAGACGTATTTTTGAACGCACAAGGCGATCTAAGATTATCCTTTTTGAAGAGATTGCAGCGGATGTCAGAGCCACTTTGGGAAACATGGATCAAGAATCCCAAGGAAGCAAAATGGCAATGTAGAGATGGGAATTCCGCGATGCGGGATGATAGTTAAATTTGCACATATTGTTTAGGATAAATGGATTAGCCAGTAGAGGGTGACGGCACTTGTGCCCTATCCACTCTCTGTGTCTTCTCCATTAGTTGTATCTATTTACGGTACCTATAACCTTTTGGTATCTGTTTTTTTCCTTTAATAAATATAGCAAACTAACCTTCCAAAAAAATATAGACACACACACACAATTGAGAATGAATCTTAATATATTAATAATTAGAATTTAATTTTTGAATTTTTGGAGAAAAACCATAGGGTTTTGGGATAGAAATGATACAAAGGGAGGATAGGAAGGACGATGGGGCCGGGAGGAAGAAAGAGCGTGTGCATTTTGATGACTTTGTAACATGATGACAAGAAATTAATATCGGTATCTATTATACATTTGAGGGATGTTTTTGAATGGGTTTGCTGACTAGGATAAAAGAGTAGGTAGAAAGACAGGTAGGATTAAATCTTGAGGAATCAATGGGTAGGAGAGAGTTTGTAAAAATTTTGAGGGAAAACCCTAAAATTTTAGGGGGAACTAAACTTTTTGCATTGAAATAAATTTTCTAGAGGTACTAACGTTTGGGGTAACTAAAATTTTTGGGAATTAAAAATTTTGTGGAAAAATCCTAAAATTTTCTGGAGAATTAAATCTAGATGGAATTTTTGGAGGGAACTAAATCTGGAGGAAATTTTGGGGGAACTAAATCTGGAGGGAACTAAATTTTGGGAGGAATTAAATTCTCAGTGTCGAACTAAATTTTTCACGGGAACTAAAATTTTTGGAAAGTTAAGATTTAGGATGATAATCATAAAAGTTTGGGGGGAACTGAACTGAAGGGAACTAAAATTTTGGAAAATTTAAATTTTTGTGGTGAGCTAAATTCTTCAGTTCGACTAAATATTATGGGAACTAAAATTTTTGGAAGATTTGGTGGGAACTAATTTTGCAGGGAACTAAATTTTCGAAGGTATTAAAATTTGTGTGGGAATTAAATAACAAGTATTGCTTTTTTATTATTGTGGTTTGTTTAAATTAGGAGATCGATGATTTTAAGTGGGAATATTTTAAATGAACTGTGCCCTTAGGACACGGGCTATGACTAGCATGCATATATATAGTGTGTATATATACACACATGTATATATATACATGTATATTATATATAGATATACATGTATATTATATATTATATACATGTATATATATACATGTGTGTGTGTGTGTATATATACTAGTCATAACCCGTGCCCGCGAGCACGGTTCATTTAAGCTTTTCCCACGCGAAATCTTTGTTTCCCAAAAAATTATTTTCACAGTCAAAATTTAAAAGAACAGCAATTTTGCGTAAAAATAATTAACGGCACGAGAGCCTTCAGCATGGAACAACAAATTCGATGTGGGCGCCTTTGGAGCTGAACAACAAATTCGACACGACGCATTAGCGTGAAAAAATTTAGCGGGCGCCTTCGGTGCGGACGCCAAAACCTTCGCAATTGAAGTATGAGTTGATTGAGCTGATAGCCAAGTGTTTCTTGAGGAGATTTGTCCATGGCGCTCAAGGATATATGGGTGTTACGCTGTCGTAGTTGCAGTTCCTTGCATACTTAATCACTTAACGTTGTATTTGTTTTTCATGTATGAATAAGTATATGTATGAGTCTGTATATGAAACATAGTGCATGCATTTTTGTTTCTCTTTTGATATATGTTTGATGCCAATATCTGTTTGATTGCTCAATTGGTTCATAAATAGGTGCATTGCTCATTAGGGGATGTTTTACTGCTCTCTCTTTGATTGCTTACTTAGATTATATTACTCTTTAGAGCCGAATATAGCTTGTAGCCAAAAGAGGTTCATTGCTTATTTCACCACGTTTCAGACAACAGTTCACCAGATATTGCCTTTAGATATATATAGAGCCTGGGGACAACCTAGAGACATTTCAACATGTAGTTCACCATATTTCAAACCATTTCATCTATTCATTTCATTACTCATAACATCATACAATTCATCACATTTCAACCAGCATTTCATTACTCATTTTACCATATATAATCTGCTCATTTCATGCAAAAACATTTCAACCCACATTTCACCACATTTCATCACATACTAACATGAGAAACTGCACATACACACAACACATATCAACACCACATTTTCTGTCTCTCTATGTATTTCATTTAAACTCCTACTTTAAACAATTTTAAAACAAATGATGTGTGCTAAAAGAATTTAGCATCAACCAAAATACAAGCAGGTGTTGGTACAATTTAAATACAACCATGTTGTAGTACATTTCAGCTAAAAGCCGATTCTCCTTGGAGCTAATTGAACAAATTCTCCATTACAATCATTAAATTCATCCCCATTTCGGTAACATACCTCTCAACTAAGTGAGCATAACATAATGGGAGGGACATGCCATCATCATCTTCATCCCCACTTCGGGGACTGCTCCGTGAATACCAAGCATGGTATCTTCTGGGCAAAAGCTGGTGCTCCAAAATTTCATTCCAGAATTGCCCATAAGTCCATTTGCATGGCCCCGCTGACAAAAAATGCATGATTAAAAAATAAACTTCCCTAAGGTCAATGTCAACATTTGGTTACATAGGTTTCCTTGAACTCATATCTTGATCAATAGGATTGACCTTTATCGGCACCTTTCTTGAAAAATGTAAAGATGCCATACCAATTGATGATGCATCCTCAGATGGTTTATGCATCATGAGAGACATTCTTCATGTCATACCTGGAGTTCAATACAAAAACGCAAATCAGGACCAATAAACACCAACCATGACCAACAGAGCACTAAAATCAGCTTTGAGCAAACTAATTTAAGGGTAGAGAGACCATAACTTGTAGATGAAAAAAAAGAGGAGATATGTTTCAGCCAGCAACATATTAATTGCTTTGTGAACCATGACTTATCCGGACTCAATAAAGAGAGAAAATAAACATATTGCTAAAATGGTATCTGAAGGGTTAGTCATCTCCATTACTTATTTGAAACCATTTTCTGCAAAATGACCTTGCAAGCATTTTTGTACAAATGTACTTGCATACATGCTACATTTGTATTTAATTTGTTTCCATGAAAATGTACATGCTACCTTCAGAGATGGCGTTGCATTTGTTGAGAGCATCGATGTAAGAGAAAGGGCTAGAACCAACCAAATGAATATCCATTACCCCACTAAACTAACCAAATAAATACAAATGAAGAAATGGGAAGCATAACATTTAGGCAACCAAATAGCATAAATAATCATCCAAATATGAGAAAACAATAATTCTAATCAAAACATCATCAATAATTACCAACCAACCACCAAATACGAATTACATAATATCCACCTTGGGCATTAGGCAGCAAAAACAGAAATCAGAAGGAAGCACATTAGGCAACAAAATCCACCTTGTACTGGTAAAATTTCAAGCTTTTGCATATGCATCATTACTCAATTGACCAATAAGCCAAACAAAAATGTCGACAAAATCATGTAATTATATAACCTATGATCGAAGAAGCAGGCTCAACATTTTCTTTTTCAACTTACTTTGTAACATAATCGCATGTCCAGGGCAATCTACATGAGTATAATGTCGTTGAGCAGTTTCAAACTCTACATGTGCCTGCAAAACAATGTCCATCACTTGAATAAAATAAGAAAATGAAAATGTCACCATCTGTTTAAAGATACTACGCAAGTGAAATTAGTGAAATTAAAACCCTAATTGTAGGAAGTATTATCTAACCGTAGCAATGGTAATTACTGTAGCTTTCTCCTCAAGGGCCTTGTGAATTTCATCAAAAGCAACAGCCTTAGCTTTTCCTTCTTAGCGTTTCCTTCTTCTGCAAGTACGTGGAAAAAAAAGTAGGACTTGGATGCATTTTTTACTTTTCACATACCACATATAACCAATAAAATACATATGGCCTAAAGTTGAGGAGGATTGGATACAAATCTCTTTGGTTCTGCCTCTGCACAATAATAAACATATCAAGAAGTAACAATGCACCCAAAAAATAAATTAATTAACTAACTAATAAAGAACATTTTAAAAATTGACAAAAAATAAGTACGCGCTGCAAGAAAAACCCTTGCTTTTTATCTCATTAACTTAAAAATTGACAAAATTTAAGTATATTTTTAAGGCTATCAAAAACATTGATGTATGAAACAGTGAGCAAAAACAACAATCAGAAGGAAGCACAAAAACATAAAAAAGCATGAAAAAACCAAAACATATTTTGTAACCAAGAAGTTAACCAAAACCCAGAACCCACATGTGCCCACCTGCTTTTTGCATTGGAAACACATGTTGTTGCCCTGCAAACACTGCTGTTTCAGAGTGTTTTCTCACTACAAAAGCGTTGACCGTGGACAACCCGGTCAACGTAGTCAAGGGGCCCGCTTGGGTCCCTCGGGTGTGTCGAGTCGGTACAGACGAGATGCGAGTCGGAGTTGCGGACGTCACAGAGCGCGTCGGCTGGGCTGAATCGGGATCCTCGGTCGCAAAGGGGGGGCGAGGGGAAGCCTCGACCCGGGTTGAGACGCTCGGCCTCGGGCGGACGTGCTCGGCCTCGGCCGTCGGACAATGAGGGGTAGCCTCGATCGTCCTGCTGGTTACGTGGCCGGTCGTAGGGCCGAGGGGAAGCCTCAGCCTGCGGATCTGATGTCCTCCTGCGCAGATGAGAACGCTCGTCGGGGGGGCCGGACCTTGGTTCCGGCCAAATCCCCTCCGATGCCTAAGTTAGACAGTGATCTGAAAGAGGAGGCCCGGCGGGGACGGTTCGACTCGAGAGGAGATCGGAACGGCGTATACCGGCGCGAGCAGGGGAGGAAGGAATTTAGAATGGTGGAACTAGGTCGTTGATGGAGTACCTTAGGTTTTCGTTACTTGAGATGTCGTCCCTCGCTCCAGTCGTCCTTCTAGCCCTTTTATAGTCCTCCCGCCGTGATTGCCCCCGACCCACGTCGCTCGTCCGCCCTCGATCGTGCCCCCTCAATCCGCCCCCCTCGTCGCCGCTCCCTACGCCATGCCAGCACCTCCCCATAACGGCCATTAAGTGGTAACGGGATCGGGGGAACGGTTATCACTGGAGTGGGCGAGTGACTCGTGCGTTATCGGGGCCGGGTCAGATCGATATTTGGGGGTCCTCTATGGGGCTTCGCCGGGCGGGCCTGATCGCGCAGATGGGCTTCCGATCGGTGATCGGGCATCCAGGCTCGTATCTTTTGGGCTTCGTTCGGTGGGCTGTGCCTTTGGGCCTATGTTGTTGGGCCTTCGCAAAATAGACGTATCAATTGCCCCCATCGGTGGGGCCGATCGGCCTTGGCTAGCTCGGTTCGACCGATGTGACTCCTGGGGTTCCGAGTGGCGCTTTAGTCGAGGCGTGGTCATAAATGAAGGTCGTGATGAGGCGGATCGATTGGACTTCCCTTGGCGCCGATTTCGAAACGCCACCGGCTCCTTGAGGCCTGCCACGCGTTCCTGTCAGGCGGTTCGAATTTGCCCCTGGGTCTGGTATATAAGATCCCCAGCTGCATTGATCCCCACTTCTCTCTTGCTCTTCCCACTGTTCTGGGCTTTCCAGAACTTGGAGTCTCCCGTCGCCTTCGTTTCCTTGTCTCCTCCAAACTAGCAAAAAGGTAATTCCTTTCTCGCCTTCGTATTATGGCTGCTCTTAGGATAGGCGGTTCTGGCCAAGGGGTGAGGGATCCTCCGGAGTCCAGGCGGGGCGGGCCCCGACTTGCGGGATCTGGTTCCTCCTCTGGGAGCCGTCTCCACCAAGATAAAGGGAAGGGGAAGCTCTTCCCGGACTATGCCGGTGACTATGCGGTGTCGGCTGCCGCGCGGCTTAATGTACCTCCGGTTATCCTCCGAACATCGTCGAGGACTCATCCTCTAGCGGCCGCGGAGATCCGAGATAGGTATCTCTGCTACCCGTACGATGTTCGAGTCCCCTTCATCGACGAGCGGATCTGCCTTCCGAGGAGCAATGAAGTTGGCGTCTATGTCGAGATGTTACGCCTGGGTCTTCGTTTCCCGCTCAATCCCTTCTTCATCCAGGTCATGGAGTACCTCATGGTGCCACTTTGCCAGTTCACCCCTGCTCGATTACGGTACTGACGGGCTTCGTGATGCTCTGCTGTACCCGTGGTCTGGAGCCATCTTTCCCCTTCTCTTCCACTTTTATCAGATCCAGACGGTCGGCCCAGGGTCATGGCTGCACCTCCGAGCCCGATCGAGGAGGGAATGCATGATCGGGCTACCCCGCTGGTCGGGGGAATGGAGCTCGGATTATGTCTTCATGGTCTTCCTGGAGGATGCCCAGATTTTGACAGGTTGGGGCGGGTCTGTCCGGCCTCGCCCAACGCTAGCCCTCTCTGAGGCCGATCAGGCGGTCGTCGTGCAGCTGTCGACCCTCCCCTTGGAAGCGAAGTCTATCTGGTCTTTGTTGGACGACCTACTCCTGAAGGCCGTCTTGTGGTCTCCGGGTAGGTCGCTTTTTCAGTCCTGGATTGCCCCGTGGCTTACCCTGATTTCGGTTTTCCTTGCAGGAATGGCTGGTCGCGAGTTCATCCGTGATGTCGATGAGCTGATCCGTCGTGGAGCCGCTCGGAGCCGAGGCAGTACCTCCGGAAGGGCGCCTCGACGGACCGTTGAGGAGGAGGTGCGCCGAGCCGAGCCCTCCATGGGTAGGGTGGTGGCCGTGCCTCCCGCCTCTTCTTCTGGCGATCTCCTCCCCGGGGGGGGTCGCAAGGGCCGGATCCGCCCCTCCAGCCCAAGTGGCGGGGGGTAACGACGGGTCCGGTGCAGTCCCTCCTGCACTTGGCGTCTCCCCTCTCGTCCCCGAGGGTGGAGATGGTGCGAGGCGGAAACGTTCCCCTTCGGCGCCTGCCGAGCCTCGCGGAGGGAAAAGGAGGAAGGAAGATGTGGATCCCTCCAGTCCGGTGTGTTCCGCGCCTCCGGCGGCGACCATCGGGGATCTTCCGGTGGCCCTGACAACCACCCCCGTCGCTGCGTCCCCGCCTTCATTACCGGGAATCGGAACCCTGTTGGCGAGCAGCTCGGCTTCCCTCGAGGTCACCCCCAGGGGTTCGGTGTTTGTCGACCGAGCCTTGGCCCAGCAGGTTGCCGAGGGCTCCGTCCTTCCCCGGGACCGCAGTCTCCTCGAGAGGATCCCCGCCGACAAGGTGTCGGACTCCTTGGTCTGGACCCTTCAACAGGTTCGGCTATCATGTAGCCCTTTCCTTTCTTTCCCTCTCTTCTTGTCTCATGTCTCATCTTTCAGGGTTCAACGCTCGCTGTCGAGTTGCAGCGTCGAGCCGCCCACTTGAGGGAGTTGGAGGTGTCCTCCGCGAGGGACCGCGAGTGGGCCGGTGCCGCGGAGGTAGCTATGACGGAGGCCCAGATGGAATCTCGGCATCTCAAGCTCCGGGTGGCCGAGCTAGAGGGTCGAGTGGGTGACCTCGAGGGGAAGTTGGAGGACGCTCGGTAGTCGGCCGAGGAAGCGGCGGAGTCGTTCCGCTTGGAGAGAGAGGAGCTTCAGTGGGAACTGTCGGATCGTCGTCAGGTGGCGCGGCTTGTGGAGGTGGTGGAGAGAGGCGTCGTCGAGAATCTGGGAAAGAGGATATTCGAGGTCCTCAGGGAAGCCTTCGGTACATATGAAGACCTTATCGGCCCCCGGATCGTCGAAGTCGTCCAGTCTTCCTTCCGGGATTGCGTGGAGCGTGTCCGGCAAGCTCCCCCGCCTGTCGATCCCCCTCGCTCCGAGCAGGGCGAGGCGCCCGAGGATGTGTCCTCTCGAGCCCGGGCCCCCTAGGTCGTCCCTCCTGGCCGGTTATCCTTGTTTTTATCCTCAAAAATTTTTTAGCATCCGCTTCGCTTTGGGCCAGTCTACTTGAAATGGATCCCTGACCCCGCTATCTCCTTCAGCTTCGCTACCGGCTCCCTACTTCAGAGCCAATAATTGCTGGTTGCATGGATGTTCGCTTAGGCCAGCAACTTTAGGTTCTTGGTCGATGAGTTTTGCTCTGTCGGTGTTGCCCTAGTTTCTGTAGGTGACGAACTTTGTTGTCCGTTGAGAGCGGATTATTTGTAGATAGGTTTCTTCACTTCGATTTCCTGTAAATAAGACACACTTTTGTACCTTGGTTTAACTGTTATAAACGAAATTGACTTACTCAAACTTCCCGCGTATTTCGCTTTGTTGCTACGACCCCGGCCTCTCTGCTGACAGTGGTTGCTCGCCTCCTTTTGCCGGGAGGTTGTCTTTTGCCCCCTGAGTGGACCAGTCGGTTGACGTCCTTGATGACTAGGGGGGCTGCCCCGGTCTTATGAGCAGCGAAGTCGGTCAGCGGGGGTGTAGCTCCTCGGCTTAGGACCGGTCGGCGCCCGAGCCGGCTGGGGGAATTGCCCCCAGATTTTTCAAGCGAGGGAAATGGTCGGCGAGGACAAAGCTCCTCGGCCTGGGACCGGTCGGTGCTTGCGCTGGCTGGGGGAATTGCCCCCAGACTTACAAGCGGTGGAGTCGGTCGGCGAGGGCGAAGCTCCTCGGCTTAGGACCGGTCGACGTCCACGCCAGCTGGGGGAGTTGCCCCCAGGCTTACGGACGGTGGAGTCAGTCGACGAGGGCGAAGCTCCTCGGCTTAGGACTGGTCGACATCCGCGCCGGCTGGGGGAGTTGCCCCCAGGCTTACGGGCGATGGAGTCGGTCGGCGAGGGCGAAGCTTCTCGGCTTAGGACCGGTCGACGTCCGCGCTGGCTGGGGGAGTTACCCCCAGGCTTACATGCGGTGGAGGCGGTCGGTGAGGGCAAAGCTCCTCGGCTTAGGACCAGTCGGCGCCTGGGCCAGCTGGGAGGATTGCCCCCAGACTTACGAGCGAAGGAGTCGGTCGGCGGGGGCGAAGCTCCTCGTCTTGGGGCTGGCTTTGTCTGACCCTCCCCCATCCGGTGAGGCGGCGGTCTTCACTCTTGTGTACCCTCGGTGAAATGTTGATTCCGTCGAAGACAAAGAAAAGATAAAAGGGAATGCATTTGTACTCTCGGGGGTCCTATTGGACCGGTACATTTGGAGGAAAGGAAACATGAAATAAATCTAGACGGAGGGATGTAAACCTAGATAATCCCCTCCGGACTAGGCTACGACTGGGGGGAGGGACCTCGCCTACTTCACTCTATGATGCGGAGGGGTCCTTGGACGGTGTTGATCTTCTTCCCCTTGTCCGGCTGCATGGAGGTCCCTTCTCCGTGAGCCGGCTCGTCAGCTAAACTCTTGGCGTGCCCTCGGCTCATCAGCTTCTCAATGTCCTTCTTTAAGTGCCAGCAGTCCTCAGTGTCATGGCCATTGTCATTGTGGTATTTGCAGTACTTCTCCCCATTCTTCCCGCCTCTTTTTGCCTTCGGTGGGGGGCGATCGACGTGCTCTTCCTTCTTTACTTGAGCGAGGACGGCGTCTGGGGTGGCGTCCCTCGTACCCTCTCCCCGCTGCCTGTTTCTCGGCCTCTTCTCGGTCCGGTACCCTTCGGGGCTGCGGCGCTCGCTATCGTCGCGTTTGGACCCTCGTCTGGTCTTCCCTGACTCAATGGCCAGGGTCTCCTCGGTCAACATGAAGCGCTCGGCCCTTTCCATGATCCCAGGGAGGTCCTTCGGGGGATCGTTATGCAGAGACTTCTTCAGGCCTCTATGGCGCAGCCCTTTCTTTAAGGCCGTTTAGACAACAAGGTCGGGAGTGCTGTTTACGTTCAGCCGTTCCGCGTTGAAGAGGCGCATAAACTATCAGAGCGGCTCGGTCGGGCCCTGCAATATGTTAAACAAATGTTCGGCATCAGGCATTACCTGTCGCCCGGCCATGAACTGTTTGCAGAACAGCTGGGAGAGTTCCTCGAAGCTGTCGATGGAGCGGCTGGGTAAGCTGCGATACCATGTTCTCGCCGCTCCCCTGAGAGTCGAATAGAAGCCCCTGCAGAGTAGGTCATCATCAGCTCCCTGGAAGGACATGTCCCCCTCGTAGTCCATCACGTGGTTTCCCGGGTTTCCTATCCCGTCGTACTTCCCCAGCGCCGGGATCTTGAATCGAGAGGGGACCCGCGCGTCAGTTATTCTTCGTGACAGGGGGCACCGGTCTCTGTGGATGCCCCCGGGGGTCCGGCACCCGCCTACCTCTGGCTCGTTTGGTGGTGGAGGGGGCACAGGTGCTGGCGGGGCTGGCTCCACAGCCCTCGCGACACTGGGGGTCGGGCTGACCCGGCGTCCCCGGCTCCTCCGGCGGGAGCTCCCGCTCCGCCGGGATCGGTCTCTCGAGTGGTGCCGGTCGCTTCTTCTACGGTGGAGTGATCGTGGCTGACGAGACGACGCGGTCACCGATTCGTCCCCCGTGCCTTCGGTTTCTCTTCAGCTCCTTTCACGATAAGTGGAGGAGGCGCGCGATCTCGCCTGACGGGAGCCGGATAACGTGAACCGACGCTCTGTGTTCGGTCTCCGGTTCCCGTGGTCATCGACCACAGCGGACCGTAAGAGCGGGGGGCCCCCCGCCCAACGATGGCCGTCACCCAACACGTCTCCGTTGGCTGGCGCAGTGCCGAAGAGCTGCTGTACCGTCGCGACCAACGTCTGGATGCTTGCATTGGTCTCTTGGGCCAGGGCACGGAGCTGCCCCTGCGTGGCTAGTTCCGACCAGCCAGTCTCTTCGGTTGATAGGGCGGGGTGATTGTCGTCGGGTGCATCCCCAAGGTTGCTGTTGGGTGCGCCATTCCCCTCCTCCAGGATGGGGGCATGCGTCTCTTTCCGTTGCAGGCTCGTGCCATTGCCTGTGCAGTTTGCTTCTTCGTGGGACAGTTCGTTCCCACAGACGGCGCCAGATGTTTCAGAGTGTTTTCTCACTACAAAAGCGTTGACCGTGGACAACCCGGTCAACGTAGTCAAGGGGCTCGCTTGGGTCCCTCGGGTGTGTCGAGTCGGTGCAGACGAGATGCGATTCGGAGTTGCGGACGTCACGGAGCGCGTCGGCTGGGCCGAATCGGGATCCTCGGTCGCAAAGGGGGGGGGCGAGGGGAAGCCTCGACCGGGGTTGAGACGCTCGGCCTCGGGCAGACGTGCTCGGCCTCGGCCGTCGGACAACGAGGGGTAGCCTCGATCGTCCTGCTGGTTACGTGGCCGGTCGTAGGGCGGAGGGGAAGCCTCGGCCCGCGGATCTGATGTCCTCCTGCATAGATGAGAATGCTCGTCAGGGGGGCCGGACCTTGGTTCCGGCCAAATCCCCTCCGATGGCTAAGTCAGACAGTGATCTGAAAGAGGAGGCCCGGCGGGGACGGTTCGACTCGAGAGGAGATCGGAACGGCGTCTACCGGCGCGAGCGGGGGAGGAAGGAATTTGGAATGGGGGAACTAGGTCGTTGATGGAGTACCTTAGGTTTTCGTTACCTGAGATGTCGTGCCTCGCTCCAGTCGTCCTTCTAGCCCTTTTATAGACCTCCCGCCGTGATTGCCCCCGACCCACGTCGCTCGTCCGCCCTCGATCGTGCCCCCTCAATCCGCCCCCCCCCCCCCCCCCCCCCCCCCCCCCCCCGTCGCCGCTCCCTGCGCCATGCCAGCACCTCCCCATAACGGCCATTAAGTGGTAACGGGATCGGGGGAACGGTTATCGCTGGAGTGGGCGAGTGACTCGTGCGTTATCGGGGCCGGGTCAGATCGATATTTGGGGGT
Source organism: Scilla litardierei (assembly GCA_030789695.1). NCBI lineage: Eukaryota > Viridiplantae > Streptophyta > Magnoliopsida > Asparagales > Asparagaceae > Scilla > Scilla litardierei. The sequence goes on along the minus strand of JAULAV010007638.1, from coordinate 275,733 downwards.
CCTCTATGGGGCTTCGCCGGGCGGGCCTGATCGCGCAGATGGGCTTCCGATCGGCGGTCGGGCATCCAGTCTCGTATCTTTCAGGCTTCGTTCGGTGGGCTGTGCCTTTGGGCCTATGTTGTTGGGCCTTCGCAAAATAGACGTATCAACTGCTATTTGGCCGAAAATGACATACAAACACAGATTTATGCGAGAGAATGTGAGCTTTTTGAAGACAGATGGGAGAGGAACACTAATCAGATAAACTGTTGATTTAGAGACTCGCGTGGTACAATTACACAAATGAACTCTATGAGCCGCTGATGACAAACTCCAGGACATACACATTACATTCAGGCACGCAAACACGCATTTCTAATATATTTTTCGATTAAGTAAATAATGACTATAAAATTGTAGATACAAATGAGAAGTTTCCAATGTATCCTGCAACTATGATAAAGGTCAATCAGGATCCTGATTAGCTTATGTCAAAAATAAGATGATGGTAACGGCTTGAACTGACTATAAGTTCTATATGGAGAGAATGTAACAGAAGATCATTGAATTGTCTATCAGTATGAAACTTGGAGGGGTAAAAGGCGCCGTCTGTTATTTGTTCATGTCTCAAATATTGGTATATTGTTGCGGGTGGAAATAGAACACACTTCACATACTTTCTTTTACATCAACTTTATAAGGTATCTTGATAACCTTCAGCAGAGAGCTAACATTAAAATCATTCAGCACTTGACTTACAATGTATGATGGGAATCAAGCAAAGTTGTGTCCTCGTACCGCTGCAAATAAATCATGAGGTTAATCTAAAAAAGACATAAACCTATTCGAGTGCAATTGAACTCTGTGTGTTGCTAATTCCCTTTCGTCAAACTGGTCTTGATCTTTTTCTATGCTATTGCTATCAACAAAACCCCTACATGGCCACCAAAAATTATAATATACCATGCTCCCAACAGTGACTGAACTCGAATGCTAAAGAACACAATTTCTTCTTGCTGTTATTGTGTACAAAGCCAATCAAGCAACCAAGATTCTTAACCTCTATAAATCCAATGTCGACTTAAATGCTAATCGATTGTATTCCTTCAAATAATAAAAATCACCACATTGTGCAAAATAGTAAACTGGAATATGATTCCATAATGCAGAGATTAGAGGAAGCTGTGCAGAGAAATTTCATGGTAGGGAACTGGAGACCAAGACATTGACATGTCTTTGAACTTTATGCAAGTTCATCATCCCTCATTAGACAACTAACATTTACAAAAAAAAGAAAAAATTTCTGAAAGGTATTCTATTCATACTTTATGCATCGACTTCAACTGCAGAAAAAATTTCTACATTGTAATCTTCTGGAATAATATGACTTTTGTTTCTAATAGGCATGCATTCTCTCTGTTATTCATAAAATTTATTGCAAAATTTCTTTACAGAGAAGAATTAAATGGTATGTCTGGAAGTTAGTATACTCCTTTCCATACTATTATTATGTACACGGTTCGATTACTGCTTGTAACTCTTCGGAAGCAACACGAATTTTTTTACAGTTAGCATACCAGTTTTCTGCAGATGCATAAAATCGCGTACATAGAAAAATTCTGCACACCACCTTTTAGGAAAAGAAAGACTTTGTATGCAAGAGTTAATATACCCATTTTCTATTCTATAGTTGCATACCACAACTTGGAACTCTTCAGAAACAACATGAATTTTTTTTAATGTTTGCATACCAGTTTTCTTCAAATGCATGAAATCACCTACATAGAAAAATTCTGCACTTCACTTTCCATGAAAGGAAAGACTTTGTCTCCGAGAGTTAGTATATTCGTTTTAATTTATCGTATTCCAACTTTTTGCATACCAGCTTACTGGGATCTTGCTTCAACCTTACAAAAGAATTGGTTTCTCTTTAATTTATCTTATTCCAACTTTTTTTACAACATTGCAAACAACAGAACCAACTTTCTTCTCTCTGAATTAGTCTCAAAATTTTGCAAATCCAAGTCCATTCTGATACATTCATTCCTGGGTGAGTGAGAAAACATTCATTTGTAAAGAGAAATGACTTAAATACTGTTAAAAAGTTCTCATATTATCATACAAATGTATGTCATTTGTGAGCATATGTATTAGTTTTGATTATACACTTAAGAAGGGTGCACCTCTCCGTGCTGTTAACAATCTTTTATTTACAACCTTTCTCATAAGAAATAATAAACTTTAATATATGAATTTGAAAAGTATTTTATAAATTCTCTTTATCTATTTCCTCTTCTTTTCCCAAGAATACTTCTTGTGATCTATGGTTATAACTTCCACCAGTTTCATAAGTGGTGAGAAAAAAATTAAAGGGCCATATGCATTGTTGTCCAAGGGTAATCAAGGACTTGACTTTCAAAGAAGCAGAGATTCAACACATTGAGATCAACATTTCAAGTAAATATGTACTGTAATTTGCAGAATGTGATCTAGATATCAAATCTAGTTGTTTTAGCATTTTCGGATAACATTGTTCTATGGAGAAAAGCTGAACAAATTTTATGCTCCATTGGGTTGGTCTATGTATAATAATTCATGGTCATTTATTTATCACAATCTAATTATGTCCCAGGAGTCTGTCTACATTTCCTCTGGGATTTCAGTATGATGTCTGGGGGAACTATGAGGCCATTTGTTTCATTAAATAAATATTTGCTGGACACAAAAGATAAATTTAAAAGATCAAGTAAAATGGAGACAAATCCTCATATTATTAAATATGTAATAGAAAGGTAACTAATATATCAGAAATATCAACTGTTCTGAATAATATGTGCATCCTTACATCCAATAATATACATGCATTAAAATGTTCCGAGTACGGATGGGTGCTCAACGTGCTAATAAATATGCTTATCTATTTCAAACAAATAACTTTCTATTTCAAGCAATAAAATTCAAGGATGCACCTACCCAATCATCTCTGCCTGCTATTTTGATAAACATAGGATGGACTAAAAATATGCAAAAATTGGATGATCTAAGAATATGCAAAAATCTTTGTGAATTCACTATGTTGCTCTTAGACCATCAAATTTCATAATCTAACAAATTAGAAGAATACACAAATAACTTAAAAGTAAATGGCTTGCCTGAGATGGCTGCATAAATTCCTCATGTACCACCGAGGGTTTTGAGTATGGAATCGAAACACGAGAATCCTGGTTAATTGGGTAGGAAGTAAATGAATATGGCGGTGAAGACTTCGAAAAGCCATCAGCACCACGCAAATATATGGTGCTCCTACAACAATAGGCATCCATCAACTATTCTGCAGAAATTATTTGTTTAACATACAATACATAAGCAAGATCTTGACACTAACCGGATCATGCACAATGCTTCACCGGGTTCCTTGATATAACTGGTGGTTTCAAGCTCGATAATAGCAGCCTTGCCTGCTGAATAGAAGTTGAATGCATCAATTTAATAGACAACAATAAAACTTTGAAGAGGTCATCAATTACACACAGAGATGAATCATGCATTAATTCCATAACACCGGCTTCTGAGCAGCATATAACTGTAATCGCATGGAATATATCAATTTTGGTATTTCATTGGTCATTCTTTTGGGATGTGTTCTTTAACCATCGCTGTGTCAAGTAAAAAATTTGTTTGCATTCGAAAAGTATCCTTTACTTGAAAACTTAGAATTGATGCCTTTAATTAATGTCTTTCTGCTCAATGCGGTGAGATTGATTAAATTTTTGTCCTAAAAAACAATCCGAGCTTGCCAAGAATTGAGGATAACAAATTGATGTCTTTAATTGATGATAACAAATTTGTTTTTAATTTGATGTCTATAATTGAGCTTCTTGCCAAGCATGATAACATTTGTCTTTAATTGAGGATAACAATTTCTCAATGATAACAAATTTGTCTTTAATTGATGATAACAAATTGCCAAGAAGCTCGGATTGTTTCCAATGATAACAATTTGTTGTCCTCAAATGCGATTAATAAAATCCGAGCTTCTTGATTAAATTGATATCTTTAATTAATCACATAAAAAGGTTGGCGTTTGCATTTCTCACAGTGGAAACAAACTAATTGAACTGAAAATGCAAGGGATGATATAGAAATGGCAAGATTTAACCTTGAGCCTGCGACCGAGCTCCTTGTAGAGCAAGAAGCCGGAGAACTCGGCGGTGCAAGACCGCTCCAAGAACTCGACGAAGATCTGGCACAGCTGCCCTTGAATCTTGTCGACGGACTCCTTGAACTCGGGGTTACAGACGAAGTGGGTCTGGTTGTAGTCGGTCTTGAACTCGCCGAGCAGTGCGTCGAACTTCGATTGGTTCAGGTTCTTGTTGATCTCCTCGTTGAACAGCATCTCCATTTCCTTTCCATTTTAATCCACACACACACACACACACACACACACACACACACACACAAAGAGAGAGAGAGAGAGAGAGAGAGAGAGCACATCGGCTGATTTTGGGCGGCTGAGTGTTTCCTCCCCCCAAAACTTTTGATTTCAAATGCAAATTTCAAAATTTCAAAGATCCCACCTAATTATTTCCCCCCAAATCTAAAAGTTTGTCCTAGTCAGCTTATATGTTTGTCCTAGTCAGCTTGTCCTACTGGACAAAATTCAAAATCTTCACCAAATATAGAATAGATATGCACATGGCTGCAGTGTCCTTTTGAATTCGTTTTTTAAACTGTTATCAATTGTCATGAACATCATTGCAACATAAAAGATCACTATGTGATGAAAAAAATCTTGCTATTTTCGCAGTTCTCTTTGGTCATAAAATCAAAGTCATAGATGGCATATCGACACTCATTAGTAGGAAGGGCATGCGATAAAATCATTATAGCTGGAAACAGGCAGGCCAACCTTCTCAACAATCACCTACTTCATCTTCTTATTATTCTTATAAACAATGAAGCGGTATGTTCTCTTCGCCTTCATGATAACCATCAAGTTTTTCAATCAGATTGCAATTATCAATTAACCACTTGTGATAATATCTTAAGAATCTTGTTCAATTTCAAGCAACATTACAATATCCAACAAAGCATTGCAATTTTTTGTTTCTTTGCAACTGAAATTGCAACAAAATTGCTTTAGTTTCTTTCTTTATATAGGGGAAAGATTAGGCATTTTGCACTCAGATGTATGTCTGACCTGAAAAAATAACTGGCTAATGTTTTACGTTTTGTTCAATTTCAAACAGCATTGTCATCGTTTGCATCAAATTCCTCGAAAATCACTAAAGTTTCATCTCAAGGGCTTAGAATACTGTGACGACCACTTTTCGTTGTACCTCGTTTGTACACGTGCTTTTGGCCGTGCACGTGTTTATTTTAGACTTTATTTGTTTGTGAACACTTTGGTGTGATATGCCGTTGTGAACGTCTCTGAGAGTATTAAATAGTGGGCCTAATTTGGAACGACATTTCTCGAGTCGTTTTCCCACAATTTAATCTTATTCGATGAGACGTTGCGATTCTCACTTTTGACGGGAGACGTTTCTATTTTTAGTTTCGTCGTCCGACGTCAAAATTGAGATCCGTCTTCTTAGTTAGCTCACTTTCGTCATCACGATCACCCCGATATTTATTTTATAATTTTTGGAGTTTATTTGACCACTTTTATATTTTTAACAATGTTTATAATATTTTTAATAATTAATTTTTAAATTATTTTCGGCCAAATAAAATTTATTTGAGTTTTAAACGTATTAAAGAATTTTTGAGCCAATTTCCAGCTCATTTGGACCGCATCAAATCCTCGTGTGAGTTGGAGAAGTTGAGATTCAAATTTTAAATATTTTTGAACTTCTAATCCTATTAGACTTAGCCCTAGACCAAGTCAACCCATCTACACTGTATAAACAACCCCTAGGAAGACCTATTTTCGCAAGAAAATAACCCTAGCTGCTTCCAAAACTCAAATTTGACGTTGTGACGATTCGTCGCAACGTTGCGACGAACAGCTGCCGCACGACCGAAGAAACAGGCCCAAATCCCCCGCTCCGACCGCTAGCCGCCCACGCATCCCCGCTCCGCACCGACCCGCTGCTGCCGCCCACTCCGTTTGCTCGCACCGACCGAGAGAAGCTCTCGGTCAGACCGAGAGCTTCGCCCGCTTTCCGTTCCGCACAGCCGCCCGCACCAAACCCCGCTTCGTCCCCCGCTCAGCGCCGTGTCTGACCGAGGCGCATCTCCACACCGACCGAAGCCCGCAACGTTGCAACGGTTGCAACGTTGCAGTGCTCCGTTCCCCCGCATCCAAGGCGACCGACCGACCGCTCCCTCCGCACCGACCGAGAGCACCAAGGCCCGCACCGCACCCGCAGCTGCACAAGCCCGTTCCCCCGCACCGACCGAGCCGTTCCCCCGCATTTGGCTGTGTCCGACTGAGAGCAAATGTCGCAACCCCGCACCCGTCGCACCACTTGCCACCGTGGGCCCCCCAAGTTCTCCAGAGGTATTGTGGGTCCCCCATAGGACCCTAAGACTACTGTGGGCCCCACCTAGGTGCTTTCTCTCTGACGATTTGCCGCGTACGACGTTGCGACACGTCGTAGCCCGTCGTCGCACGTGCTAGCTTTGGAATCTGGAACCGTTGCTCCGGTTGATGCTCTGAACTTTCCAGTTAGGAATCTATATTGGAATCAGGACTTGGAGCGCGTTCTTTTATTCCAACCCCTGGCGTCTCTACCCGACGCCAGTGTAGCTTTCGCGTCGTGTTGAGGTAACGCTTTGCACCCCTAGGACCCCCAACCCAATTGCATGCTAATCAAGACTAAAATCAGTATTTTTAAAGTATTTTAAATGTTTTAAATTCACTAATCAAGATTAATAATATGGACTTTAGGCCGGTGGACTTGTGCACGTAGGATAATTGTGATTTTGGACTCGTTGGACGGTGTGCTCAGACGTGATACTTGCAGGCAAGTGAAACTTGCCAACTCTTGTGTAGGGCCATGTTTTTAGGCCACTTCCTTTTTTTAGCATAACAGAGACTAGTCAGTGAAATGATAGCTGGCTAGACGCCTACTTGATCTAGTTTGACAACGAAACTAGATCCGTCACCTAAATTGATCTAGCTTGACAACTAAGCTAGATCCAACCCTTAAACTTGTTCATGCATTTGTATCTGTCACGTTTAAATTCCTTAACTGTACGCATTTTTAACTGCCATGCATTGCATTCTACATGTCATCCAAGTTGATTGTTGCATTCGTAGCACACGCTACAATACTTGTACTTGTACTCCTTGAATACTACTTCCTGGGAACGGGCCTCATGTGTTGGTCAAAAGCCAATGCCCGGTTTCCTGGTCCGGTTAGGTGCACCCCTATGCCATACTTGTTAAAAACACTTCCTGGCTCGTGATCCAGAAGCGAGCATTACCGTTCGGGGGTAAGGCCCTGGCTCGATACACGTGGAGGGGTAGGGATAAACGATCACTTGAGCTTAGGAGTGGCCCGATCAGCCACTCTAGCCAGAAGGCGGAATCTCTGTGCACGAGGTGCTTACTTTCCTTGTCTTGTACTTGTCTTGTGAATGATTCATGTATTACTTGTCATCCATGCCATGTTTAAATGTCATGCTCGTACTTTACTTTACTTTACCTGTTGCACTCATACTTTAACTGCCATGTCATCGCATTCATGCTAGAACTGCTAGGTTGCTTTACTTTTGCCTACTTTCAGTTTCCTTGCACAAGTCTCTTGTAGACTTGCTGTAACGGCCTGTTTCAATCGTACCTTATTCGTGCACGTGCTTTTGACCGTGCACGTGTTTATTTTAGACTTTATTTGTTTTTGAACGTTTTTGTGTGATATGTCGTCGTGATCGTCTCTGAAAGTATTAGATTGCGAAACGACTTTGGAACGACATATCTCAAGTCGTTCTTCCGCGATACTAACTTATTTGACGTGACGTCGCGACTTTCTGTTTTGACGCGAGACATTTCGAATTTTAGTTTCGTCTCTCGACGTCGAAATTTAGATCCGTCTTCTCCACTCTCTTTCTTTAGTCGTCCCGAACACCCCAGAATTATTTTACAATTTTTGGACTTAATTTGACCTATTTTCCATTTTTTTGAAAGTTTTAAATAATTTTAAAACCTATTTTTATTAAAGTTTTAATTACAATAAAATTCCTATATTATAATAACGTATTAAGGAATTTTTAGGCAAAATTTTAGAATTTTTGGCCGCACCTATTTCGCGTGAGGGAGAGGAGAGTAATTTTAACTAAATTAATTATTTTAAATTATTTTAATAAAGTTTTTCCGAACCCTAACCCTAACCCTAGCTCTAACCTATTTAAATTAGCCCTAGACAAAGTTATTTCGTCATTGCTCAAAACCCTAGCCGCCGTTTCCTCTTCCAAAGCTTCGTCGCAACGTTGCGACGATCGCAACGTGCATGACCGACGGCCGCCCCCGCAAATCTCAGCGCACGACCGGAGCTGCTCCCCGCATCGCCGCTTGTAGCGCTCCGCTGCATCGCCCCCTGCTGTCGCCCGCTCCGATCGAGAGCACCGCTCGGTCAGACCGAGCGCCCGCTCCGCACAGCCGCTTGGCCCGCTCCGCTGCACCCCGCTAGCGCTTGACCGAAGCCGCTCCCCGCTCCGACCGAGAGGCCGCTCCGCATCGCCCAAGCGCTGCACGCCCGCACCCGTAGCTCGCACGACCGACGGGATCCATCGGTCAGACCGAAGGATTCCCTCGCACAGCACGAGCCCCCGACCCCGCTGCGCTGCTCAGCGTCCGACCGAGAGCTCCCCTCGGTCTGACCGAGCGAACTCTCCGCACCGACGGTGTCCGACCGACCAAACTTCGTCGCAAGTTGGTTTCTCCCACACCAACTTCTGTGGTGGGCTCCCCAAGTGCTCCTGAGGTGTTGTGGGCCCCCCTTGGACCCCTAGCACTGCTGTGGGCCCCACTTGGACGTGCTACTTCGCGGATTTGCCGTCTACGACGTTGCGACACGTCGTAGGCCTTCGTCGCAAGTTTGGACTTTTGGAGAATCGTGCGAGGACCAGATCTGAAGCTGTGGAGTGCTCCGATCAGACACGACATCCATTCTACGACAAACTCCGGTTCAGGTTGGTTCCCCGAAACTCGTAGAAACCCCCACAATAGCTGACTGAACCCTAAACTAAAAACCGTCAACTTGAACTAAATTAAATTATCAGCTCCTGTAAAACGTTGTGCGAACATAGAAAATCGACGAACGGACTAATTTGACTGTGCACAAAGGATAGATCGTCGATTAGGTTGATACATCAAAAAGTGACTTTTTGACGAATAGGATAGTCCCGAAAACCTAGAAACGAACCCTAATAGGATTTGATGAAATTGAGACCTGACATCGTCGCCGTGGCGATATTTCAGACGGACTTCTGCGGGCGAGACGCTTGGACGAGACGCTTGGACGAGACGCTTTGAGAGGACGACACACTCGTCGTTTCAGGCAAGTGTACCCACTTGCGTTTTTGACCGTGCTTTTGTCTTAGATTTCTAGAAACTCTTAGACTGTGAATGTATAGAACCGTACGTGAAATGATAGCGTCCGGGACGCTCCTGACGGCTCAGACTTGACGACGAAGTCTGAGCCTGACAACAACAACTTTTAATGCTGTAGGGCTATCATGTGTGTGCGTGTGTGTGGACACCCTAGAATAACCCTTCCTGTCGTGTCACGTCACGTCCCGTCTTGCACAGCCCGTTGGGCAATATGGCACTCGCCGAGTGATCCCTTGTACTGATTCACAGCCTGCGGGCAATAGGGCACTCTCCAAGTTGAGAGGGTGATCCCTTGTACTGATACACAGCCCGAGGGCAATAGGGCACTCTCCAAGTGGAGAGAGTAATCCCTTGTACTGATTCTCAGCCTGCGGGCAATAGGGCACTCGCCAAGCTAGAGCGAGTGATCCCTTGTACTGGTGTCTTGTCTTGTCTTGTCTTGGGGTTTGGGGTTGGGTTGAGCGTGCGCACGGCAAGAGGGTCTGATCCCCCTCGAACCGTAAGGCGTGAACCCTTTCGTGTCTCACTTGTCTTGTCCTGCCTTGTTTCCGTCACGTCACGTCTTGTCTTGACACCTGTAGGATAGTCCCGTAGTTGGTAGCACACGCTACGACTACTACTTGTCCCGTTTTACTTTCCTACTGCGTTACTTCCTGTCGTGTTACTCTGTTATAACCACAGCATGCTAATCAACCAGTAAACTGTTGTGTAAAAGAACCTCAGCATGCTAATCAACCAGTAAACCGTTGTTTAAAGTTCGGTGCACTTGCAGTAAAGACTAACCCTTCTTGTAGACTTTACCTGACGTACAGTTCCTTTTTCTTGGGTGCTGTACGTCAGGTGCTCAGCCAGAGTTCGTGGACGAGACAGATTTGCTGGAGTACGAGGAGCCGAGGACGTCGACCCAGAGTACGTGCCTGACGAGGACCAGACCTTGAGGTCTTTTTAGTCGTCACTTTCAGAGGTTACTGCTTTTTTGTTTGTCTTTAAACTTTTGTTGACATGCTTAGGCTTCTTTTAGACTTTGTACTTGTTGGATATCATAACTCTAATTTAATGAATGCAAATTTCTTTTCTGTACTTTGTTGTTTCGAACCATAAAAATGCAAGAACCTGAAGAGTCTTTTAAAATGGTACCCCTACAGACGCTTGTTGGGTCCGAGCTTCTAAAGCTCTGGCCTAAGCGGGCCTCGTCACGTTTCGCTTCCGTCCATTTTGGGAAGCGGGGCGTGACAGGTTTTAGTGGTGGCCCATGCAGGTCTTGCAAAAGTTCGGAACAATAAAAGTACCGCATTCATTTGATATCCACGTACAAGTCTGAATTAGTTTCCCAGTCTTAGATAGTAGGAAGACTTAGGTAGACGTCTCAAGTTGATAGTTGGACGCCTTGGTTAAGAATTAGTCATCCTTGTCCTAGAATACTTTAGTAGCCACTTGACTCTGACCGTGTTAAATTTCCTAGAGCCCTTCTTTTAGTTTGGTCGCTCGCCCAGCTCCATTGACTTCGCGCCCAGCAGAACGTAACCTCGATTCTCTTAGGAACCTTCTCTTTAGATCCTGATTATATTCTAGCTCATAGGAAGTCTTAGAGCTGAGTTATCCTAAATCTTTAGACGACTCGATGATTAGAACCCTTGTCCTCTAGCATCCCTCTGATCCTTGCAAATTTTTGTGCTATCGACCATAGGGTCCCATCGTAGCTCCTCACGATTCATATCTTACGTGTAATCTTCATGCGATCATTTTTCCTTTCTCTCGATTCTCGTGATCGTTTCCTAATGATCATCATTGATCCTTCGAATCCCTTCCCTGACCAATCCTACCTTCTCTAAAATTATTTTCGACCTTCCTTATTAAGTTTTCGCTCTAGATTGATTTCTTTGAAAACCCCTATATTATATATTTAAAATTTGTTGTTTTGGATCGAGTTAAAACTTTTAATTGACTTGGAGCTTTCTTGGACGTAAATGTTTTAAGTCAATATCTTGCATTATTTGCCTTGTTTCCAAAATATATATATTACTTTTATAAACTACACAATATATTTCTACTATCTTGTATTTATTTTCAAAATTTCCCCTTTCCCAAAACCTGCTTCCTTTAAAAGTATTTTCGAAATTCATTATTAAATTCTCCGCCGAATTTGACTTCCTTGAAAACTTTTGTTAATTATTTAAAATTTCTTATTTTCGGTTTAGTTAAAATTCTTTCGCAAATTTTGAAACCTTTCGGTCGTAAAAGTTTTAAGTTACGACCTCGTACTTATTTTCGAATCAGTATCCATCGAATTTTAGTTTTAAAACTTGGTTATCATTTCGGGAATTCAATATATCATTTTTCTACCTACGAAATTATTTTTAACCATTTACGTACGTACTTTAGAATATTTTTCTAAAACAAAGGGGGATTTTAAATTTCTTACATATAAACATCTATATGTTCATCGTGCTCATACTTCAAGAACCTTTGTTTAAATTCATTTTCATTTACAAAACAATCGCTACCTCATCCCACTTTTATTTCCTTTATTTCTTGTTTTCGAAACCCATTATTAAATTCTTCGCTCGGTTTAACTTCCTTGAAAACCCTTTATTATATATATTTAAAATTTATTGCTTTTCGATTTAAAGTTCCTTCTTAGATTTTGAAATCTCCTTGGTCGTCAATTTTCCAGTTACTATCTGGAAATTATTTCAAATCGGTATCTTTCATATTTTCATTTTTAAAACCGTGTTAAGATTTTGATAATTCAATTTATATTTTTCTGGGCTACCAGATCTATTTCTAAATCACTTACAGTTCATACTTTTAAAATACTTTCTGGACTAGGTGGAACTTCAATTATTATTATTATTATTATCATATCTGTTCTATGTTCCTCGTAACCACATTTCAAAATCTTTGTGAAAACTTATTTCCATTTGCAAAACAATCATTTTCCACCCAACCAACTACCTCCTTATCTTGCCTTATTTGAACTCGTTCCTTCCGATCTTATTTCGTTCCGCTTTTGATTTAGTTTTCTTTCCTTCTTTTATCTAGACATTAGACCTTGTAGTTATCCATGCTATCTCCAGTTTAGGAGTAGGCCCTCTGGTAGGTGATGTCGTTGCAGTGCCTGAGTATAGGTAGAGTGTGTAGACCTGTAGGAGTGTGTCATCTTTAGGATCCTGATGTTTGTCTCCTGTGTCTTGAATGTGTACTCAGTGTTAACCATGGTAAGCTGGAAGTTGTCTGGATGACGGTATTCATACTTATATGAATGGTGTCATCGCAGGCAGATCCTTAGACTGAGTTTTAATTTTAATGAATGGTTTATCTTGGTTGTATGTGAATCATATCAAAACTTTGTTTTTTTTAAAACCAAATCTTTAAAGTTTTAAAACTAGCTCACAAGATCACAAATCACTTAACCTCCCTCATCCATTACCGCAACACCACACGTTTTTCCCCAAATGTTTTAAAATATTTCTTTGGCCTTAAATCTCTCTTTCTCTTCTCTTCTTTCTCCCTTAAACAAAATTTTCGTGTTTATGGTTGTTATATTAATTGGGGCTAGCTATTATCGTTATAGAATTTTGTTTGCTGGTAGGCTTGGAGTGAGATGAGTTTTATTATGTCAATGATTAATTGATTTTGGGGAACACAAGGATGATGGATTAGAATATCTTTTGGATGAAAAGAATGAGCTGTCCAAGACCTATTTAAAATATCGATGTGAGACGGACTCAATGAGAAATTCTGGTCGGATGAAATTATACGAGGAGATGAGAACTCAACAGACTTGAGGCTTAGACGGGTAGTATATAGGAGTAACTGCGGAGAATGGTAGGAGTTAAGGTGATCATGAGATTGAGTAGAGTTTTATTAGCATTGAGACGGATTGATGAATTGACGTGAGAAGACTTTGAGAATAACACGACGTGTGGAGATAAATGGATGATTAGGCAGTCGGACTTAATATTGGTTGGGATTAGTTATAGTAAGTAGGATGTGATGTACTTCTGACAGATCAAATTATTTGGTGGATAAATCTATGGGGATATATGACGAGAATGTATTGAAGACACGACGATTGCTGATTGGTGAAGGTATTATAGGATAGACAAATGATTATGTCTTGGATTGGTGGATGACTAGAATCTCATTTTTTGGAGATTTATTAATGTTGGGAAAAGATTTAGAAATTCAAAAAAAAAATATTAATGAGTGATGATGATGTTTAGTGAAGTGGTACGATATCAGAAGATGATTATTATTTTTTATGAGAACTTGGAGTTGGAAATTGGAACGGTAATGATGGATCTATATTATTAGGAGGTTAGTTTAGTCGTGGCTTTGCCCAGTGAAAAGATGGATTATGGGGTATTATTGAGGAATGTTGTTCGAAGTTACAGGATTAGAAATCTTTACGAGTAGGTATGAGAGTTGCTGGTATAAGGTTATATGAGTAATATTATTACTAGTGTGAGTGATTCCGAGGGCGGAATCATTTCTAAGGTGGGTAGAATGTAACGGCCTGTTTCAATCGTACCTTATTCGTGCACGTGATTTTGACCGTGCACGTGTTTATTTTAGACTTAATTTGTTTTTGAACGTTTTTGTGTGATATGTCGTCGTGATCGTCTCTGAAAGTATTAGATTGCGAAACGACTTTGGAACGACATATCTCAAGTCGTTCTTCCGCGATACTAACTTATTTGACGTGACGTCGCGACTTTCTGTTTTGACGCGAGACATTTCGAATTTTAGTTTAGTCTCTCGACGTCGAAATTTAGATCCGTCTTCTCCACTCTCTTTCTTTAGTCGTCCCGAACACCCCAGAATTATTTTACAATTTTTGGACTTAATTTGACCTATTTTCCATTTTTTTGAAAGTTTTAAATAATTTTAAAACCTATTTTTATAAAATTTTTAATTACAATAAAATTCCTATATTATAATAACGTATTAAGGAATTTTTAGGCAAAATTTTAGAATTTTTGGCCGCACATATTTCGCGTGAGGGAAAGGAGAGTAATTTTAACTAAATTAATAATTTTAAATTATTTTAATAAAGTTTTTCCGAACCCTAACCCTAACCCTAGCTCTAACCTATTTAAATTAGCCCTAGACAAAGTTATTTCGTCATTGCTCAAAACCCTAGCCGCCGTTTCCTCTTCCAAAGCTTCGTCGCAACGTTGCGACGATCGCAACGTGCACGACCGACGGCCGCCCCCGCAAATCTCAGCGCACGACCGGAGCTACTCCCCGCATCGTCGCTTGCAGCGCTCCGCTGCATCGCCCCCTGCTGTCGCCCGCTCCGACCGAGAGCACCGCTCGGTCAGACCGAGCGCCCGCTCCGCACAGCCGCTTGGCCCGCTCCGCTGCACCCCGCTAGCGCTTGACCGAAGCCGCTCCCCGCTCCGACCGAGAGGCCGCTCCGCATCGCCCAAGCGCTGCACGCCCGCACCTGCAGCTCGCACGACCGACGGGATCCATCGGTCAGACCGAAGGATTCCCTCGCACAGCACGAGCCCCCGACCCCGCTGCGCTGCTCAGCGTCCGACCGAGAGCTCCCCTCGGTCTGACCGAGAGAACTCTCCGCACCGACGGTGTCCGACCGACCAAACTTCGTCGCAAGTTGGTTTCTCCCACACCAACTTCTGTGGTGGGCCCCCCAAGTGCTCCTGAGGTGTTGTGGGCCCCCCTTGGACCCCTAGCACTGATGTGGGCCCCACTTAGACGTGCTACTTCGCGGATTTGCCGTATACGACGTTGCGACACGTCGTAGGCCATCGTCGCAAGTTTGGACTTTTGGAGAATCGTACGAGGACCAGATCTGAAGCTGTGGAGTGCTCCGATCAGACACGACATCCATTCTACGACAAACTCCGGTTCAGGTTGGTTCCCCGAAACTCGTAGAAACCCCCACAATAGCTGACTGAACCCTAAACTAAAAACCGTCAACTTGAACTAATTTAAATTTTCAGCTCCTGTAAAACGTTGTGCGAACATAGAAAATCGACGAACGGACTAATTTGACTGTGCACATAGGATAGATCGTCGATTAGGTTGATACATCAAAAAGTGACTTTTTGACGAATAGGATAGTCCCGAAAACCTCGAAACGAACCCTAATAGGATTTGATGAAATTGAGACCTGACATCGTCGCCGTGGCAATATTTCAGACGGACTTCTGCGGGCGAGACGCTTGGACGAGATGCTTGGACGAGACGCTTCGAGAGGACGACACACTCGCCGTTTCAGGCAAGTGTACCCACTTGCGTATTTGACCGTGCTTTGGTCTTAGATTGCTAGAACTGTTAGACTGTGAATCTATAGAACCGGACGTGAAATGATAGCGTCCGGGACGCTCCTGACGGCTCAGACTTGACGACAAAGTCTGAGCCTGACAACAACAACTTTTAATGCTGTAGGGCTATCATGTGTGTGCGTGTGTGTGGACACCCTAGAATAACCCTTCCTGTTGTGTCACGTCACGTCCCGTCTTGCACAGCCCGCTGGGCAATAGGGCACTCGCCGAGTGATCCCTTGTACTGATTCACAGCCTGCGGGCAATAGGGCACTCTCCAAGTTGAGAGGGTGATCCCTTGTACTGATACACAGCCCGAGGGCAATAGGGCACTCTCCAAGTGGAGAGAGTGATCCCTTGTACTGATTCTCAGCCTGCGGGCAATAGGGCACTCGCCAAGCTAGAGCGAGTGATCCCTTGTACTGGTGTCTTGTCTTGTCTTGTCTTGGGGTTTGGGGTTGGGTTGAGCGTGCGCACGGCAAGAGGGACTGATCCCCCTCGAACCGTAAGGCGTGAACCCTTTCGTGTCTCACTTGTCTTGTCCTGCCTTGTTTCCGTCACGTCACGTCTTGTCTTGACACCTGTAGGATAGTCCCGTAGTTGGTAGCACACGCTACGACTACTACTTGTCCCGTTTTACTTTCCTACTGCGTTACTTCCTGTCGTGTTACTCTGTTATAACCACAGCATGCTAATCAACCAGTAAACTGTTGTGTAAAAGAACCTCAGCATGCTAATCAACCAGTAAACCGTTGTTTAAAGTTCGGTGCACTTGCAGTAAAGACTAACCCTTCTTGTAGACTTTACCTGACGTACAGTTCCTTTTTCTTAGGTGCTGTACGTCAGGTGCTCAGCCAGAGTTCGTGGACGAGACAGATTCGCTGGAGTACGAGGAGCCGAGGACGTCGACCCATAGTACGTGCCTGACGAGGACCAGACCTTGAGGTCTTTTTAGTCGTCACTTTCAGAGGTTACTGCTTTTCGGTTTGTCTTTAAACTTTTGTTGCCATGCTTAGGCTTCTTTTAGACTTTGTACTTGTTGGATATCATAACCCTAATTTAATGAATGCAAATTTCTTTTCTGTACTTTGTTGTTTCGAACCATAAAAATGCAAGAACCTGAAGAGTCTTTTAAAATGGTACCCCTACAGACGCTTATTGGGTCCGAGCTTCTAAAGCTCTGGCCTAAGCGGGCCTCGTCACGTTTCGCTTCCGTCCATTTTGGGAAGCGGGGCGTGACACTTGCTGACATGTGCCCCTTGCTCTTTTAGGTGTCACATGTTAGACCCTGAGCCGGAGACCGTTGCTGTGTACGTGATGTTTTGCTGACGCTGAGTCTGAGTCCATGATTACCCAGGAGGAGTTTTATGGACACCGGAGACCTTCTTTGGTGACTTTGCTGAGTTCCTTTCGTTTTAGGCTTTGTTGTTAGTTGTCGGTGCGTGGCACCTTTTCTCTGTACGTTGTACTTTTTTTGGCCATGTTTGGGCCTTTAGTCTCTTTTCTTTTAGCCTGGTGGCTTTTTCTGTGATGTTGAAACTTATTTTATGGATATTCTGAGATATCTCTTTTGTCTCTTTTCATTATTATTATCTTGTTTCGTTCGCGTTGCAAGGACCTGCAGTTTTAAATTTGATTGACGCTTATCGGACTTGCAGCTTTGTAGCTTCAAGTCTGAGCGGACCTTCTCACGCTTCGCCTCCATTTTTTTGGGAAGCGGGGCGTGACAGGTTTTGTTGGTGGCCCATGCAGGTCCAGTCTTGCAATTGTGAATTAACGGAACACCGATAATAACGGAATGTCCATTAAATATATTGCAACATCCGAGTCATAAGCCCTGAGTCTAGTCGTTTTCTTATGTCCCTAGGAGATAAGAAGACTTAGTTAGACGGCTGTGCTTGCTAGTTAGATGCCCCTGATTGTAGTTAGACTCCCTGCTAGCATTTGACTTGATCGTCGTAGGAGTTACCTTAGTGGCCCTTGTCTACCCCTGACCATATTGGACTTCTGGAATTTCTTTTGGTCGTTCGTTTGGGTTCATCGATTTCGGACCAAGCTGAACGCATTTCATTACCGCCTAGCTCCTTAGAAAGTCTTAGCGCTTAGTTCTTGGTCTTTAGTTGATCGACCGTAGGAGTTTCCCCGTAGATTCTCCTGATTCATATCCTAGGCGTATGTATGATCTGATCGTCCGACCAATTTACTTGCCTCGATTCACGAGATCGCCTCATGACGATCGACGTCAATCTTCAAACCTCTCCATTACGAACCTTGAATCTCCTGAAAGTATTTTTCGACTTCCTCCTTTCCGAAGTTTAACCTTGTTCCAAATTTTAATGTATATGTACTTATACTTCATCCTCCTTCGTTGATTTAAAATTTTAAAACTTTTGTCGGAAATTTTGAACTCTAGCTTATAATATTTTTCCAGCCTATATTTTTCGTACTTATGTAATTGCGTTGTCCCTTCATATATTAATTTTATTCTGAACCGTACTTTTGCTTTGCCCAATTCGATTTATAATTTTCCTTCTTATTTGTGTTATACGAATGATACGTCGTGTTTACTTTAATATACTTTCAAGACACATGGACTTTTAGCTTTCAGCAAGTTGGTTTTTGCTCGTCGTTTTCGCTACTTCAGATTTTTGCAAAATTACTATTTTCATAACCACTTCCCGATTTAGACCCTCCATGATTTGATTTTAAAGACTTGCTATTCAATCTTGATAATTCTTATACTAAGTCGTTAATATTATTTTTCCGTGCACCATACATACTTTCAATTATTTTTATATCCGTACCAGACTTGTTGTGCTCGTATATTAAGAACCTTGTGTAAATTAGTTTCTCATTTTTGGCAAACCTTGGTTCTCTAAAAGTAGTTTCAAATTGATTATTTTCAATTTTCCATAGCCTAAAGTTTTGAAAGCATTTAACCTGATTTTAAATTCTTCCGTTGCTTGATTCCATTGTTTGACTTTCAAAAACTTTTGACGACATTATATTAAATTACTGACGTATAAAATTTTTCTGAAAAATTATGTCTTTAATGTCCGTGTGAATGATTTACTTTCTTTTCTTAATGATTTGCGATAAGCCAATAAAACATTTCCTCTTATTATGAATATTCGACTCAAACTTGTTTTGAACAACTCGTTTTATCGACCTCCAAATATTTTTATACAAGACGCGGATTCCAACTTTTGAAGTACAACAGTTTTCAAACTCCACGCATTTTAGCTTATGCTATTTACCCTATTATCTTTTCTGTATCCTATTTAAGCATCTCTACATCTCCTTTTCCCTCAACCTAAACATCACCATTGAGCCAATGTTTTGTCTAACCAAGATGTCTCCTTGTATACATTCTATCTGGATTCGTGCTTATCGATCCTACCCTCGTCACGCTCTCGACCTCGACCTCGACCTCCCTTTATTGCTTAGGCTTTACTGCCCGTCAAGGTCTGTGTCAACTCTTAGTTGTTAGTAGACCCTTGGACCCTTGTGATGTTGTCGTAGTGCATGTACCTGAGTTACGTACGTGAGTTTGAATGAGTATACCCCCCCATAGTATATTAATGCTTGTCTATTGTGTGATACATACATACATACATATATATATGCCTATTGTGTGATACATACATACATATATATATATACATACATACATATATATATATATACATACATATATATATATATATATACATACATACATATATATATATATATATATATATATATATATATATATATATATATATATACATACACACACACACACACACACACATAATATATATATATATATATATATATATATATATATATATATATATATATATATATATATATATATATACTCGGAGTTATTCGTGATAGTATGAAGTTGTTGTGTGTTGGTAGTTATAGATTTTTGTGTGGGTAGCTATACCATAATAGGGATGCCGGTGTATATAAGAGTTAGTGTGGGAATATCTAATGGAGTGTATGTAGTTAGAGATACTTGTAATGGTTGAAATAAATGATTGGTAAAGCTATGTGTATGATAGGTGTGATAATAATATGTGAACATATAGATAAGTGAGTAGGCCTATTGAGTGACCTATATGTTAGCACGAATGAGTATGTGCTCGTATGTGGGTATGTATTGTGTTAAGACGTAAGTAGTTATGTTTTGTTGCATGAGTATATAAGTGACATACATATGGTAATAGGGTTATAATTTTGATTGGTACTGCTTGCTCTTACGGGATGTTGTATGCGTGTATACCGTGAGGTATACACGACTATTGCATATCTTAATTAGGTATGTATAGATGTGTTAATATACTAATTATAGGTAGTAGGTTTTGGTGTGAATATATATATATGTTACATGTGTGTGACTATACGATGAATGCGTATGCATGTATTAGGGAGTGTATTATTATTATACGTGTGCTGATGTCTGTATTACTATCATGACATATATAAGTGATTGAACAATGTGAGTATTACCTGACTAAATATTAAGTGTGATTGACTTATGGTATGTATATGGTTGTATTGGTAGACCTATATATATTGTAGTGGTATGGGTATAGGTATAAAGGCAGTGTTACGTATGTAGAATATTCTGATATGTGTATTGAGTCTCACTCAAGCTTGAGTGGGTATACTCTAAGTATATTGATATGTATGTTTGTAGCTGAATATAGCGATGTTTGATGTATGTATAGTGATAGGAGTGTTGTGCCTGGTTGTGTTACACACATGATTGTGGGTCGCTACGCCAGTATATAGTTATAGGTGTTGGTCTTGTGGTATAGTTAATTACTAAGGACTTGCCCGTGTGAACATATGTGTACTAGCTAGACTAGATGAGTAGTTTGCTAAGTATATAGTGGTGTGATTGGTATGAATGAAATGTTAGCGTATATGGGTGTGCACCATGCACGGGTAAGTATGTGCTTAGTTATAGTTATTGATGACTATGGTATATGTGGCGTGTCGTAAATACAGTTATAGGACCGTATAGGATGAGAATATATGGTGAACTATTTGCATCCATTTGAATGACTATATATTGTGAAACTATAGTAGTGGTGAATATATATATATATATATAGTAAAACTTGATTAATAATGGTATGGTGTGGCTACTTATGTTGATGTGTTTGGCATTGGATGTGTACTAGGAAATATTAGAGGGTAGTATACCCTTGATGTTTGTGCATAGGTAGCTATCTATACGTAGAGCAATGATTGTATTTGCTAAGTGAAAGACTATCCTTATGTGAGTATCTGACTATTGTTTTGTACTAGGTAAGTAGTAGTTATATAAGGGATGTGTGTTTATATGTGTGATTGAAATACATGTATGAATTCGACTGGCTATAATAGGTATAAGTGTATAACGTACGTTTATATATATACGTGTTGGTAGTGATAATGTTTGACTACCTAGTGCATATATAAGCACTTGTAATAACTATACCTGGTTGAATTATAATGTGACTTGATTGGGGTAGTTACTAAAACGACTAGATATATTAGAAAGTCCGAGGACGGACTTTATTCTAAGGTGGGGAGGATGTAACGACCACTTTTCGTTGTACCTCGTTTGTGCACGTGCTTTTGGCCGTGCACGTGTTTATTTTAGACTTTATTTGTTTGTGAACACTTTGGTGTGATATGCCGTTGTGAACGTCTCTGAGAGTATTAAATAGTGGGCCTAATTTGGAACGACGTTTCTCGAGTCGTTTTCCCACAATTTAATCTTATTCGATGAGACGTTGCGATTCTCACTTTTGACGGTAGACGTTTCTATTTTTAGTTTCGTCGTCCGACGTCAAAATTAAGATCCGTCTTATTAGTTAGCTCACTTTCGTCATCACGATCACCGCGATATTTATTTTATAATTTTTAGAGTTTATTTGACCACTTTTATATTTTTAACAAGGTTTATAATATTTTTAATAATTAATTTTTAAATTATTTTCGGCCAAATAAAATTTATTTGAGTTTTAAACGTATTAAAGAATTTTTGAGCCAATTTCCAGCTCATTTGGACCGCATCAAATCCTCGTGTGAGTTGGAGAAGTTGAGATTCAAATTTTAAATATTTTTGAACTTCTAATCCTATTAGACTTAGCCCTAGACCAAGTCAACCCATCTACACTATATAAACAACCCCTAGGAAGACCTATTTTCGCAAGAAAATAACCCTAGCTACTTCCAAAACTCAAATTTGACGTTGCGACGATTTTTCGCAACGTTGCGACGAACAGCTGCCGCACGACCGAAGAAACATGCCCAAATCCCCCGCTCCGACCGCTAGCCACCCCCGCATCCCCGCTCTGCGCCGACCCGCTACTACCGCCCACTCCGTTCGCTCGCACCGACCGAGAGAAGCTCTCGGTCAGACCGAGAGCTTCGCCCGCTTTCCGTTCCGCACAGCCGCCCGCACCAAACCCCGCTTCGTCCCCCGCTCAGCGCCGTGTCTGACCGAGGCGCATCTCCGCACCGACCGAAGCCCGCAACGTTGCAACGGTTGCAACGTTGCAGTGCTCCGTTCCCCCGCATCCAAGGCGACCGACCGACCGCTCCCTCCGCACCGACCGAAAGCACCAAGGCCCGCACCGCACCCGCAGCTGCACAAGCCCGTTCCCCCGCACCGACCGAGCCGTTCCCCCGCATTTGGCTGTGTCCGACCGAGAGCAAACGTCGTAACCCCGCACCCGTCACACCACTTGCCACCGTGGGCCCCCCAAGTTCTCCAGAGGTATTGTGGGTCCCCTATAGGACCCTAGGACTACTGTGGGCCCCACCTAGGCGCTTTCTCTCTGACGATTTGCCGCGTACGATGTTGCGACACGTCGTAGCCCGTCGTCGCACGTGCTAGCTTTGGAATCTGGAACCGTTGCTCCGGTTGATGCTATGAACTTTCCAGTGAGGAATCTATATTGGAATCAGGACTTGGAGCGCGTTCTTTTATTCCAACCCCTGGCGTCTCTACCCGACGCCAGTGTAGCTTTCGCGTCGTGTTGAGGTAACGCTTTGCACCCCTAGGACCCCCAACCCAATTGCATGCTAATCAAGACTAAAATCAGTATTTTTAAAGTATTTTAAATGTTTTAAATTCACTAATCAAGATTAATAATATGGACTTTAGGCCGGTGGACTTGTGCACGTAGGATAATTGTGATTTTGGACTCGTTGGACGGTGTGCTCAGACGTGATACTTGCAGGCAAGTGAAACTTGCCAACTCTTGTGTAGGGCCATGTTTTTAGGCCACTTCCTTGTTTTAGCATAACAGAGACTAGTCAGTGAAATGATAGCTTGCTAGACGCCTACTTGATCTAGTTTGACAACGAAACTAGATTCGTCAACTAAATTGATCTAGCTTGACAACGAAGCTAGATCCAACCCTTAAACTTGTTCATGCATTTGTATCTGTCACGTTTAAATTCCTTAACTGTACGCACTTTTAACTGCCATGCATTGCATTCTACATGTCATCCAAGTTGATTGTTGCATTCGTAGCACACGCTACAATACTTGTACTTGTACTCCTTGAATACTACTTCCTGGGAACGGGCCTCATGTGTTGGTCAAAAGCCAATGCCCGGTTTCCTGGTCCGGCTAGGTGCACCCCTATGCCATACTTGTTAAAAACACTTCCTGGCTCGTGATCCAGAAGCGAGCATTACCGTTCGGGGGTAAGGCCCTGGCTCGATACACGTGGAGGGGTAGGGATAAACGATCACCTGAGCTTAGGAGTGGCCCGATCAGCCACTCTAGCCAGAAGGCGAAATCTCTGTACACGAGGTGCTTACTTTCCTTGTCTTGTACTTGTCTTGTGAATGATTCATGTATTACTTGTCATCCATGCCATGTTTAAATGCCATGCTCGTACTTTACTTTACTTTACCTGTTGCACTCATACTTTAACTGCCATGTCATCGCATTCATGCTAGAACTGCTAGGTTGCTTTACTTTTGCCTACTTTCAGTTTCCTTGCACAAGTCTCTTGTAGACTTGCTGACATGTGCCCCTTGCTCTTTTGGGTGTCACATGTTAGACCCTGATCCGGAGACCGTTGCTGTGTACGTGATGTTTTGCTGACGCTGAGTCTGAGTCCATGATTGCCCAGGAGGAGTTTTGTGGACACCGGAGACCTTCTTTGGTGACTTTGCTGAGTTCCTTTCGTTTTAGGCTTTGTTGTTAGTTGTCGGTGCGTGGCACCTTATCTCTGTACGTTGTACTTTTGTTGGCCATGTTTGGGCCTTTAGTCTTTTTTCTTTTAGCCTGGTGGCTTTTTCTGTGATGTTGAAACTTATTTTATGGATATTCTGAGATATCTCTTTTGTCTCTTTTCATTATTATTATCTTGTTTCGTTCGCGTTGCAAGGACCTGCAGTTTTAAATTTGATTGACGCTTATCGGACTTGCAGCTTTGTAGCTTCAAGTCTGAGCGGACCTTCTCACGCTTCGCCTCCATATTTTTGGGAAGCGGGGCGTGACA
This sequence comes from Scilla litardierei, assembly GCA_030789695.1. Taxonomy (NCBI): domain Eukaryota; kingdom Viridiplantae; phylum Streptophyta; class Magnoliopsida; order Asparagales; family Asparagaceae; genus Scilla; species Scilla litardierei. The sequence continues at coordinate 251,386 of JAULAV010007638.1, read as the reverse complement.
AATACTCCAGTTATTCCAATCAAATTGCAGTTAACCTTAAAACCATTTTGCTACTATTTTAACACTTTCTCTCAATTTCAAGAAAAATTGTAATTTCTAGCAAATATCACAACTACTAAAAAAGTTACCTTTTGGGTGGATCGCGAAGCAAAACAAACGCGATCATGATATTCTAGAGCTGTGAGATGTCGCCATAGACTAATCAAAACTTGTCGAGGGTCGACTCGATGGCAGTGATGGAGACGTCGTATCCACAATCTCAATTTCAAGAGATCTGCCATAAGAGTAAATGAAACATTAGAAAAACTACTGGTAAACATTGTTACAAAGAGAGAAGATAGGCTTACTTTCTTGATGACACTGTCAATGAAATCCATGGGTAGAACATGACCAGCTTCGTTTGCCAGTTTGCCAATATATCGACCAATACCAGCCCCAAGCTCAATAATATAATTTCCTTTGTATGATGGTGTGAGCAGAGAAAAGACCTACATGAAGGAGGTAATGCTTAGTTTCCAAACTTAACATGTCACAAAGGAGGTAATGCTGAGATATCACAAATGTTTCTCAAATAGAACACAAACAGAATACTGGTTCAAAAAGGTAAATGAAAGCCAATAGATAACAATTTCCATGGCCACCCCAGACTTTGTTAATGATGCCTCTCTGTTTGATTATATCTAGATCCTCCATGATGATTTGAGTCAGTTTTTGGCAATAGAATAGGCATTACGTGTCAAAAATGTTTTCTGAAAGTAAATGAAAATGTTGAAGGTATAATATTGTATCTGATGTTACAATGAAATCAAATGAAGGTTTCAGATTGTAACATTAGATTGTATCAGATTGTAACATCGAATTACATGAGTTGATAATCATTGCTTATTTTACAGAGAGAAACTACAATCCATTTGAATTTTAGTCATTTTCTTTGTAAAGATTCTTATTGTTAAATAATACAGAAAATAGTATACTCCGCCTTCGACCTTGCATTTGTCGTCGCCCCTCGTCTACCCTTCATTGATTCCTTTGAACTATGCACATCATCCTTCGCCTAAGTAATGATCTACAGTCAATATTATAAGCTTTACTTGCTCATTCCAAAATTCATTTGCTTCAAAGCTTCATGATCAATATAGAAAAAACAACTAATCAATGTGATCACCACTCCTCTCTAATTTAAGCTCGAAAAAGCAAGAGAAAAGTTCCAAATATCTCCTGCTCTAGCAATCAAATCATCAATTTCTTGATAGAAATTTCAAAACTCAATTTCAAAACTCAGTCCCAAAACATAATCAAAGTTTACCTCATTAATCTATGAACACATAGTTAGGCTGTGCCCCGAGCTTATCCCTAAACGAAACCAACTCCTAAAAATCATCGTAGCCGTTCGGTAGCCTGCCCAGTGCCTTACTTCAAGAATACATCAACGTCCCTCTTGCCCATTCCATCAAACACCTTGCGCGCGTCTTCATCAACCTCAACCCCAAGATACAGATGTATCAGACTGTTCTACACATACCCATCATACCAGAATCCAAACTTTAAAAATATGCCCCCGAGTCCGCTGCCGATGCCTCTGCGATGGATCATGAAGAATAGAAGCCGCTGGGACATCAAACACCTGGCGTTTGACCTCAAAGCCCCCGAGTTCGCTGCCGCTACGATGGATCATGAAGAACGGAAGGTGATCGGGTCACCACCTGCTGCGATGAAGACTGGGCCCACTTGCTCGCAGCGTTAGAGGCGACTGCAGGGTCGATGATGGTGGTCTGCCAGCTGTGAAGACTTGCGAGCGTGCTCCGGCTGTGAAGAGAGGTTGAGGGTTTGAGGATTTGGGGGAGCGAGCTCCAGATCTAGATGGGAGCTGCTCTCAGGTCTGATGTGTTTGGGGGGAGAGAGTTTGGGGAGGGGAGAGAATTTTTTAAGGGCTGATGCATTTTTGGGGGAGAGAGCTTTGGCAGGGGAGAGAGTTGCAGGCCCCCTTGACTTTTGTATTCAACTAAAATTTTTCAACTCCAGGATGTTTTCAAACTTCAAAATTTAAATTTCAAAACTCCATCTCCCCCAATTTCAAAACACTTATCCAATTTCAAACACTTATCTAATTTCTCTTATCCAAGTTCTCTTATCCAAAAACTCATGATAACATCCCTCATTTTTATACCCCACATACAATTCAAACCATTATACACTTATCCAATTTCTCTTATCCAATATCTCTTATCCAAAAACTCATGATAACATCCCTCATTTTTATACCCCACATACAATTCAAACCATTATCCAATTTCTCATGATAACATCCCTGTTTTATTATATATATATATATATATATATATATATATATATATATATATTTGCAAGGTAAGTTAGTATCTATATTGATAAAAAAGAAGTTACAAGGTGGTTGATCAAAGAGTACCAAGTGCAATGACTAGGGGAGAGGACACAAGCGTCGTCACCCCAGAACATATTACTTGGTATCGGTGATCAGAGCCAAAGTACAAAAATATTACAGAAACAATTACATACATATGGAATACAACCCTACAACCAAACCCAAACAAAATGTAAGCAGGTGGACAGGCAAGGGATCCACGGCCTCAGGAGTCGCCTGTAGCATCAAGCAACCGCACGCAAGAAATTACGCACTCAAATACCATTGCCTTGAACGTGAATTGTAGCAGCATGTCCAGTCACGCACTCAAATGCCCAAGCCTTGAGCGTGGCCTGTAACAGCAAGCTACCGCACGATGAACCTGGCTTGAAAACGTCACAGATATTAGTGACACTCAACTTGGACTGCATTCCTTTTGAACTGAACAGAAGCACAAGCAATGTCTTGAATATCATGCATGTAAACGTCACGAAACAAATCAACCTTTGTCTTGAATATCCCAATTGTCATAAGCAGTTGCAGCCTCAACATCAATGTCTTCCGGGTTCCTTAAAATTGTACGGACATCACAAGCTATGTCCTCAAATAGCGCAATCTTGGTTTTAGAGATATTTTCAAACACACGTCTATTGCGTTCACGCCAAATATGCCAAACTACCGACGCAAGCACCGTTCTACAAAGCAACCCAAGAGAACCTCTGGAGCAGTTACCAGACAAAAATTTCCGGCCCACATTGCTGAGAGACAATGAAACAGGCCCATTTGAGTTTAACTTAAGAAGGGCTCTTCTCATTATGTAATTAGAGAAAGTGCAGTCAAAGTATAAATGCTCAATGGTTTCGGAGATAGAATCAGTGCACAGAGAGCAATTGGTAGAGGGGATATCAATCCAGGTTGCCAGGCGGGATTTAGTGGGAAGTTTGTTGCTGAAGGCTCTAAGCAATGTAATAGAGTATTTAGGGATAGACTTACGGAACCAAATGAGCTTATAATATGGGAATGGAGACGATTTCGACCGCACATGATCCCAAGCATCCTTGAACGAGAAGGCCGAGCCCAACTTCCACTCCCAAGAGTCAATGCCAGTTGTTAAAATCTGATTTTGTAGGATTGGCCTGAGAATGGAAATATCAGGATCATCAATCCAAGAAACCCCATTCCAATAGTCAGCTACACACTTACCACCCGCCCCATCCGGAATATTGTGTAAACTTTTTAGGGGGCCACACGGGAGCCAATTATCCTGCCAAAATAAAGTATCCCTTCCATTTCCAACCTTCCTCTTAATAATGCTCTGTGAAACACCTCTGCAATGGAGCAGGAACTTCCACGTGCCAGAGTGAGTGGCCGCTCCCAAAGCGCCATAGAATCTAGAGGAGTCTTTGTATTTGTCAAGCATGTATTCCGCCCAAAGCCCTCTAGAATTAAGCAATCTCCAAGTAAGCTTGATTCCCGCAGCGATGTTCAAATCAGTGAGTAATCTCAAACCAACACCTCCTTCCTCCTTAGGTTTGCAAGAGTCTCTCCAGGACCATGCTTTAGATGTACCCCAGATAAATTTTCTGCACATAGAAGTTAAAGTACGGAGCACAGTAGTGGGGAATCTGTAAACCTGGATCCAGAAGTTTATCATGCCATAGATAACGGTTCTCACCAGTTCAATGCGACCCGCAAGAGATAAAGACGATGAAGTCCATCCACTAAACCGCTTCCTACATTTGTCAATAAGCCGATTGTACATCTGAGCCTTAGGGTACTTGGAAGACAAAGGTAGACCCAAATAAGAGGTAATAGTGTGCGAAAGTTTAGCTCCCAACAGTGCGGCCAGATCTCCAGGGTTCTTGACACCTTTACTAAACATAGAAGTACTCTTGTCCCAGTTGATGTCCAAGCCAGTGAAATTACAAAATTCCTCCAGTAAATTTTTTAGCCCCTTAAATGATTTCTGAGTGGCCCTGCAGAAAACCAGTAAATCATCTGCAAAAAGCAGGTGTGATATAGCTCCAGCTCTTCTCATTGGCTGAATGTCTCCTTTAGTAATCGCCTTGTCGAGCAAAAGAGTGAAACATTCCATAATGATGACAAAAAGGAATGGGGAGAGAGGATCACCTTGTCTAAGACCTCTGTTTCCTTTGAAGAAACCCACAGGAGATCCGTTGACCATGACAGAGTAGGATACAGTAGATATACATTCCTGAATCCATCCGATGAACTTATACCCAAACCCCATCTGATGCAAGATGAATAAGACAAACTCCCTGTTGACACTATCAAATGCCTTTTTGAGATCAAGTTTCAAGCAAGCTCTGGATCCCATAGGGTTGCTAAAATCCCTAATTTGCTCATGAGCCAGGAGGGCACAATCAGAAATCAATCTCCCCTGAAGGAAAGCTGCTTGATTCGGGGAGACAAGGTCCTGGATAAAACTGTGGAGCCTGTTGCAAAGGACCTTACTGATAATCTTGTATAAGACATTGCAGCATGCGATAGGCCTGTAGTCTCCCAAAGAAGAAGCATTAGAACCTTTAGGAGCCAGGGTAAGGAATGTATGATTTACCTGCCGGAGAAGGGAGCTAGAGCGGAAGAAAGACTGTATTGCACCCACAACCTCAGTACCAATTAGATTCCAATTATGCTGAAAGAAGAAGCCATTATACCCATCAGGCCCAGGGGCCTTGGAAGCCCCAATCTGAAAGACCGCCTTCTTAATCTCATCAGGAGAGACATCTCTTTCAAGCCAAATAGCCGTCTCATGTTTAATTTTCTTCTTGGGCACAAGTTTAGGAAAAACATTCCAATAGTGGCTTTGATTATATAAGGATTCATAGAACGTAACAGACTCAACTTTAATGGCCTCATAGGTTTTGCTCTGGACCCCTTGACTGTCCACCAGGTGAAATAGGCTATTGTGGCATTGTCTTGCTTTCATTGCGTTGTAGAAAAATCTTGTATTACGATCACCCAGATCAAGCCAATCCTGCCTACTCCTTTGACGGTACATCTCTTCCTCTAACCCCAAAAGATGGGCCAGCTCACTTGATAATTTGCGCTCTTTGTCCTGAAGCTCAATATTAGAGTGTATGCCATTAAGATTTCTAACTGCCTCAAGTTGGTTGCGGCATTGGAGAATAGCATTAGCATCATGATGATCTTTAGACCATTTTTCCAAACCATATTTAACATATCGCAATTTGCTAATCAGACAGAACATACGAGTTCCTCTGGTTTTCAGCTTCCAGCAGGAATCCAACAAGTCATAGAAACCTGGAAGATTAATCCAGTGGTTGTAAAATTTGAATGGCTTAGGGTCCGAATGTACCTTAGTATGAAGGTTGATCCTCATAGGAGAGTGATCACTGGTATGCGGATCCAAGTAGACATAGCAGGAGTTTGGTAGATTATTTAGCCACACATCGTTGCAAAGGACCCTGTCCAATTGAGCTGCAATACGTCCCAGGCCTAGACGCTTATTGCCCCAACTTAGTCTTTGACCTGTGCTTTTTAGGATCTGGAGCCCACAATCTGCTAGACAATTGTTGAACTCCGTCAATTTACTAGCCTCCACCCTGCGGCCACCCAGCTTATCTTTTGCATATAGAACACAGTTAAAATCACCACCGACAATCCAGGGTAGATTTCTCAATCCACCTGCATCACCTTTCAGATGGTCCCATAAGAATCTCCTCTCAGATGCAACATTACTACCATACACTGCAGAAAAAGCACATTTGAAGCCTCCCGCGTTAACACAAAGAGCGGTGATATGCTGAAAAGACATAGAGATGACACTCAAAGTCCACACTAGCGGGTCAAAGGCAATTAGAATGCGCCCCCCGCCATGCAACTGAAAATTATTAATAGAGATCCAACTTTGAGGGAGACAAGACTTTATTCTGGCACTATCAGCAGTTAACTTAGTCTCCAAGAGAGCTAAAATAGAAGGACCGATATTCTTAATCCTGTCACGGAGATCTCTCCGCCTCACAACATTGTTCAACCCCCGAGTATTCCAAATCAGCATAGACATAATAGGAGAATGGAGTAGGGTGAAGTGACTAAACACTATTTTAATCTACTACTCCTACGAGTAGCAATACTAGCAACTGAATTTACCTGCTTCCTCAGCCTGCTAGATTCCACAGAATTTAACAGAGCCATATGCTCCTCAGCCCATTCTGGATTGTCGTACAAAGGATCATGAGGTAATTCCTCTGCTGAAGGAGCAGGTTCAGGTGGAATTATTGGGGTCAGGGTGAGAGGGCATGAATCGCTGGCACTTGTACATGAGCTTAAAGCAGCATTAGACGCAGGCAATTGCGTTAGCAAAGTGGGGTCATGAATCAGCACTGTAGAGGGGTTAATTGAAGCTGCAACAACCGGAGGGATTTGAACTTGCACTGGGGAAACCGGAGCATGCACTGTAGGGACTTGATCATGCAATGGCCGCCGACTATGCTTCATAAAGCGCAGGCAATTAAAAGTGGAAAGCAGTTGTCGCAAGGGGCATTTAGGCTTAGCGAATGGCCCAGGTACAGGGGGGTCGACATTGGCCTGATGGAGAGCTGCAATATTTAGATCACTTGCATCCACAGCCTCCCCAACAAGACCCAGAGGAGGCAGTTGTGCCGTAGAGTGAGCATTGGAAGACTGGCCTGGCACAAGTAGGATAGACTCAGGGGTCAGCTGAGTACCCTTACCCTTGTCCTGGTTATCCACAGTCGATGAAAATGGGCATTGCGCAGTAGAGTGACCAAAACAAATGCATTTACTGCAGCGGGGTGGCTCCACCTCGTACTTGGTCTCAATGATCAAGAAGGACCCGTCATCAAGTTCAGCTTCTACTTGCTTCGGTAAGGCCTTCTTAGCATCCACCTCAACCAAACAACGAGCATAGGTAATTCTCTCTAGTCTGGAAGTGGCACGATCCAAGCACATCGGATTCCCGACGACTGAGGCTAGAATATTGAGGATCTCCCTGTTCCACATGTTAACAGGTAGCCCGTGCAATTGTACCCACATAGGTACAGAAGATAGGATGTCACGATCGTGACGAAGAGAAGGGGTCCATAATTTAAGCACAACCAATCTGCCGTTAAAGAGCCACGGGCCCCCATGAAGAATCCGATGACAATCCTCCCCAGACTCAAATCTAAAGTAGAAGAACCCATTTTCCTTACTGTACAGCTGCACCTTCTTACTTGGTTTCCATAGCCTCTCCAACCAAGCCTGCATCTGCCCAAACAAGGGGGTAACGCCAAGAACATACCCGACTAAGGTCGTTTTCCAAAATTCAGAGCCCTTAACAAGTAGGGAATCTGAAACGCGAGCAACGTAAGAGCCATCGTCCCTAATCTTAGGGGGAACAAACGTCATGCCAATTGCTTCTCCGTAAGTTCTTTTAGAAGAACAGATCTCAGACCAGCTACGCTTGGGACCCGAAGGAAATGACAATGTCTCCCTCACAGGCAAAGCATCAAACAACTTATCTCCATGAAGATGAGATCTGACCCCCGAAGACACAATACCTGAGGTGGGCAGGTGGATCTCACGGGCCCGATCCTTGCTGAAGCCCGCTCCTTGCTGTCGACGATGAGGAGCCCCTCTGCGAGAATGATATTGCCCCAAACGCTGCTGTCCAACTCGAATGGGAGGCATAGGCCGCCTCCTATTCACCGTAGTCCAAGTCCCGCCCTGAGAGGCTTCAGCTTCCTTAGGATTATCAGTCGCAGGAGGAATAGGGCCATCTCCAGCGCCTCCCGAGATCGGAACCCTAGAAGGGCCGCCGTCGCCAATCCCCACACTCCGAGAAACGCTCATCCTTTTCCTTTTATATATTTATATATATATATATATATATATATATATAATATGTATACTAGGATCCAATCGGATAGATCAAACATGCGGATCCATCCAAGTGGAATTTAAATTTGGGAAACCTATATGGATAATCTGCTCCGTGGGATGTGATCTAACATGTCTAAAATATCTACAAAAAAATTTCAAGTGATTTGGACATGTTTTGCCCATCCATCAAGTGGTTGCAAAATCAATGTTTTGAATAGTTATAAAATCGACGAATTTTGCAACCACTTGATGGATGAGCAAAACATGTCCAAATCACTTGAAATTTAGTTAGTAGGTTGTTTAGACATGTTAGATTACATCCTATGGAGCGAATTATCCATTTAGGTTGCCCAATTTAAAATTCCATTTGGATGGATCTGCATGTTTGATCCAACCGAATGGATCCTAGTTAACACACACACAAACACACACACACATATACACACACACACATATCTATTCTATAAAAGAGGGATGTTATCAAGAGAAATTGGACAAGAGAAATTGGACAAGAGAAATTATATAAGAGAATTTAGACAAGATTATATACATCTATTCTATAAAATAGGGATGTTATCAAGAGAAATTGGATAAGGGAAATTGGACAAGAGAAATTGTATAAGAGAATTTGGACAAGATTATATACATCTATTCTATAAAATAGGGATGTTATCAAGAGAAATTGGATAAGAGAAATTGGACAAGAGAAATTGGATAAGAGAATTTGGACAAGAGTATATACATCTATTTTATAAAATAGGGATAGTATCAATAGAAATTGGATAAGAGAAATTGGACAAGAGTATACATATACATATCTATTATATAAAAGAGGGATGTTATCAAGAGAAATTGGATAAGAGAAATTGGATAAGAGAATTTGGAAAAGAGTATATACATACATACATACATATACATACATGCATATACATACATCTATTCTATAAAATAGGGATGTTATAAAGATAAATTGGATAAGAGAAATTGGACAAGAGAAATTGGAAAAGAGAATTTGGACAAGAGTATATACATATATATATATACATATACATACATACATATTAATACATACATATACATACATCTATTCTATAAAATAGGGATGTTATCAAGAGAAATTGGATAAGAGAATTTGGACAAGAGAATTTGGATAGAAGAATTTGGACAAGAGTATATACATCTATTCTATAAAATAGGGATGTTATCAAGAGAAATTGGATAAGAGAAATTGGACAAAAGAATTTGGATAAGAGAATTTGGACAAGAGTATATACAGCTATAAATAGGGATGTTATGAAGAGAAATTGGATAAGAGAAATAGGACAAGAGAAATTGGATAAGAGAATTTGGACAAGAGTATATACATCTATTCTATAAAATAGGGATGGTATCAAGAGAAATTGGATAAGAGAAATTGGATAAAAGAAATTGGATAAGAGAATTCGGACAACAGTATACATATACATAGATACATACATACATATACATACATACATATCTATTCTATAAAATAGGGATGCTATCTAGAGAAATTGGACAAGAGAAATTAGATAAGAGAATTTGGACAAGAGAAATTAGATAAGTAATGAGATTTTGAGAGATAAGAGAAGAGGTGCGGAATTTTGTGCATACAACCCCGGTTTTTACATTTTTGCCCCTGGACCCTCCCCACACACACCCACACTTTTTATTCTTCCCCCCTTTTCGACCGTTTTTTCCCAGTCCACGTGCACGTGTGCACGGGTTAAAAGAATTTGGATATCTATTATATTAAAAAGGGATGTTATCAAGAGAAATTGGATAAGAGAATTTGGACAAGAGAAGGTGGATGATATTTTGAGGGATAAGAGAGGAGGTGGGGAATTTTTCACATACAACCCTGGTTTTTACATTTTGCCCCTGGACCCTCCCCCCACACATACCCACACTTTTTATTCTTCCCCCCTTCCGGAAATTGAATACATACATACATATCTATTCTATAAAATAGGGATGTTATCAAGAGAAATTGGATAAGAGAATTTGGACAAAAGAAGTTGGATGATATTTTGAGGGATAAGAGAGGAGGTGGGGAATTTTGCACATACAACCCCGGGTTTTACATTTTTACCCCTGGACCCTCCCCCACACACACCCACAATTTTTATTCTTCCCCCATTTCCGATCGTTTTTTACCAGTCCACGTGCACGTGTGCACGTGTTAAGAGAATTTGGATATCTATTATATAAAAAAGGGATGTTATCAAGAGAAATTGGATAAGAGAATTTGGCCATGAGAAATTGGATAAGAGAATTTGGATATCTATTATATAAAATAGGGAAATTGGATAAGAGAAAATATAAGAGATAACATTTTGAGGGATAAGAGAGGAGGTGGGGAATTTTGCACATACAACCCCGGTTTTTGCATTTTTGCCCCTGGACCCTCCCCACACACCCACCCACACTTTTTATTCTACCCCTTCCGACCATTTTTTTTCCAGTCCTTTGAAGATTTAGAAACTTATCTACTAGGACAAAGCTTTGTCCTACGTGGCAAGTTTGTCCTAGGTGGCAATGACAATTTTGGGGTGACTTAAATTTTGGGGGGAAATTTAAATTTGGGGGGAAACTTGAAATTTTCTGGGAAAACTTGAAATTTGGGGGAACTTGAAATTTGTGGGGGGAAAACTCAGCCATTAAATAAACTGTGCCCTATGGGCACGGGTAATGACTAGTGTGTGTGTATGTGTGTGTGTGTGTGTATAGTGATGTTATTATGAGATGGTGAGCTCAAATCCTTATTGTGAGCTAGAACAATCGGCAACACCAATTAACGATCGGCACCGTTCATCTTGAAGATCATGTTGATAGATCTATACCCTAAAAAATTAGAGATTATAAACCCCAAAATCCTATTGATCAACCCGTTCCTGTTTTGTTACATTTGCAAGCAACTTGTAAACCGTTCATCTTGCAAAAACTTGTTGGATTTGATAGAAATGTCCAAATACCAAAAAAAACTATACATAAAGATCACTTGATAGATAGAACAAGATGGACGGTTCCGATTGATGATTTGGAAAATAGTTTGGGCAAGGATATAAATATCTCATCTCACCATCTCACCATCTCATTTCACACACGCACACACACACACACACACACACACACACACACACATACACACACATCTACATATAGACACACACACACACATACATATACATATACACGTATATACATGTTTTTCCTTCCTATTATGCGAAAATACTTGCTGACCGACCCTCGCTGACGGACATTTCATTTTGTGTTGTCATATGAAATGCATGTCATGTTTTAAGAGTGAGTTTTCTTAGGATCCTGTTGTAGATATTGATCTAGTGCTTGAGAACTACGTTGAGTTTCAGCATATTAAAGACTAGGGCGATTACTATTTTCCCGTCAGTGCTATTAATTTGTATTATTGTAATTCGTGTGTGGTGTTGTTTCGGCCATACTAGGCCTACGGTTGTATCTTATTTTTGTATATTTTGATTTGTAATAATGTTATATATATTATTTCTTAAGTAAGCTTGCAAGAACTTGCAGTTTTAAATAATAGATACTTAGTGTGTTTAAACCAATGAGGAAGAAAAAAATACTCCATCCTTGTTTTAAGTACACCGCGGACCCGCTCGCATCTTCACTCCCGAGCATAATGGGAAGCGGGGTGTGACAGGTTTCAGAGGTGGCCCACACAGGTCATGCGATTACTTTTAGAATAGTTTGGACAACTGTAATATCTAAGTTGTCTAACTATAATAAATTTCACCCCTAACTCTTAATGCGGTTTATATTGCAGCATGGTAGGTCGACCAAACAATCATAATGCTAATTGTGTCACCGACAACGACATCATGGGTTTCATAAGGAAAATTTTGAAAATCCAACACCACCTACTCCGATGTGAACATCAACATGTTCCTCGAGGTGACAATGGAGTCAAGCAATTTCGAGAACTACACATGAAGACCTTCTCTGGGAAGGAGGGCTCCCTCGAAGCTAAAGAATGGGCCCGTAAAAATGAAGATAATCTGACTGCTGCCTACATTCCCCATGCAGTATGGGTAAAGGTAGCAAGGCTCCAGTTAACCGACAATGCTTAGAACTGGTGAGAAATAGAATAGAAACGATTGCTGAGGCCTATTGCATGGGCAATGTTTTGAGAGAGATTTGACGCGAAGTATTTTCGTAAAACAGCTAAAAGAACTCCAGCATCATTTCATCAACTTGGTCCAATGATCAAAGAACATTGATGAATATGATGTTAAGTTCTCTATGCTCAGTCGTTTCACTCCTCATCTCGGCTATGATCCTGAAGACCCTGCTTCTAGTTCTGTCAAGGCTTGAATTACAACATACAAGCCTCGATTACCGATACCAAACTGACCACCTATGAGAACATACTCGAAGCAGCACATAACTTTGAGGCTGTTGAAAAAATTTATAGATCAGCCCATGTCGGAGGAAGTAAGCATCCATTGGAACCAGCTAAGAACACCCTCCGACGGATACCGACCACCCCTTTTAGGAGGTCTGCTGCTTCGATCAACAACCGATCCTAGATAGTGTGCTACAATTGCAATCGATATGAACATGGCAATAAGGATTGTCACATGTGGCTGAACCAATGCTTGATTGTGGAGCGTCTGAACAATCTACCAAGGACGGCCCTTGATGCTCCAACAAGTAAATGATTCAGATTGCAGCAGCTTCAGGATCGACACAATATGGACTATCTCTAGCTCCACAGCGGAGGGCCTTCTAACAGGCCAAGCCGAGCCAGCCCAAGCACCAAGAATTTACCAAGACAACTGAGGAAGCTGAGGCTACCGAACCAGTGATCACAGATAACGTCTAAAACCTTTCCTTTGCATCGGTTTGCCACTAAATTCCTTTACTATCAATCGCTAAGTTTACCTTATCGTAGTCTAGGTGTTGCCTTAGTAGCATCTATATTAGCTTTAGCCCTCTTTGATTTCGGAGCTTGCTATTGCTTCTTATCAAAAAAATTTGCAACAACCCATTCCATTCCCATAGACCCGTCCCTCATCGTTGAAACTTCAACATCAGGAATGGCGTAGTGAAAACTTCAGGTGGTTGTTGATCGTGCCCTCTGGTGATTTGTGTGTGCGAGCTCTTCGCAGACTTCATGATAATCGACATGCCAAGTTTTGATGTAGTATTCAACATGGATTGGATATGAACATTTTCTGCTACCATCGACTGTCACAAAATGAAGACATTGTTTGAAATTTCCAATCATCAAGTGTTCAAATTAGCAAGCAGAAGCCATTCACTTAGACCTATTCAGTTTCGGGCCAAGCCCATAGAAATGATGGTTGTGTCAATGCAAGCAAAACCTAAGAAGCCCAGGGTAGTTCGAGAATTCGACGACATGTTTTCTGAAGAAATTTCAGGATTACCGCTAGATTAAGCCCTCAAATTCACCATTGATATTATGCCAAATACCCAACCTATCTCAAAAGCTCCATATCACATGGCACCTTTAGAATATGAGAAAATTCATACCCAATTAAACGATCTATTGCAGAAAGGATGGATATGATGTATGTGTATATTTTACATATTCACACACGTCTTCTTCGTGTTTTTCTGTTATTTTACGCCGTCTCGTATCCGTTTTCTCGTATTTCCTAGTTTTCTTTCACTTTTCCATGTTTTTGCGTGTTTGCAGGAGTTTGCCAGTATAGGGGACACATAACGAAGATATCACATGTCCCCGGAGCAACAGGAGGAGTCACGCGTGATCCGGGGGGTCAAACGATAAAGATTCTATCTTTCAGCCCCCCACCCGATCGGTTGGATATAGCCAACCGATCGGGTGATGCACGCATGCATGACCCAGACAGCAGCTGAAGCGAAGTGACCGTCAACTGACCGGGTCGGAGACCGGTTCAGCCCGACTGATCTCTCGGGAATTTGAAGCAGAACTCCAACCGATCGGGTAACCATCACCCGATCGGTTCATCTGTAGCCAATTTCCCCAAAGAGATGACCCGGAGAGCTCACCCGACCGCCAGCAGACCGTGCCAAAACGTCTGAAGTTTCTGTCTTTTTGGGCGACAATTCCAACCGATCGGTTGATTTATCAACCGATCGGTTCACCCGACGACACCAAGATCCAAACGACGAGCTGCTTCCTCCAACCGATCGTGTCGTCTGGCCGGGTGAATTTTCTGAAGACCGCTGCCGATTAACGAAGCAGGTCACCCGATTGAGTGATTTTTCACCCGATCGGGTGATGTCGTTTTCTATAAATATAAGCCCTAGGTTTTCAGAAACGAGAGCTGTTGTATTTTTTCTGTTTCCTCTCCATTTTGTGACGGCTGGAATTTATTTGATATTTGTAAGTTGTCTGATCTTTACCAAACTTTAATGTAGTGTTATTTGCATTGCTTTTACTACTTTTCAATCGCCAGATTATGTTTTTAACGGTCGATTTTCATTTAGATTGCTTTTTAGATAAAATGTGTGAGTAGTTCCCAAATCTGGGATTTTGGTGGAAACCCCTTCGTGGGTTCTCCCTAATGCGTCCATAGGACTAGGATATCGATAGGGATTAGGAATCTATCGGTTAGGCGGGAAAAATACCGCCTTTGACCGTTGGGCCAAGGGGGAATAAACTTGGCGGTTGACTCCCTAGCCATAGCTTACGCCCATAGCGTAGACATCGAATCCTAGCGCGCGGGAGCGGCAGGACGAGATGTTGGGAGTTATCGTTGCGAGCTTAGTGCTCCCGTGTTAATGGTCATGGGAATGCCCACTGACCGAACCCGGGTAGTCCGGCGTATCATCCGGGGCACCGACCGAAATATCGGGCCCATGGGACGCTGGTATCACTCTTAGAGGCAACGTCTCACCATAAGACCCTAATTCCGATCGTTATCCCATCCGCCGGTCATATTAGCGAGAATCACATGATAGGGTGGAAACCAAAGTCCCGGGTTTCCCTTTATATTGTTTATCCCTCGCTTTCTATTTCTGTGACAACCCACCTACTGATCCGGGCTAGCTCACCCATGTGGTGAATTTGGTCTTTCCTGACACAAGCGCAACCACGCCTCCCTGACTTCGACCCCCAAGCCACACTACAACACAGTGCGCTTGCGGTTATAATATTTAAATCTAACGCCCCCAATCCAGTATTGCACTTGCATGATCACACACGAAACCGTGGGGGACATCAAGCTTTATGGCGCCATTGCCGGGGAGGCAACGTGCTTATTATTTTTGGATCTTTTGAACCCTTGAGCCTAGCTCATATCTCTATCTCGCAATAATTTGCTCATTCTTCTTTTTCATTTTTCATTTTTATTTTCTTATTTTTATTTTCTATTTTATCTGTTTCTTTCCCACTTGTCGCTTCGCGGGTGTTTGTTGTCTTTAATGCACACGAACACAAGGAGTCTTGACGACTTGATTCCTGTTGATCCTGAGATAAATGCCACCCTAAGGCATCTGGCCGCAGAGAAGAGAAGAAGAGAAGAGCCTGAAACCATGGGGGAGAACACCCCACCTCACAAGTCCCTGATGGAATACTCGATGCCATCCATCGAGTCCACCTCCGCCATCCGCCCTCCTGTTATTACGGCGCAAAGCTTCGAGCTTAAGCCGTCTTTGGTGACGTGGATCCAGCAGGATCAATTCTCTGGGGCACCCATGGAGAGCCCCATCGAACATCTGGACTCTTTCCTTGAGAAATGTGAAACCTTCCGAATAAATGGTGTCACGGCTGAAGCGATCCGCCTGAAGTTATTCCCCTTCTCTCTGCGGGATAAGGCTAAGATGTGGCTTATGGGAAAGGACCCGAACACGTTCAACACTTGGGAGAAGCTCTCGAATGCCTTCCTGACGAAGTTCTTTCCTCCGGGGAAGACCATGAAGCTGAGGAGTGAGATCTCCTCCTTCTCCCAAGCCAGCCACGAGTCCCTGTATGAAGCTTGGACTAGATTTAAAGAGATGCAGCGAAGATGCCCTCATCATGAGCTTCCCAAGTGGCAGATAATTAATCTGTTCTACAACGGATTGAGGGATGACTTGAAATCTTCGATGGACGCCACGGCTGGGGGGTCCTTTATGTCTAGAAGTGAATAAGATGCCGGGAACATATTAGAAAACATGGCATCGAACAATGAGCGGTGGTGTGACGAGAGAGCCACATCTAGATCTGGGGGTATCCACAGGGTCGAGGACGTCGACAAATTATCTAGCAAGTTTGACTTGCTGTCGACCCAGATCTCAGCGCTGATGGTAGGAGCCGGTGGTGCCGGTACAAAACAAATTGCGGCGGTGGAAGCAGAAGTCATTGGGGACTTCGAGGGTGGTGACATCTCACCACCGTTGGACAAAGCGAGCACACTATTCTACAATCCTATGGGAAATGCGCCGTATCCTCAACGGACTAGATCCAATCCGGCCTACTCTCCAAACAACCGGAACTACCCCAATCTTAGCTACCGGGCACCGTATCAGCAGCCGCCTCCTCAGCAACATCAGCAGCTAGTATATCAGCCGCCTAGGCAACATCAGCAGTAGTTTCAACAGCAGCAGCCTCCACAACAGTATCAGCAATATCTCCCAAGGAACCAGCAGCCCATTCAGCAGCAGCAGCAGCAGCAATATGGCCAGCAGAGGACCATCTCTCCGGTTGAGTCCCTCTTGACTCAATACATTACCAACCAGGAGAAGATAAATTTGAAGCTGGAAATGGGGCAAAGGGCTCTCACTGACCTGGTAACCCAGCTGGGGTTACAAGTGGCGAACCTTCAAAGGTCACAAAATCTATTGCCACCATAACCGAAGTGAACCCGAGGGGAGATAACCAGACTTTGGCACTCACGCACGAGCATGCGAATGTGTCCGCTATCGTCTTGAGGAGCAGAACACAAATCCCCACAAGAGTGCCCGCCAAGAAACCGGAAGCACCGTTGGTCGTAGAGCGACCAATTGAAAAAGCCAATGACAACGGTGTTTCGTTGCCAAAGACTACGACTCCGGAGGGAGTCCCTGAAGAGGAGAAGAAGAAGGACGAGGAAGGGATCCTAAAAGTATTCAAGCTCGTTGTGCCTTTTCCACAACGTCTGGCCCAAGCAAAGATAGACGAAAAGTATGGCAAATTCTTTGCCATGGTCAAAGATTTGAGCCTTCAAATCCCCTTTCTCGAAGCTATCGAGACGATTCCCTCCTACGCAAAATTTTTAAAGGATTTGGTGACAAGAGGATCCAGAAAGGAGAAGGTCGTATTAATGGTGGAATGCAGCGCTCTCATTCAGAGAGCGAATCCACCTAAGCTAAAAGATTCGGGAAGCTTCTCTATCCCTTGTGCGATCGGGGAGGTAAAGATCCATTGCGCGCTCGTCGATCTTGGAGCGAGCGTCAGTTTAATGCCCCGGTCGCTATATAGGAGGATAGGGATGGGCGAGCTGGAGCCCACCGGTATGACCCTACAGCTTGCAGACCGATCGGTCAAATATCCGGTGGGGGTTGTTGATGACCTACCTGTCAACGTGAGTGGTGTGCATGTACCAGTGGACTTCGTCATTATGGACATGCCTAAAGATACACACACCCCCATCATCATTGGACGGCCTTTCATAGCCACTGTCGGTGTTTTAATAGATGTGAAGAAGGGAAAGCTTTCCCTTAACGTTGGCAACGAAAAAGTCGAGTTTGACTTAGGGTTGTCAATGAAGCACCCCAATCCCCCGGATGATCCAAGATGAAATATACTAGACATAGAAGAAGAGAGAATTGTGGAAGCAGGTGTCTGGGAAATACTTTCGAGGAATCCCCCAGACAGCTTGGGGGACTTAGAAGAACATGCTGGCCTGAAAAAAGATGATGTTGCTGGGAAAGCGGATGCGGCACATACGGTCCCTCCCGGATTTTAAAAAGCCCCTCCGATGAGGAGGAAAGGGAAAGAGCCCATGTGGCTCATCGGGGACGAGATCCGGGTCTTGAAGCGAGTGGCAGTGGACGCTAATATAAGGGAGAAGCCCCCAGATCCCGTCAACAAGGGGAGAGTCGTCGAGAAAGTCTACTTGTCACCGCCGGCGACACCAAAGGCCACCAACTCTGAATCTGAAGCGATGCCAATCTTAGGGCATCACCCCTGTCCACCATGAAGATCATCCACGGGCGTCGAGCAAACGACGTTAAATAAAAGCGCTTCATGGGAGGCAACCCATGCTCTAAACTCTCACCTTTGTTTTTGGGATTATTTTCAGCTTTATTTTTCTTATTTTAATAAATAAATCCAGCCGCGTGAACTTACGTCAAGAGACTTAGGCCGTTTGCGAATTTTTACAGGAAACAAGGCTTCACCCGATCGGGTGATCATTCAACCGATCGGGTGAGACGTATCAGACAGTGGCCGTATCTGTTCTCCAACGAACCGGTCGGGTGATGCAATGTGAGACCGGGTGACAGACCGTGTGAACTGGGCCGAAGTCTCGGAAAATTTTGGGAGTTGATCAACCGATCGGGTGATACGATGCGTGGCCAGGTGACCGACCGGGTGAGCAGCACTCAATTCTCGGGAAATTCTGTGAAGCGACCAACCGATCGGTTGAGTTCTCAACCGATCGGTTTGCCTGTAGCATCTTTTCAGCAAAAAATTCGACCTAATTTTCAATCGATCGGGTGAAACCTCACCCGATCGGTTCGACTTAAACCCTATAAATACCCAGCGCCTCACCCGTTCATCTCCTTCACCCGATTTCGATTTACCTCTCGCCGTTTCGACTTCCTCTCCCTCCAACCAGCCTCGTTTCTCCCTCAACCGACCACAAAACTCCCCTCAATCGATCTCTCCACTCTCTATCTCCATCTCTATCGATCCCTCTCTCTTTCTCTACGATTCAACCCCATTAAACCCCTAATTTCCGCCCAATACTCCCCCATTTCGAAATTTTGCTGAAAGGAGTTGCCGCGGCTTCACATTTTTTCCCATTGCGTTGCGTTGGGACATCTACGAGCAAGGATCTTCATCTCGATTGGGTAACTTCGCTCCTTAGCTCAATTTTATATTTTGCCCTAGAAATTCATTTTGCTCGATTGCCTGTGTTAGTGTGCATTCATTACATCTTGCATACACTCACACACGCACACTCACATGGCCAAAGATAAAGATAAGGGTAAGGGTATTATGCGAGAGGAGGAGTCATCTCGCAAGAGACGCAAGACTACACATCCACCACACTCACGCCCTCCTCCGACACAACCTGCACAACCCCAACCCCAACCCCAACCTATCATCCCAGCTAAGGACCCACTGATGGGCCCGCGTGGCTATCACTTTAGGAATCAAGAGCATAAAGATTTTTACCATAGACTTGATGCACGGGGGCATCTTTTGACCAAATTTTCCCACACCCAAACGCTTGTCGATCTCGGTGTATTCACCGAGGTCGAGACTCTCTTCGCAAATTTAGGTTAGTTAGCTTTCCTAAACGCCTCCGCGGTGTCCTACCCCTCCCTCACACTCGAATTTTTATCCACACTTGTCTGTGAGTCGGGGTCGGTCGTCATATTTCGGGTCTGTAACAGAACCATTTGCACCCATCTGGATACCATCAATGACATCTTTAGTTTCCCCATCCTTGGGGACGACGCTATACGTCCCTACTGGTATCCCCCCAAATTTGACGTCGATCAGTTTTGGTTCCGCCTCACCCTGCACGCTCACTATCCCCGAGGTAAGGCCAAGGCCTCCTCCATCATTCACTCCATCTTCCGTCTAGCCCACCGAATCATATCATGCACGTTTTTCCCCATGGATGAGTCAGGTACCGTGACCATCCCTGATCTCTTCATTCCATGGGCCATGACCTTTCCTTTTGTCCGTGGGGATGACGGGATTTCTTTTAGGGCCCCTACAGTTCCCGTCCATGCCGGTGCTTGGCTTGTTTCCAAGCTTCTTGAGATTAGCTGCGCCGACAAGGGCAAGCTTTGTTGCGGGGGCCTTATCACGATCATAGCTTCTGCTCCCAGGTATAATATTGTCATCCCCCAAGATCTGCCCACTGCCGTAGGACCCTCACGTCTAGATCTCGACGTCCTACGGTATATTCACATGATTAAGCCCCACCCCGATGGACATTTCACCGTCCGTTACGGGCACCCCCAGCTCCCTATACCATTCTGCCCAGCCCCACTTGCATGCCCATCTAACTTGTGGCAGACTGGACTTTCTCACCTGATCCTGAGTTTCTTGGGGGTTTGCGTCTTCCATTCATCCCGGGCTTACCCAGATCACCTTCCCCTGCCGCCCACTTAGGCGAGCAGGACATTCCTGCGTCCCGTGGAGACATGGGGGATGGGCCTAGTAGTGACGTCCCTGCTTCTGTCTCCACCACCCCTGTCACCACCTCTCTGGTCCGTACTACCTCCTCCTCCTCCTCCTTTCGTCGAGCCATATCCGCTCGTCTCGCTCTCAAGACTGAGCTGGCTTCACTTCGCGCTGTCGTTTTGTCCTCCGCCCCCTCGGACCCATCCCCTTCGATTTTCTCTCACCCACGCTTCCTCACACTTGAGAGGGACGTGGCCACCATCCTCCGCATTCTCACTCACGTCCACGGGCCACCTCCTCCCACACCACACCCCACTCCACCACCTTCACCCCCTAGGCGACCATCCCACCTATCACCACTTCCATTACCACCACCTCATCTACTCCCACCGTTTCCATTCCCTCCACTGTCGTCCCCACAGATCCACCACCCTCCACTTCCGTCACTCCATACATGCGCCGCAAGAAATTGCAGGTGCGATCGCGATCACTTCCCCCACCATCCTCTTCTATCGCCTTACCCACCCCACCTGTCACTGTATCCACCCCATTCACCGCCGTTTCTACCCCATCTATCACCGCCTTGGTCCCCTTTCACTCCCACTCACCACCACCACCACCACTCCACCCATCATTCACAACTCCACACCCACTGATCCATCACCCGACCACTTTCTCCACTTCTCCGCACACCAGTCACCTCTCCCACCAACTCCATCGCATCCCCCACATCTTCCACCGAGGAGGACGAAGACGATTCATCTCCTGCTTTTTGATTCCATTTTGTTTTCTGACCTCCCCCTTGCATATCTCTGCATTTTCATGATCACATCATTTCGCTAGCATTGTCACGTCTAGCTTGGGGGAAGTCAATTTTTCTGTGTGCCGTCGTGTGATGTTTTTCTAAGTGTGTTTGTTTATTTGCCGTATTGTGTGATTTTCTTTATTTTCCTTTCTTCGTATGTGTGTTTTTTCTTGTTTTTCATTTCTTTTTGTGTCGGTGCGTATTCCCCCCTATTTTCATTGCCCTCCCGTATTCACTTTTATTGCATTGAGGGCAATGCAAGTTTCAGCTTGGGGGAGTCGCACTTCGTGTGTCATTTGCGTCTTTTTCTTCGTTTTGAGTCGTTTTCATCGTGTTTTTATTTTTTTTCTTTTCTTCTTTTTTATCTCTTTCTCCTAGAGATGAACCCTATGATGAATTGCCACAAAAATCACACACACACCTAGCATGGCTTCGATAATCACGTTCACTAACCATAGGAAGCAGAGTCCTCTTGCATTTCATGCATCGTGGGTCCACTTAGCTTTTTGTGTGAGTCGTGTATCGTGTCTAGCTTACGGTGTGCTTCTACTTTGTGAATGTGTTTTATATACCTGTCCAGGAATGACCCCTAGATTATCATGCTTCGATTTGAATATGCGGTATTTGCCTCTCTTATCTGCTTCTGTATGCTTGAATATATATATATTGTATGCTTCATGTCTCTTGTGTCAGGATTCCACAGTTAGGACTAGGATAGCCCATTTAGCCTATGCTCTGATTAGCGAAAAATCTCCCTTGCCCAAGTGTTTAGAATCTGATTTTCTTTTTTATTTTACTTGGTGCAAATCCCCTCGTCGTGAACCGTTCTCCCACTTGGGAGAGTACACACATGTATATACCCCAAAATCCAAAAATTCAAAAAAAAAGGAGAAAAGAAAAACCCAAAAAAGAAAAGGAGAAAAGAGAAAAGAAAAGAAAATAAATAAATATATATATGTATAGCCAAAAAGCCCAAAAAAATACATATACCCAAAACCCAAAAAAAATGTGTGTGAATATTTCCTACCTACCGAGAATAAAGGGAAGGCGAGAATTTGCACCGAGTGTTCTACTCCACATCATCTCAACCCCCCATCGCTTTCAAAAACACTTGGAATAGGGAATTTCTAGCTATTATCTAGGCGATAGTGTGGTGACGTCCAAGTCCCTAGCTGTGGAATCCCTGACACATGATACGTTTCGATTCTCACTTTCCTCTCATGCATGCTTGAGCTTTATATTCACCGAATATTTCAAATCGAATCGATATTTGGGTCTTTTCTTGGGCTTGTGTATATGGAGCTTATAGCACAATGTAGATAGTGACACCATATGCTAGCACACGACCACACTCACTTGCACTTCACCGCATGGGCCCGCGGCACTTGTCTGGACTCGTTTCCTTTGGTTTAGTGTTGTGGTTTGGCGTTAGCTTGCTTGGTGTGTCGCTTTTGATTTTGTTGGCCCTGACGGGCGATTTAGGATTTAGAGTTCTCTTTTTCCTCTCTTCCTCTCTATTTTCTCCCCCCCTGAGCTCCTACTCTCACTCGTCTTCCTTGAGGACGAGGAAGGGTTCAGCTTGGGGGATTTTGACGTATGTGTATATTTTACATATTCAGGCACGTCTTCTTCGTGTTTTTCCGTTATTTTCCGCCGTCTCGTATCCGTTTTCTCGTATTTCCTAGTTTTCTTTCACTTTTCCATGTTTTTGCGTGTTTGCAGGAGTTTGCCAGCATAGTGGACACATAACGAAGATATCACATGTCACCAGAGCAATGGGAGGAGTCAGGCGTGATCCGGGGGGTCAAACGACAAAGATTCTATCTTTCAGCCCCACACCCGATCGGTTGGATACAGCCAACCGATCGGGTGATG
The DNA here is from genome assembly GCA_030789695.1 of Scilla litardierei. Classification (NCBI taxonomy): domain Eukaryota; kingdom Viridiplantae; phylum Streptophyta; class Magnoliopsida; order Asparagales; family Asparagaceae; genus Scilla; species Scilla litardierei. Next base: position 228,124 of record JAULAV010007638.1, on the reverse strand, counting down.
CACGCGTGCATGACCCAGCCAGCAGCTGAAGCGAAGTGAGCGTCAACTGACTGGGTCGGAGACCGGTTCAGCCCGACTGATGTCTCGGGAATTTGAAGCGGAACTCCAACCGATCTGGTGACCATCAACCGATCGGTTCATCTGTAGCCAATTTCCCCAAAGAGATGACCCGGAGAGCTCACCCGACCGCCAACAGACCGTGCCAAAACATTCGAAGTTTCTGTCTTTTGGCGATAATTCCAACCGATCGGTTGATTTATCAACCGATCGATTCACCAGACGACACCAAGATCCAAATGACGAGCTGCTTCCTCCAACCGATCGTGTCGTCTGGCCGGGTGAAGTTTCTGAAGACCGCTGCCGATTAACGAAGCAGGTCACCCGATCGGGTGATTCTTCACCCGATCGGGTGATGTCGTTTTCTATAAATATAAGAACTAGGTTTTCAGAAACGAGAGCTGTTGTATTTTTTCTGTTTTCTCTCCATTTTGTGACGACTGGAATTTATTTGATATTTATAAGTTGTCTGATCTTTACCAAACTTTAATATAGTGTTATTTGCATTGCTTTTACTACTTTTACGGTCGATTTTCATTTAGATTGCTTTTTAGATAAAATGTGTGAGTAGTTCCCAAATCTGGGATTTTGGTGGAAACCCCTTTGTGGGTTCTCCCTAATGCATCTATAGGACTAGGATATCGATATGGATTAGGAATCTATCGGTTACGCGGGGTGTTTTATTGTCATCGGTGGGAAAAAGACCGCCTTTGATCGTTGGGTCAAGGGAGAATAAACTTGGCGGTTGACTCTCTAGCCATAGCTCACGCCCATAGCGTAGACATCGAATCCTAGCGCGCGGGAGCGGCAGGACGAGATGTTGGGAGTTATCGTTGCGAGCTTAGTGCTCCCGTGTTAATGGTCATGGGAATGCCCACTGACCGAACCCGGGTAGTCCGGCGTATCATCCGGGGCACCGACCGAAATATCGGGCCCATGGGACGCTGGTATCACTCTTAGAGGCAACGTCTCACCATAAGACCCTAATTCCGATCGTTATCCCATACGCCGGTCGTATTAGCGAGAATCACATGATAGGGTGGAAACCGAAGTCCCAGGTTTCCCTTTATATTGTTTATCCCTCGCATTCTATTTCTGTGATAACCCACCTACTGATCCTGGCTAGCTCACCCATGGGGTGAATTTGGTCTTTCCTGACACAAGCGCAACCACGCCTCACTAAGTTCGACCCCCAAGCCACACTACAACACCGTGCACTTGCGGTTATAAATATTTAAATCTCACGCCCCCAATCCAATATTGCACTTGCATGATCACACACGAAATCGTGGGGGACGTCAGGATACATCCCATTGTATCTCCTTAGGGTGCACCATTCTTATTGGTCAAGAAGAAAGATGGGTCGAAAAGGATGTGTGTGGATAATCAAGAACTGAACAAGGTAACTGTGAAGAACTAGTATCCATTGCCATGCATTGACGACATCTTCGATCAACTTGGTGGATAACGAGTCTTCTCAAAGTTAGACATCCGAAGTGGATATCATCAAGTGAAGGTTAAGAATGAAGACATTCCTAATACCGCTTGTTGGACTAAGTATGGACATTACGAATTCGTCGTTATGCCATTTGGCATAACTAATGCACCAGCGATAGTCATAAATCTCATTAACCTAATATTTTATGAGTTCTTGGATAAATTTGTAGTGATCTGTATTGATGCCATACTAGTCTATTCGAAAAGCGAGGAGGACCATGCTGAGCACCTGTGGATTGTATTGGAGACTCTGTGCCATTATCAACTATATGCTAAGTTCAGCAAATGTGAATTTTGGCAAGACCGTGTTGCCTTTCTTGGACATGTGGTGTCTGGAGATGGTATTTCTATCGATCCTGAGAAATTTGCATCTGTCAGAAATTGGCCAACCCCTCGGTCAGTTTCAAACATCCAAATTTTTCTAGGATTAGTTGGCTATACCTTCGATTCATCAAGTAATTCTCGAAGATTGCTGAACCCATGACCCACCGACGATAGGAAGGATGTTAAGTTTATTTGGTCAGAAGCCTGTGATCAAGCTTTTGAAGCTAACAACTACACCGGTTCTAACTATAACAGATAGAACTAGAGGATTTGAAGTGTATTGTGATGCATCTGGTAAGGGTCTTAGATGCATACTGCACCAGCATGGTCATGTGGTGACATATGCTTCCCGACAACTGAAGACTTGTAAGAAGAATTATCCAACACATGACCTGGAGTTAGCTGCATTTATTTTTTCTCTAAAGATTTGTGAAAACTATCTATTGGGCGAGCAAGGGAAGATCTTCACTGATCACAAAATCTTGATGTAACTCTTTACGCAAAAGGAGCTTAACACGAGGCAATGTAGGAGGTTAGAACTCATAGATGATTATGACATTGATCTCCAATATCATCATGAGAAGGTTAATGTCGTACCTAACGCATTGAGTTGACTTCCAGCTATCACGACTCTCACAGCACAAAGAATATTACAACAGACTGTGCATGAGATGGAAATTGAAGTCATCCTACCTAAGATTATGTCATTATTGATGAACCTACAAATTTAGTCTACAATCATAGATCGAATTAAAGCCGCTCAAGATGGAGACGCAAAGTTGCAGAAGATCATTGCGTAGGTAGAATCATGTCTTCGAACAGATTTTCTTTTCAACAAAGATGGATCCTTAAGGTATGGCAGTAGAATTTGCATACCTTCAGGTGAGATCAAAGAAGAGCTAATGAATGAAGCACAGAGCTCCCCTTACTCCATTCATCTTGGTGGCACCAAAATGTACAAAGATCTTCTTCTAAATTTTTGGTGGTATGGAATGAAGAGAATCATTGCTCAAAGTGTTGCCAAATGGGCTGAACACCATCGCATTGTAGGATTGGTTCAACCTCTGCCTTATTCTCGAATGGAAGGGCAGCATCACCATGTATTTCGTGACTAGACTACCTAAGAGTACAAAGCAAAATGATGCCATTTGGGTGATCGTTGATTGATTAACCAAGTCGGCACATTTCATACCACTCCGAGTAGGACAATCGATTGAATTACTTGCGAAGAAGTATATAGAGGTAATGACCTATTTCTATACTGTTACGACCTAAAGATCGTAGGAGCCCGACTCCCGCCCGGATCCGTTAACATACCCCATTAACTCACCTTTACGCAAAAGGGCCGCCGCCCCGAAAATCCGGGGCATCATGGAGACAGTCGCGCCTTGCAGCGCTCCCCAAACCGGCCGGGGCGGACCACCGCAGCCGGCCGAGGCAGACCACCGCAGCCGGCCGACTCTTAGTCCGACGCTAACGACAAACAACCTAAGGATAAGGACACCTGACACGCACGTCACCCGACCATCCGACAAAGCACCCCCTGACGGAAAAGCCACCTGACAGATAACGCTTTCACTTTCGGCTCTGACATCCCGACAAAAGCACCCCTGGGCCATTGCGCCGCCTGACAAAGGCAGGTCAGAGAATCCTGTTCCCGGCGTCCTTGTCCGAAGCCTCCGCCGACACCCGAGCCAGCTCAGCACGCCTAGTCATCACCCGTCAGGTATAAATACCCCTTCTCCTCTTACGGAGAAGGGGTTGCTACAGAATTCTCTCTCATTCAGCTATTCACACACGAGTGCAAAGGTCTTCCATATCTTTGTGCTCCCACCTATAGCTCGCCACGCACGGTCGACACACCGTTAGTCCGACCGGCGTGACCAGCCCCCCATTTTAAGCCCTATCACTGACTTAGGCATCGGAGGGGCTAAGGGTTGAACCCCCAACCCAGCCCTTCTGACGAGTTGTTCGTGTTGCAGGAGAGCTCGCCTATCAACACCAGCCGGCGTCACCCCCCTGCCGTTCAACCTTGTCCAGCCGCATCCGGCGAGATTCAGCCCCGCGACCGTCACTGGTGTCCTGATCGACTTCTTCACCCCACTAATCGCTTGTCAAATAGCCTACCTAAACCCCCTTCTCCACATAACCACCGTGCCCTTGGTTCCCATTAATACAAATTCATTGTACGCGAGTTCCACCTCGTAACAATTGGCGCCGTCTGTGGGAACGAAGGGTCACACCCATGTTAGATTCCATACCGATCTCGCGGAACCCGGACCACGGCAAAGATCCCGTGGGACAGGAACCGCTCTCCCTACAAATCACCCCGGCGTCCGACCCCCTTCTGGGGATGGGCTTCGAGATCGAACACACTTCGGTCCCTGCCGTCCTGAAGAGCTTCGAGGCCGTTGCTCAGGCCAGGGGAGGCTATCAGACGGCTGGAACGGAACCTCCGCCCGGCCCCTCAGAGCCCCTGAACGTGAGGCGAAACCTCCACCCTCAGTTCGAGGAGGAGGGGGAGCATAGGGGGCTCGCTGAGGAGATCGCGGCCCAGCAAAGGCTCCTGGAAGAGGAGGTAGAAGTCGCGCAGCGGTGGAGGCACCTGGGGGAGGCGGCCGCCGCGCAGAGGCGTCTGGACGAGGCGGCCGAGACCACCCGGAAGGCTTACCAGGAAGAGGAGGCCGCCTGCCGCCAGCTTCGCTTCATCATCACGGAGCGCGAGAGGCTGAGGATGGAGAACAGGAGCAACCGAGAACTCCTGGACGAGGCAACGACGGCCCGGCGGCCTGGGAACGGGCGGGACCCGTTGCTGTATAGGTCCCCGCCTGGAGGGGGCGGCCCCCATCACCAACACCCCCCCTCCGATACCCTGCGCGAGGAAGCCGTTTGTCGGCAACTACGCTTCCTCACCACCGAGCGTGAAAGACTCCTTCGGGAGAATCAAGAACGGATGGAGGCCCGAGGAGAGCTGGCCAGGAGGCGTGGGTGCCGGGAGGACCGTAGCCCGCCGTCGAATCCTCGGCCCAAGGAAGGAGCCCCGCCTGGAGACCGTCGGGCTACTCCCCGGGAACGGAGGACCGTCGGCGGCCGAGGCGCGACCGAAGCCCGACCCCCGAGTGGCGGAGGGGGGATGTGCCGGATCGCCCGACCTACCCGGAGGAGGCCACGCCACTCGCCCGGTGGATCACTTCCGCCCCCAAGCCCGTAAGGTTCAAACCCCCTCACTTGGCCACGTACAATGGGAGGGGCGACCCCCTCACGCACGTGCAACAATACCGGGGGGCGATGGAAGCCCAGGACGTGGATGAGGTGTTCCTTTGCCGACATTTCTCCCAAAGCCTGAGGGACACCGCGCTGGACTGGTACTTCGGCTTGCCCGCGAGGTCCGTAGGGAGCTTTGGCGAACTATCCCATAAGTTCTGCCAAGAGTTCCGGGCCGGGCGAACAAAAAAGAAGCCCTTAGACTATCTCAGCACGATAGTCCAAGGGGAGGGAGAGACGACAGGTAGATACCTCCGCCGTTTTCAGGAGGAAAGACGGGCGGTGGTGACGTGTGGCGATGAAGTGCTCATGCTGGCCTTCAAGACGGGGCTGCGGACTCGGAGCCTCCACAAATCACTGCTCCGGGATCCGCCGACCGACTATGAAGCGTTGGTAGCTATGGCGGAGAGACACGCGCTGGCCGAGGAGACCCTCGGCGTCAAGGCCTTATTCCCCCCGGCGAAACCCCCCCAAGGCGAACCCCGGTCACACCCACGGCCGAGGCAGGAAGAGGGGCACCGTGGCCGCGACCAACTGGCCCGACCAAGGAGGGAACCGCTCGGGCCCCGCCTGCAAGACCGACCTGGCCCGGCGCGCGATTTCGCTCCGGCCCAGGGGCTCCCTCGAGTCGCCCCGAGACAAGAAGGCCCCCTACGGGCGCATTACACCCAACTCAACGCCTCCTTGATTGAGGTAATGGCCGCGGCTACACGGGCCGGACTGCTGCCGGAGCCGCCCCGAGAAATGAAGTCGGACCCCGCCCGGAGAGATTTCAAGAAATACTGCCGATACCACCGGGACCACGGCCACGACACCGACAACTGCTTCACCCTCAAAAGGGAAATCGAGCGGCTGATCCAGGCGGGCCACTTGGGGGACTTCGTCGGAGCCCGGAGACCTGACCGGGAAGAGAGGAACCACCGAAGGGCACGGAGGGCAGACCCTCCGGCAAACGACGAGCGGGAAGAGCCTCACCCCCCGAAACCCGTCATGCGCATAAATACGATATGCGGCGGCCCATCTTCAGGCGGGGCATCGTCGTCAAGCAAGAAGGCGTATGCGAGACAAGTAATGACGGCGGGTCTCGGAGGGGACCGGGGAGGGAGAAGGATGGCCTACCCACCCATAACTTTCAGCGACGAGGATCTGGAGGGGATCGAGCTGCCACACGACGATGCCATCGTCATCGAAGCACAGATTGGGACGGCCATCGTCAGCCGCCTCCTGATCGACACGGGGAGCTCTTACGACATCCTGTTCATGTCCACGATCGAAAAGATGGGGTTAAGGCTGACGGACCTGAGACCCTGTACGGGACCCCTCGTCGGTTTCACCGGTCACTCGACCCCCATCATGGGAGTGATCACCCTGCCGATAACCCTCGGAGAAGAGCCACAGGTCGTCACCCGAATGACGTTGTTCGTTATGGTCGACATCATGTCGGCGTACAATGGGATCATTGGACGACCTTACATGTCGGCCATCGGAGCGCTCCCCAGCCTACTCCATCAGATGGTCAAGTTCCAGACCCCTCGAGGGGTGGGGATCGCACGGGGAAGCCAGAAGCTGTCTAGGAGCTGCTACGTAGGGTCGACCAAGCACAAAGGACCAGAGTTGAACCTGAAGATCGACTCCTCAAAGCAGAGTTATGAGCCCCTCCAGCCAGAGTTAGCCCCAGCCAATTCCACGGCCGAGGGAAACAGGATCGACCACGCACCCAACTAAACCACCCCCCGAGAAGGACGGGCTAATCACTCCAAGGGGCACGGTGCGCCGGCCGGGGCATAGCCGGTAACTGTAAGTCCTGAACGAAGTACCTTGTTCCCTTCTTTTTATCTTCAAATCTCGCCTTTCCTACATAACAGTTTCAGTTCAACCCTCTAAAAGACTCCGGGGCAGGACAAGTCCTCGCCACCCAAACCGGAGAGGGGCACGGGCCGAGCTGCACACTCGCTCCCCCCCAAGAAGACCTCCGGGGCAAGTTCACTGAACTTGGCCACCCAAACCGGAGTGCCATATGCGGGGTAGGCGACGGCCCAGTACCCGTCCGACTATAGAGGTTGCGGGGAGGCGACGGCCCTATACCCCCCCTCTTAAAGACTCCGGGGCAGGACCAGTCCTCGCCACCCAAACCGGAGAGGGGCACGGGCCGAGCTGCACACTCGCTCCCCCCCAAGAAGACCTCCGGGGCAAGTTCACTGAGCTTGGCCACCCAAACCGGAGCGCCATATGCGGGGTAGGCGACGGCCCAATACCCGTCCGACTATAGAGGTTGCGGGGAGGCGACGGCCCTATACCCCCCCTCTTAAAGACTCCGGGGTAGGACCAGTCCTCGCCACCCAAACCGGAGAGGGGCACGGGCTGAGCTGCACACTCGCTCCCCCCCCAAGAAGACCTCCGGGGCAAGTTCACTGAGCTTGGCCACCCAAACCGGAGCGCCATATGCGGGGTAGGCGACGGCCCAATACCCGTCCGACTATAGAGGTTGAGGGGAGGCGACGGCCCTATACCCCCCCTCTTAAAGACACCGGGGCAGGACCAGTCCTCGCCACCCAAACCGGAGAGGGGCACGGGCCGAGCTGCACACTCGCTCCCCCCCGAAGAAGACCTCCGGGGCAAGTTCACTGAACTTGGCCACCCAAACCGGAGCGCCATATGCGGGGTAGGCGACGGCCCAATACCCGTCCGACTATAGAGGTTGCGGGGAGGCGACGGCCCTATACCCCCCCTCTTAAAGACTCCGGGGCAGGACCAGTCCTCGCCCCCCAAACCGGAGAGGGGCACGGGCCGAGCTGCACACTCGCTCCCCCACCAAGATGACCTCCGGGGCAAGTTCACTGAGCTTGGCCACCCAAACCGGAGCGCCATATGCGGGGTAGGCGACGGCCCAATACCCGTCCGACTATAGAGGTTGCGGGGAGGCGACGGCCCTATACCCCCCCTCTTAAAGACTCCGAGGCAGGACCAGTCCTCGCCACCCAAACCGGAGAGGGGCACGGGCCGAGCTGCACACTCGCTCCCCCCCGAAGAAGACCTCCGGGGCAAGTTCACTGAACTTGGCCACCCAAACCGGAGCGCCATATGCGGGGTAGGCGACGGCCCAATACCCGTCCGACTATAGAGGTTGCGGGCCGAGCTGCACACTCGCTCCCCCCCCCCCAAGAAGACCTCCGGGGCAAGTTCACTGAGCTTGGCCACCCAAACCGGAGCTTAAAGACACCGGGGCAGGACCAGTCCTCGCCACCCAAACCGGAGAGGGGCACGGGCCGAGCTGCACACTCGCTCCCCCCCGAAGAAGACCTCCGGGGCAAGTTCACTGAACTTGGCCACCCAAACCGGAGCGCCATATGCGGGGTAGGCGACGGCCCAATACCCGTCCGACTATAGAGGTTGCGGGGAGGCGACGGCCCTATACCCCCCCTCTTAAAGACTCCGGGGCAGGACCAGTCCTCGCCCCCCAAACCGGAGAGGGGCACGGGCCGAGCTGCACACTCGCTCCCCCACCAAGATGACCTCCGGGGCAAGTTCACTGAGCTTGGCCACCCAAACCGGAGCGCCATATGCGGGGTAGGCGACGGCCCAATACCCGTCCGACTATAGAGGTTGCGGGGAGGCGACGGCCCTATACCCCCCCTCTTAAAGACTCCGAGGCAGGACCAGTCCTCGCCACCCAAACCGGAGAGGGGCACGGGCCGAGCTACACACTCGCTCCCCCCCGAAGAAGACCTCTGGGGCAAGTTCACTGAACTTGGCCACCCAAACCGGAGCGCCATATGCGGGGTAGGCGACGGCCCAATACCCGTCCGACTATAGAGGTTGTGGGGAGGCGATGGCCCTATACCCCCCCTCTTAAAGACTCCGGGGCAGGACCAGTCCTCGCCACCCAAACCGGAGAGGGGCACGGGCCGAGCTGCACACTCGCTCCCCCCCCCCCCAAGAAGACCTCCGGGGCAAGTTCACTGAGCTTGGCCACCCAAACCGGAGCGCCATATGCGGGGTAGGCGACGGCCCAATACCCGTCCGACTATAGAGGTTGCGGGGAGGCGACGGCCCTATACGCCCCCTCTTAAAGACTTCGGGGCAGGACCAGTCCTCGCCACCCAAACCAGAGAAGGGCACGGGCCGGGCTACGCACCCGCTCCCCCCCTCCAGACCTCTGGGGCAGGGCCAACCCTAGCCACCCAAACCAGAGCAGGGCACGGGCCGGGCTACGCGCCCGCTCCCCCCCTCATGACCTCTGGGGCAGGGCCAACCCTAGCCACCCAAACCAGAGGTGGGCACGGGCCGGGCTACGCGCCCGCTCCCCCCCCTCCAGACCTCTGGGGCAGGGCCAACCCTAGCCACCCAAACCAGAGAAGGGCACGGGCCGGGCTACGCGCCCGCTCCCCCCCTCCAGACCTCTGGGGCAGGGCCAACCCTAGCCACCCAAACCAGAGAAGGGCACGGGCCGGGCTACGCGCCCGCTCCCCCCTCCAGACCTCTGGGGCAGGGCCAACCCTAGCCACCCAAACCAGAGAAGGGCACGGGCCGGGCTACGCGCCCGCTCCCCCCTCCAGACCTCTGGGGCAGGGCCAACCCTAGCCACCCAAACCAGAGAAGGGCACGGGTCGGGCTACGCGCCCGCTCCCCCCCTCCAGACCTCTGGGGCAGGGCCAACCCTAGCCACCCAAACCAGAGAAGGGCACGGGCCGGGCTACGCGCCAGCTCCCCCCCTCCAGACCTCTGGGGCAGGGCCAACCCTAGCCACCCAAACCAGAGAAGGGCACGGGCCGGGCTACGCGCTCGCTCCCCCCCTCCAGACCTCTGGGGCAGGGCCAACCCTAGCCACCCAAACCAGAGCAGGGCACGGGCCGGGCTACGCGCCCGCTCCCCCCCTCAAGACCTCTGGGGCAGGGCCAACCCTAGCCACCCAAACCAGAGGTGGGCACGGGCCGGGCTACGCGCCCGCTCCCCCCCTCCAGACCTCTGGGGCAGGGCCAACCCTAGCCACCCAAACCAGAGAAGGGCACGGGCCGGGCTACGCGCCCGCTCCCACCTCCAGACCTCTGGGGCAGGGCCAACCCTAGCCACCCAAACCAGAGCAGGGCACGGGCCGGGCTACGCGCCCGCTCCCCCCCTCAAGACCTCTGGGGCAGGGCCAACCCTAGCCACCCAAACCAGAGGTGGGCACGGGCCGGGCTACGCGCCCGCTCCCCCCCTCCAGACCTCTGGGGCAGGGCCAACCCTAGCCACCCAAACCAGAGAAGGGCACGGGCCGGGCTACGCGCCCGCTCCCCCCCTCCAGACCTCTGGGGCAGGGCCAACCCTAGCCACCCAAACCAGAAAAGGGCACGGGCCGGGCTACGCGCCCGCTCCCCCCCTCCAGACCTCTGGGGCAGGGCCAACCCTAGCCACCCAAACCAGAGAAGGGCACGGGCCGGGCTACGCACCTGCTCCCCCCCTCCAGACCTCTGGGGCAGGGCCAACCCTAGCCACCCAAACCAGAGAAGGGCACGGGCCGGGCTACGCGCCCGCTCCCCCCCTCCAGACCTCTGGGGAAGGGCCAACCCTAGCCACCCAAACCAGAGAAGGGCACGGGCCGGGCTACGCGCCCGCTCCCCCCCTCCAGACCTCTGGGGCAGGGCCAACCCTAGCCACCCAAACCAGAGAAGGGCACGGGCCGGGCTACGCGCCCGCTCCCCCCCTCCAGACCTCTGGGGCAGGGCCAACTCTAGCCACCCAAACCAGAGAAGGGCACGGGCCGGGCTACGCGCCCGCTCCCCCCTCCAGACCTCTGGGGCAGGGCCAACCCTAGCCACCCAAACCAGAGAAGGGCACGGGCCGGGCTACGCACCCGCTCCCCCCCTCCAGACCTCTGGGGCAGGGCCAACCCTAGCCACCCAAACCAGAGAAGGGCACGGGCCGGGCTACGCACCCGCTCCCCCCCTCCAGACCTCTGGGGCAGGGCCAACCCTAGCCACCCAAACCAGAGCAGGGCACGGGCCGGGCTACGCGCCCGCTCCCCCCCTCAAGACCTCTGGGGCAGGGCCAACCCTAGCCACCCAAACCAGAGGTCGGCACGGGCCGGGCTACGCGCCCGCTCCCCCCCTCCAGACCTCTGGGGCAGGGCCAACCCTAGCCACCCAAACCAGAGAAGGGCGCGGGCCAGGCTACGCGCCCGCTCCCCCCCTCCAGACCTCTGGGGCAGGGCCAACCCTAGCCACCCAAACCAGAGAAGGGCACGGGCCGGGCTACGCGCCCGCTCCCCCCCTCCAGACCTCTGGGGCAGGGCCAACCCTAGCCACCCAAACCAGAGAAGGGCACGGGCCGGGCTACGCGCCCGCTCCCCCCCTCCAGACCTCTGGGGCAGGGCCAACCCTAGCCACCCAAACCAGAGAAGGGCACGGGCCGGGCTACGCGCCCGCTCCCCCCCTCCAGACCTCTGGGGCAGGGCCAACCCTAGCCACCCAAACCAGAGAAGGGCACGGGCCGGGCTAAGCGCCCGCTCCCCCCTCCAGACCTCTGGGGCAGGGCCAACCCTAGCCACCCAAACCAGAGAAGGGCACGGGCCGGGCTACGCGCCCGCTCCCCCCTCCAGACCTCTGGGGCAGGGCCAACCCTAGCCACCCAAACCAGAGAAGGGCACGGGCCGGGCTACGCGCCCGCTCCCCCCCTCCAGACCTCTGGGGCAGGGCCAACCCTAGCCACCCAAACCAGAGAAGGGCACGGGCCGGGCTACGCGCCCGCTCCCCCCCTCCAGACCTCTGGGGCAGGGCCAACCCTAGCCACCCAAACCAGAGAAGGGCACGGGCCGGGCTACGCGCCCGCTCCCCCCCTCCAGACCTATGGGGCAGGGCCAACCCTAGCCACCCAAACCAGAGAAGGGCACGGGCCGGGCTACGCGCCCGTTCCCCCCCTCCAGACCTCTGGGGCAGGGCCAACCCTAGCCACCCAAACCAGAGAAGGCACGGGCCGGGCTACGCGCCCGCTCCCCCCCTCCAGACCTTTGGGGCAGGGCCAACCCTAGCCACCCAAACCAGAGGTGGGCACGGGCCGGGCTACGCGCCCGCTCCCCCCCTCCAGACCTCTGGGGCAGGGCCAACCCTAGCCACCCAAACCAGAGAAGGGCACGGGCCGAGCTACGCACCCGCCCCCCCTCCAGACCTCGGGGGCAGGGCCAACCCTAGCCACCCAAACCAGAGTAGGGCACGAGCCGGGCTACGCGCCAGCTCCCCCCTCCAGACCTCTGGGCCCGGGCCAACCTGAGGGGGGCCACGTACCCCTGACTCGGAAAAGCAAAAGAAAACGGGGGCACGCGAACCGGGACAAAATGACATCAGTTCCCGAGTCGACAGCCCCGATGGGACTCGGCGAAACGAAAGGACGCTCGCGAAACACGCCACCATTAATGATGCGCTCCAAAAGAGGACACGCAAGAGCCACCTGGCCAAGGCGGTTTCCCACAGGCGTGAATTCAAGGAGCCCATTAATAATGCCAGCCCAGCGCAATAAATAAGGGAGAACCCGTCAACAAAATCTACCTATAAAGAGGCCATCCCCCCCGAAGAGAAAATATCAACAGACATGAAAAACCGCCACTTGATCCCCCCACCCTCCGGGAAAAGGGCTGAGATACACCGCCCTAACAAAAGAGAGGTCACCGGCCATCAATGGTTCCCGCCGCCCAGAACGGCGGTGCCTAGATCCCCAGCACCACTAACTGGATATTCCGCTTACAAACGGATCTCTATCCGGATATTCCGCTTACACACGGGAAATCCACCTTTCACGCCTCCGTCCCATAAACGGGGACGAGGCGGAGAAAGAATGGCATCCGTTCAAAGTAATCTGGGCAGGCGAGAGCCCCCAGCGCAGGCCGACCAGTACCTCCTCGCCCTCGACCTTCATCCGAGGACCTCGGCAAGGCCGCATCACCGACAGGCCCAAACGGCAAATCCTGGCATGTCAGCTCGCCGAGGCGCCGTCAGGCACGGGACCCCACCCTCAAACCGAAACAGCGAGGCGTGGGGCAGCGGTGAACGGCCCGATGCTCAAGAACCTCCCCAGGGGGCAGGGCGGGGCAAGCCGGCTTCCCTTCTCAGCGCCTATACCGGACCGAGGAAACCCCTGTCCGCGAAAAAAGACAAGGCAGCAGAGGGAAGGCGGCCCGGTCGGCAAGGTACCCCCCACCTATCCCGAGCCAAAGTGACCTCGCGACACTTCAGCCCAGACGGTGGCCCCTCGCCTCCGCGCCAAGATCGGCTCAAGACAACTTGCCCACACGGCCCGCGGAAGCCCCAGGACCCGGCGGTCATTAGGCCCGTGCGACCGGGCAAGGACAGCTCTAAAGCCCCTCCCCGACTCGGTTCTGACCCTACAACGGGCGACGAACTAAAAACTAATGTACAAGCTGTGGCCCAGCACTCATAAATTTAAACGAAAACATTGTTCTTTAAATATCATAGCATGTGTCTATCCCCCCACGCCAAGCACCGGGCGAGCAACGCGCCGCCCCGCCTAACTGACCTAGGACACCCACGAAATCTGGGACGCACAGTCCCGCTCCCCCTGCTCCCGGAAACCCACCAACAACTTTCCCCATGGCGAAAGGGGTGCACTGGGGCTCGCCTCGCGGAACCGATTCGGCCAGACACCAAATCAGGATAGACCAGTGCGTCCCATCCCGAACCCGTTCGAGACCGCCCCAAATGCACCACGGGAAGACAACATCCCCCTCCCCCAGACAGGACACGGGGATGTTGGGGGCATAATGGGATAATGGGCAAATTGCGTAGCTCCTGCAAGAAGCCAAGACACGTGACCCGGATCGGACCGGTCGCAAGACAGAAACCCCGAAATATACGCCCTGTCCTGAAATGACAGCGGCCTTGTCCCGTCACGACAGCGCCCCGATGCGACTCAACATAACGAAAGGACGCTGGTTCAACACGCCATCAACAGCAACACGCCCCCCCAAGGGGCCAGAGTGCCGGATACCGCCAGGAAAAAGTGATTCCCGAAGCGCGTGATTCCGCAGAGCCCATGAGCGACGCTAATCCACGGCGTTACCTAAGAGAAACCCGTCTGCAACACCTCGCTATAAATACCCCCCCTCCAGAGGTCAGGGTAAAGGAGGAAGAAAGACGGGATTCCTCTCCCCTCACTCCGGGCATGAAGCGGCCCTAAACGCCCCACTGAGCTACGAAAAAAGCCGATAGCCACCGACGAACTTCACTTCCCCCCGACGATGGGCGCCACGGCCCCGCCACCTCTGTCCGGATATTCCCCTTACACGCGGAAGGCCCCGCCCGCCAGCTTGCCTCCTGCTTGTTACTGTATCAAAAGGCAGGTTCAGACGGCCGCCCGCGTGCCGCAACACCCCCATTAACGCCGTCCCCCTAGGCGCCGCCACCGCCACCTCGTCCTCAACCTCCCCGGGGTTCCCCCTCGGTGCGCAGGATTCCTAGCGAGGAACTATCCAGCGCGGCGGCGGCAAGGCAGATCGCGAGGAAGCGAGGAAAGGAAAAGGAAGAAGCTCCACCCGACAAACGAGGGTCAGCCCCCCGAAGGGGGAACCACCACGGGACTTCATCCCTGATTAAACCAAATGGTGGTTCACGGCGCATCAGCCCCTCCCCGGACAACGAAGCAGAAGGAACTAGGCGGTCAGTAAAAGGGAAGACCGCCCGACAACCGGGATCTACCCACCCCGATATAGCGGGCGACGAGTATAAACCACCGCCCATCCCGACCATAGGCTGGGTCACACCTGCGCTATCACTGTAAATATCATCTAAATCTCCGGTAAAGGTTGATGAATAATATTCCTCATTATGGACGCCTTCCCTGAGCCCAAGAGCACAACAGCTGGGAGGTCCACCGGGCACAGTGCGGTGGAAGCCCCGCGAAAATCACAAACAGGTCCGATAAACACATCTCAGCAAAAACCACAACCTTCTCAAAAAGTCGGGCTCCCCCAAAATCCGACCCAGCCGCCACATAAAGCGGCGCGCCGTTATGAGGTAACGCCCCACCTGGTTACCACGCGGAATGAGACCTCGCGATCCCGCAACAGCGGGCAGTACCCCGCGGAAACAGCATATCCAACCCTGAGCTTGGACCCAAGCCCAAGTCCGATTAAAGGATAATGTCACGCCATCCGAGACGAACCGGGCTTCCGCCTCGCACTCGAATGCCGGGGGCAATTGTTACGACCTAAAGATCGTAGGAGCCCGACTCCCGCCCGGATCCGTTAACATACCCCATTAACTCACCTTTACGCAAAAGGGCCGCCGCCCCGAAAATCCGGGGCATCATGGAGACAGTCGCGCCTTGCAGCGCTCCCCGAACTGGCCGGGGCGGACCACCGCAGCCGGCCGACTCTTAGTCCGACGCTAACGACAAACAACCTAAGGATAAGGACACCTGACACGCACGTCACCCGACCATCCGACAAAGCACCCCCTGACGGAAAAGCCACCTGACAGATAACGCTTTCACTTTCGGCTCTGACATCCCGACAAAAGCACCCCTGGGCCGTTGCGCCGCCTGACAAAGGCAGGTCAGAGACTCCTGTTCCCGGCGTCCTTGTCCGAAGCCTCCGCCGACACCCGAGCCAGCTCAGCACGCCTAGTCATCACCCGTCAGGTATAAATACCCCTTCTCCTCTTATGGAGAAGGGGTTGCTACAGAATTCTCTCTCATTCAGCTATTCACACACGAGTGCAAAGGTCTTCCATATCTTTGTGCTCCCACCTATAGCTCGCCACGCGCGGTCGACACACCGTTAGTCCGACCGGCGTGACCAGCCCCCCATTTTCAGCCCTATCACTGACTTAGGCATCGGAGGGGCTAAGGGTTGAACCCCCAACCCAGCCCTTCTGACGAGTTGTTCGTGTTGCAGGAGAGCTCGCCTATCAACACCAGCCGGCGTCACCCCCCTGCCGTTCAACCTTGTCCAGCCGCATCCGACGAGATTCAGCCCCGCGACCGTCACTGGTGTCCTGATCGACTTCTTCACCCCACTAATCGCTTGTCAAATAGCCTACCTAAACCCCCTTCTCCACATAACCACCGTGCCCTTGGTTCCCATTAATACAAATTCATTGTACGCGAGTTCCACCTCGTAACATATACCTTTGTAACTTCTTCCTAGTATACGTTGTAATGTGAATAATAACCGTGCAGGAGATCATGTGATTACACGGAGTTTCAGTGATCATTATTTTCGATCAAGACACTAGATTCACCTCCTACTTTTGGAAGAGTTTGCAGTCAAATCTTGGTACCAGTCTTACCTTCAGCACTGCGTACCACCCACAGCATATGGACAATCTCTACGCACTATACAGATACTAGAAGATATGTTAAGAGCTTGTATGCTTGACTTCAAGGGCTCGAGGGAAGATCACTTGCATTTAGTGGAGTTTGTATACAACAATATCTACCAATCTAGTATTGGCATGGCCTCATTTGCAACACTTATAGAAAGGAAATTTCGTTCTCCATTGAGTTGGGATGACATTGGCGATCGAGAACTCTTGGGTTATGAGATGATTATGGACACCGTAGATATGGTATGTACCATCAGAGACAAACTTTGCATCATGCAAGACCGATACAAGAACTAGGCCGACGCGAAGCATCATCATCTGGAATTTCAACATGTATATCATGTGTTCCTAAAGATATCTTCAAACAAAGGGTTGATACGATTTGGAAGAAGCAGGATGCTTAGTCCAAGATTTATTGGACCATGTGACGTACTAGAGCGAGTTGGAGAAGTGGCATATTGCCTAGAATTACCACCTTCGTTGGAGGAACTACATGACGTGTTCCATGTCTACTAATTATGCTATTATATAAGTGACCATACGCATGTGGTTGACTACCTAGAGATCACAGTGCGACCAGATCTGGCCTATGAGCAGCAGCCAGTGTAGATTCTAGATCGGTGATAGAAAACTCTCAACAATAAGGTTGTCAATCTAGTGAGAGTGATGTAGCATCACGAATCACCAGGTGAATCGACTTGGGAACAAGAAGAAGAAATGTGTGAACGATACCCTTACTTATTTTCTGTACCAAAGTTGTGAGAAATTTCGAAGTCGGAATTTTTATAAGGATGATAGGATGTGACAATTTGAATTCATCACTACGTGTATTTCTGTATAAATACTGTTAAAATACTGTTAAATATGTTTATACGATCTTTAAATATTTTTCTATAATTTGTTTGTACTTTTTTGAGGCTAAAATGACTCTAAACCCACAAACCCGCAAACCACACTGTTAAACACATTTTCTACATTTCTGTAGCTCAAAAATTTAAACAAATATTATTTTTATGATCCTTATGAATTTAGGAACTCGTGTCAATTTTATGGAATTTTTCGGAGACAAATATGTAAAAAATATTAGAATAATATTAGAGTAATAATTTTAACAATTAATAATATATAATTGAAAAATAATAATATAAAACCCGAAGCCAGCAGCACACCTGCCCCCCACACTTTTTGTGTGTGTTCTTTTTTCCATGGTTAGTCAAACCTACCCAACTAATATCATTAATGGCCTAATTAATACACTAATATAATTAATCCTATATAAACCCCCTATCCCAGAGCGCGCAAACACCCTTTTTCATCTCACTCACCATCGGCTTTCTTCGCCTCGTGGTGAACCGCCACTGTTGCCTCCCTCCAACAAACCCCAAACCCTCTCCTCCCCTACCACAACACCATCCTTCCCTCCGACCGTGCACCGAGGCCGCCAACGAGCCCCCTCAGCTCTAGTGCCACCACCAAGCCCCATGCCGAGCACAGTCGTGGGCTCCCTATATTCCGGCAAAACCCGTAGACTGTCCACCGCCATCCTCCTCCATCTCCTATAGCCAGCTGCCACTCACCTGCCATCCATCTCCTCTGTTGTCTCCTCTAGTGTGAACAGGAAGAAGAAAGGCGAGGAGAGAGCATATTAAAAAGAGAGATATATATATATTATTACACACACACGCGCGTCTGTGTGTGAATGAAGAGTTAAGTGTGTATGGTATATATGAATAAATTAATGTACAAGTCACGCCAAGGTGGCTATCCATGAGCTACAAAAGTGGAAGAGGCAAAAGCAGTCACCAAAATATAGCACCACCTAGTAGACGTCGTGACAACCTAAAACATAGCCATCCGAAGAAGGCCTCAACACAGACCCCAATTACCAAGCACCGGGCCGTCAACAGCGTCTCTCTCTGTAGATAAGATGGGAGAGAAAAGCGAATCAGTATCCATCGAGATTTTAGCCACAATAGACGATTTGGGGGCGGCCGAGCCTGAAATACCCAGCTATTCTGCTCCTTCCAAATGTGTCATATCTCAGAAGAGAGGACGAGCAACGAGAGATGCCCAACAATCGTGGTATTCCCCTTTTCTCTGAACATGTGCCACATGAAATGGGTATCAACATGAAGAGATTTGGAGAAAGGGTGGAGACCAAGCTTTAACTTGCAAAGAGATGGCGGGTCGTCTCCTGATGAGCACCACAAAAGACACAGGTGGATGAGGACAAGATGCCCATACGGGCCAAGCGCCGCGAGGTGGGAAGCTTGTCCTCAAGGGAACGGAAGAGAGTGAGAGCATACTTCAGAGTATGGCCAGGGAACCAAACCAAAGAGTGTAGCTGATAAAGTGGGAAGGGATCCCGGATCGCATCCTATGCCAACCGAAGGGTGCAACTCGAATCAAAATTCCACTCTCTGGTGTCCAGGCCATCACCTAAGGAAACCGCCTCGAAGTGTGCAGAAAAGGGGAGGAGAATGTCCGGGAGGTCCCAACTGCTGCTATCCTAGTAATCAGAGACCCGCCGATGCAAATGACCCATCGGTGGAGAACAAATCCTCACAATGGGGCTGCAAGGAAGCCAGGGGTCGAACCAGAAGGAGGTGTCCTAACCGTTGCCAACATGACGAAGCAGGCAGGAGGAGGCCGCATCCCTCCTACGGAGGACGTGCTTCCAAGAACCTGAGTCCAAAGGACTAGTGTGACAGAGGAATAGAGGAGAATGGTGCAAATAAGCTCTCCGCATAAAGATGGCCCAAGGCGAAAGGGCGTGAAGAAGATGCCACATGAGTTTGATGCTCACCGCCATGCCAACATCCCAGAGATTATGGAGACCAATCCCCGCTCACTCTTAGGCTTTCACATCTCACTCCACTTCCAAAGATGCAGCCTGGAACCCCAAATGAAATATATACACAATACGGTCAATCTCCGCAAGAACAGATGTCTGCACACGAAAGGACTGAACCCAATAGGAAAACATACCTTGGATGAAGGTACAAACAAGCTCAATCCAGCCGGCAATAAAGATGAGCCTAGAGGACCAACCCGAAAGTCTAGCTTTACACTTGTCCAAAAGGGTAGAATATATCTTGGCCGATGGGTAGGTAGTAGAAAGGGGGAGCCCCAAATATCTAGGGGGTGTCGACTAGGATGCCAAGAATACCAGACTGCTCGTTCTGTAGTGATCACCCCTTACTAAGTATGATTCTGCTCTTTCCATTGTATACCACGAGCTCCAAGAATAAGTGGAATCTTGCTAGGAGTAGGTTGAGTGTTGTGAAGGAGAGAGATAGGCCTATAGTCAGATAAGGAAGAAGCCGAGGAAGTCTTAGGCGCCAAAGTGAGGAAAGTATGATTGATCTGTCGAAGAATACAACAATAATGGAAGAAAGAGTGGACCGCTGCCAGCACATCCCTCCCTACCACATTCCACAGCTCCTGAAAGATGAGGGGTGAAAACTCATCCGGACCCAGGGATTTATCCCTATCCAGCGAGAAAAGAGCCTCCTTCATCTCCTTGTCGGTGACATTCCGACCAATCCACAGGGAGGTATCAGAGGATAGGAAGGGCTTGGGGACCGGCTGCTTGAACCGGGACCTACACATCAAGAAAGGTGTTCCAATAAGAATCTTGGTTGAAGAGGTCTGAGAAGAAGTCCACCACATCAGACCGAAGCTTATGCAAATTAGAGGCAGGACCCCCCCCAGGAGCAACCAAATGCATACGGCTATTGTAGGAAGCTCTCTCCTTGCATAATGCCTAGAAGAATTTAGTGTTTCTATCCCCTGAGACAACCACGATTGCTTGCTCTTTTGTCTCCCTGGCTCTCCTCTAAATCTAAGTCCGAGAGGAGCTTCCTATTAACAGCCCGTTCCTGAATTTGCAAAGAAGGGTCAAGGAGAAAATCCAGATATTCCCGAAGCGTACCCAACTCCTCCCTAATATACAAGGAGGTAGGACTGTTATCACGGGCACCAACCCATGCCTTCAGGGCCAACTTTAGGGCTTTGAGCCTAGACACAAGGCGAAGCATGGGGGAAACTGCGCAAAGATTGTGCCAAATAGGGAGGCAGACAGTGTAGAAACCGAGGAGTAGAAGATAAGAAGTGAAGAACCTGAAGGGCTTGGGCCTCGTGTTGATAGGGTGGATACTATGGAGGAGCAGTGGAGAGTGATCACTAAAGCATGGTGGGAGATATTTGACATAAGAGACAGCAAGGGCATTTGTCCACCAAGAGTTACAAAGGACCTGGTCAAGTCAGCAAGAAATATGGCCAGCATCCATAATATTATCACTCCAACTCAATGAGCACCCCATGCTCCTAATATCATCTAGGCCACAAGCCTCAATACGTATGTTGAAATCTTCCAACAAGGAGTGTGAAAGTGTGCGCACAACCTAAGGGGACCCGACAAACCCCTTACTGTCTTCAACAAGGGAGGACCAAAGACGGGTCCTATTCGATGCCAAATTGGAAGCATAGACAATAGTGGTGAAATAAGTGCACCCCCTTTATTCACACACCGAAGGGATATGTGCTGTTTAGATGCTGACGATATTGAACAATCCCAGACCACCGGGTCATACGCCACCCAGATACAACCTTTTACCACAAAATCATATATATATATATATATATATATATTTTTTGCAAGGTAAGTATGAATTTGTATTAAAGATAAAGTATTTACAAAGTGGTCTGATACCAAAATTCTGGGCAAAGTGACTAGGGGAGAGGACACAAGCGTCGTCACCCTAGATCAAATGGCCAAGAATCCATTCTCAAGACCACAACAACAAAGCAGAAAACAAGACAAGATACAAGCTAATTGGCTGATCAAGGCATACAAAATCAACCAATACCACAAATATCCCAGTTAGCAAAGATGTCTGCAGCATCAGGACATATATCTTCAGAATTGCGCATGATTAATCGAACATCCGCAGCGACGTCATCAAATAGAGAAGTGTTTGGTTTACTCTAATTATCAAATATCCGCCTGTTGCGTTCACGCCAAAGGTGCCATACCAACGAAGCAAGTATTGTTCTAGCAAGGGTACCTAGCTGGCCGGTTTTTTTGAATTTCTCCATATAAAATTCTCCTACCGAAGCCAAAGAAAGCTCATCAGGTCCCAGTTGGCCGAGCTTAAGTAGTGACCTGCGCATAACATAATGGGAGTAGGGGCATTTGAAGTAAAGGTGTTCTACAGTTTTCGGTTCCTCCAAACACAGCTCGCAGGTAGTAGAGGTAAGGTCCATCCAGCTGTCCATGCGCATCTTAGTGGGGAGTTTGTCCTTGAAGGCACGCAATAGAGTTATTGAGTATTTTGGGGTGTGCTTGCTGTACCAAACAAGGCTGTGAAAAGTGAAAGGGGGAATTTTCTCTCGCACAGTGTCCCATGCTTCCTTAAATCTAAAGGCAGCGCCATTTTTCCAAACCCAACAATCCGGCCCTGCAGATAATCTCATATGCTGAAAATGATGTCTCAGATTATGGATGTCGGGACATTCGATCCACCTTGAACCGTCCCAATAGTCGGAAACTCGCTTTTTGCTGGCGCCATCAGGAATATTGTGTTGCAATTTTAGAGGTCCACAGGGGAGCCAGTTATCATGCCAAAATAGGGTATCTTTCCCATCTCCAACCTTTCTCACAATTATTTTCTGCGAAAGGCCTCTGCATTGAAGTAGAAATTTCCAAGTACCCGATTGTGTTGCAAGTCCTTTTGCTTCATAGAAATTTGAAGAATCCTTATATTTGTCACGCATGTACTCTGCCCAAAGCCCTCTACAACTGAGAAGTCTCCATGTAAGCTTAATACCAGCCGCGTGATTGAGGTCAGCTAGCAATCTTAGTCCAATTCCCCCTTCCTCTTTAGGCCTGCAAGAGTCAAGCCACGACCAAGTTTTTGTAGGGCCCCAGATGAACTTTCTACACATAGATGTTAAGGTACGCAACACAGAAATAGGGAATTTATACACTTGTACCCAGAACATAATCATACCATAAATTACTGATTTAACCAACTCTATTCGCCCAGCAATCGAAAGAGTAGCAGAAGTCCAACCGCTCATCCGCTTTCTGCACTTATCAATAAGCCTGCAATACATTTGAGCCTTGGGGTATTTGGGGGACAGGGGGAGTCCAAGGTAGGTAGTGATAGCATGTCCATGTCTAGCTCCAAGATAATTAGCAAGATCGCCCGGATTTTTAACTCCTTTGCTAAACATAGAAGTACTTTTATCCCAATTAATCTGAAGACTTGTAAAGTTCTGGAATTCTTCAAGAAGAATTTTAATGCCCCTGAATGATTTTTTGTTAGCACGGCAGAAAACCAACAGATCTTCAGCAAAAAGCAAATGAGAAATAGAACCCGTTCGCCGCATAGGCTGGATGCTCCCTTTAGTCAGGGCCTTGGCCAGTAGCAGTGTGAAGCATTCCATAATAATGACAAAAAGGTATGGAGAAAGGGGATCACCTTGCCTGAGCCCTCTGTTACCTCCAAAGTGTCCCACAGGAGATCCATTAACCATTACGGAAAACGATGCCGTGGAAATACATTCCCTAATCCACCCAATGAACTTATGGCCAAACCCCATCTGGTGCAAGATGAAATAGACAAAGTCCCTGTTAACACTGTCAAACGCCTTTCTGAGATCAAGTTTTAAACATGCTCTGGACCCCATTGGGTTGCTAAAATCTCTGATTTGCTCATGAGCCAACAGAGCACAATCAGAAATCAATCTCCCCTGTAAGAAAGCTGATTGGTTCGGGGAGACTAGATCATGGATAAATCTCTGCAGCCTGTTGCAAATGATTTTGGTAATAACCTTGTCGATAACATTGCAACATGCAATAGGCCTATAATCACCCAAGGAAGAAGCATTAGTGTTTTTTGGCACCAAAGTAAGGAACATGTGATTTACCTGCCTCAACATGCAACTTGATCTGAAGAAAGATTGCACTGCGGCCACAACATCCGGGCCAATAATGTGCCAATTATGCTGGTAGAAAAAGCCATTAAACCCATCTGGGCCTGGTGCTTTGGATGCGCCAATACTGAAAACCGCTTCTTTGATTTCATCAGCACTTACCATTCTTTCAAGCCACTTGGCTGTTTCTAGTTTGATCTTCTTCTTGGGCACAAGCTTTGGAAAAACATTCCAATAGGTGTTTTGATTATAGAGGGACTCATAGAAGTTAGCCGCATCAGATTTAATGTCATCATAAGATTTACTATGGAGACCATTGACATCCACCAGGTGGGTCAAGTTATTGCGACATTGCCGGGCTTTCATTGCATTGTAGAAGAAACTGGTATTTCTGTCACCAAGATCCAACCAATCCTGTCTGCTTCTCTGACGGTACATCTCCTCTTCCTGTCCCAATAAGGTAGCAAGCTCATTTGCCAATTTGCGCTCTCTTTCCTGGAGGCTACTATCATATGGAAGAGAGATATCACACCTAATAGCCTCCAGCTGGGTGCGGCAATTGTGGATTAAGTTATTAGCTTGGTGACCTCTTGCCCAGAGCTTAAGCTCCAATTTAACTCGCCTTAGTTAACAAGCCAGACGATACATACTGGAGCCACGGATTCTATGCTCCCAGGAAGAATTAATAACATCATAAAAGCCAGGCAAGTTGATCCAGTGATTAAAGAATTTAAACGGCTTTGGATCAGTGATTACCTGAGGATGGAGATTGACAATCATCGGAGCAAGATCACTGGTTTGCGGATCCAAATATGCATAGAAAGAGTCGGGGAGCTTGTTAATCCACACCTCATTGCAAAGAACCCGATCCAACTGTGCCGAAATACGCCTCAAACCCATCCGTTTATTACACCAACTAAGTCTTGAACCACTGTATTTGAGGGTCTGCAATCGACAATCAATAATACAATTATTGAAGTCATAGACAGTGCTAGGCTCCACCCTCCGACCTCCAATTTTCTCATTGGACGACAATATACAATTAAAATCTCCTCCTACAATCCACGGCTCATTGCACAAGATAGCCGCATCCCCCTTAAGATCCTTCCAGAGTTGCTTCCTTTCATTACAGAAGTTGCTTCCATATACCGCAGACAGAGCAAACGAGAAACCCCCAGTATTGACACATCGAACAGTAACATGTTGCATAGACAAAGAGAGGAGATTCATTTGCCAGACCAAGGGATTATAGCCCAGAAGAATACGTCCTCCTCCGTGAACCGCCAAATTATCCACCATCTTCCAATTCTTTGGGATGCAAGAATAACTACTGATAGAATCTGCTTTTAATTTAGTCTCCAACAGAATTATAATCGCAGGGTTTATAGCCTTAATTCTGTCCCGAAGATCCCTACGCCTCACAGGGTTATTTAAGCCGCGTGTATTCCAGATCAACATAGACATAAGAGAGGATTGGTAATGAAGAGAAGAGGGACACCTTACTTCAGCCTGTTGCTACGCCTGGTGGCCGGGCCAGCACTGAGAGCTCCCTGCTTTCTCTTTTTTAAATAATCTGCCTCATTTAGTAGTTCAAGCCGCTCTACATCCCATTCAGGATTAGCAAACAAAGGTTCTTGTGGGAGTGCCGCATCAGGTTCTGGCGTAAACGCATCAGATCCAGCATCTTGGCCAACCGCATCAGGCACATGCAAAGCAGCATCAGGAAGCACAGGCAAAGCAGCATCTTGGTCATGACACACCCCGGCATCAGGGCAAGGTACAGCCGCATCAGGTATCGTAGAATCAATGGCGCAGGACCCAAGTTGCTGTGATGCAAAAGACTTTGATGAAGAATACAGTAAGTGAATGCAACTCAAGACATTGACAAGTTTACGGAATTTGGACTTCAAGCCGGCCTGCTGCAGATTAGCCCCCTTAGACTCTGTGGAGGTTGATTCTGCAAGCAAAGGGGGACTCCCTTCAGAAGGGCTTCGAGTGTCACCAAGGCCAGGATCATGAAAGGGTTCTACGCCAATACTTTCATGGGAGGTCGAAGCTTCCTTGTTGTGCTGAGAAATTCGAATAGGCCCCTTCCCCTTGTCCTGAAGTTTTTTGGGCTTCGGGCATTGAGAGTAAGAATGTTCAAAGCAAACACACTGACTGCAGCGAGGGGGTTCAACTTCATATTTTACCTCAAAAGTCAATAAAGTCCCATCATCAAATTCGGCCTCAACAATTTTTGGTAATGCCCTCTTTGCATCCACCTCCACAAGACACCTTGCATAAGTGATTCTTTCCAATTTTGCAGTGGCGCGATCCAGGCACAAAGGGTTTCCAACAACAGAGGCCAGGATATTAAGCGCCTCCATGTTCCACATATTAACAGGAACCCCGTGCATCTGCACCCACACGGGAACAGAAGAGAGAATGTCGCGGTCATGACGAAGCCCGGCATGCCAAAGCTTGAGCACAACCAAACACCCATCGAAAAGCCACGGGCCACCATGAAGAATCCTTTCACATTCTTCCTTGCACTGAAACCTGAAGTAGAAGAAACCATTGTCCTTGCCAAATAACTGAACCCTCTTCAGGGGCTTCCAAAGCCTCTCCATCCAAGCCTTGATCTGCCCGTACGCGGGGATGTCACCAAGAACATATCCTACTAGAGTGAATTTACAATGTTCCGCACCCTTATCAAGGATAGCATTAGGTACACGAGCAATGCAAGAACCATCTTCTCTGATCAAAGGCTGGACAAATTTCATTCCAATATTTTCACCATAAGAACGTTTATTGGAGCAAATCTCGGACCAACTGAGTTTTGAACCCGCAGGGTTAATCGAGATTTGAGGTTTGATAGTAGGCCGCCTTGGCAAAACGTCAAACACCGTATCTGCACCTATAAAGGGTTGCTTCCCAGCACCAAGCATCAGACGATGGGGATCCAGGGGACCGCGAGGCCTCCTTGGCAAAGCATCAAACACCTTTCCTGCACCTCGAGAGAGATGCTTCCTAGCCCCAAGCATGGTGCGATGTGGATCCTGCGTACCACGGGGCCTCTGATCATCTTTTTTACGCCTATGGACCACTTGCCAAGGCTCATCCCCATCCTCCGCAGATTCGATTGCCCCCGATCCAAACCTAGCCGTTTCCGCTTCAGATCCATGGATGGCAGCCGCCTTGGAAGCCCTATCAGCATCAGCCTCACGAACGGGCACCGCCTTGATGGAAGTCCTCTCCGCAACAGATCTGAGTGAGGCCGCCGCCTTGATGGAAGAAGAAACCGTGGAATCGCCCTGCTCACCTCTCCGCAAATCGCGCAAATCCATTTTATATATATATATATATATATATATATATATGGAAAGTTAGTAGATCTTTATTCATGGTCAAAATGTTACAATATAGAACATAGGATTGGAGTATCAGTATAAAGAGGAGAGGGCACAAGCGCCGTCACTCTTTAATATTGATAATCCATCCTATAGCAATCTATACAATGAATTATAGGCCAAAAGAAAAATATTAACCCATATCTCTGAACTCCCAATTCGCAAAAGCTTCAGCTTCTTCAGCTGTGACCGGATCATGGTCCCTCATACCCACTCTGATATCAGCAGCTATTTCCTCAAACATAACAGTGTTTCCTCTGCTTTTATCTTCAAAGATTCTTCTATTCCTCTCCCGCCAAATATGCCAAACCAAAGCTGAGAGGGCAGTTTTTGCTAACTTGTCCAGTATGTTTTTGCCCCGAAAATGCACCAGGTAGTAATTTCCCACCTCAGCAAGGGAAGGTACAATTGGGTTTTTGACATTCAGCTTCAGCAGGGCTCTGTCTAGAATGTATCTAGAATAATTGCAATTAAAGAAAAGGTGGTCTATATCTTCAACATGGTTGTCTCCACATAGAACGCAATTGACTGGAGTAGTCAACCCCCATCTGCTAATGATATCTCGGGTAAGAAGCTTACCCCTAAAAGCTCTTAGGAGGGTGATAGACATCTTCAGGATATGGCCAGGGTACCAAACAAGTTTTTGAAACTGGAAAGGCTGTCTATGAAGCCTGACTCCCTCCCAGGCTGCCTTGAAAGGGAACCCCTGTGCATTTCCGGTTTGCTTGTCACTTTTCTTGCCGCCTGGGTAATTAGGCGCCCAAGCCCAGTGGTCAAAACCTGATGTGAGCGTGACCTGGGCAAGATGTGGCATTAAGCTTACAATGGCCGGGTCATTTATCCAGGAGCCATGGTCCCAATACTCGCTTACTGTCTTCGTAGATGAATTTTGAGGTGCAGCCACAATATTCTTGAGAGGACCACAGTCCAGCCAATAATCATGCCAGAATAGTGTAGACCGTCCATCTTTAACAATTCGTCTGATGAGTTTTTGGGAGACACTTCTACAGCTCAGCATATGTTTCCAAGTACCAGACTGGAATATAGTTCCTTTTGCCGCAAAGAACCCATCCTCCCCATATCTATTTCTCATATGTCTCGCCCATAGACTATTAGATGTTAAAAATCGCCACGAAAGCCTAATGCCGGCTGCTACATTGAGGTCTTCCAATAAATGGATGCCCACCCCGCCTTCAGCCTTTGGAGAGCACATATCTTCCCAAGCCCATGCGCAAGAAGTACCCAAAATGAAGCGCCTGCAAAGAGATGATATTGTTCGGACTATGGAATTCGGCATACGAAAAGCTTGCATCCAAAACGCTACCATACCGTAAATGACTGTTCGGACAAGTTCAATCCGCCCAGAAATAGACAACAAAGTGGATGACCAACCCATTAGCCTCTTCTTGCATTTATCCACCAATCTACTGTACATAGGAGATTTCGGATATTTGGAAGATAAGGGCAATCCCAGATATGTAGTAATCGTGGTGGAAATCCTGATACCCAAGCAATCTGCTAAAACAGTCTTGTTTTTAGTCCCCTTACTAAAAAGCGCAGAACTCTTGTCCCAATTTACTTGGAGCCCAGTGTATTCCTTAAACTCATGCAACAAGGACTTGATACCCAGGAAAGACTTCATATTAGCTCTACAAAACACCAACAAATCATCAGCAAAAAGGAGGTGCGATATGGAACCCGCACGTCGCATAGGTTGAAGAGAACCTCTGCTAAGAGCTTTAGAAAGCAAGATAGAGAAGGCTTCCATCACAATTACAAACAAATATGGAGAAAGGGGGTCTCCTTGACGAATTCCCCTGTTGCCATCAAAATACCCGTCTGGAGAGCCTCGCACCATAATGGAAAAAGTGGGCGTAGAAATTCATTCTCTGATCCACTCAATAAAAACTGTTGGAAATCCCAATTGTCTTATAAAGTATAAGACAAAATCCAGATTGACACTATCAAAAGCTTTCCTCCGGTCCAGCTTGAGACAAGCCCATCCCCCCATAGGGTTGCTAAAGTCTCTGATCTGTTCATGGGCAATAAGTGTGCAATCTGATAACAATCTATCTTTAAGGAAAGCTGCCTGGTTAGGAGAAATCAATTCATGAATCACCACCCTAAGCCTATCGCAAATAATTTTACTGATGATTTTATATAACACATTGCAGCAGGCAATAGGCCTATAATCTCCAAGATTTGTAGCATTAGAATTTTTGGGGACAAGGGTCAGATGGGTATGATTTACCTGCCTTAATAGGGTGCCAGATATGAAAAAAGACTTTACTGCCAACGTAACATCCTCCCCAACCAGGTACCAATAATGTTGAAAGAAGTGACCATTAAACCCATCCGGTCCAGGCGCCTTATCTGGTCCAATCTGGAACACAACCTTTTTGATCTCGTCATCAGAAATTCTCCGACCAAGCCATACAGAAGCCTCCTCCGTAAGAATGCGCTTTGGGGTAAGTGTATGAAAATTTTTCGCATAGTGATTCTGATTGTATAAGTTCTCATAATATGCAAGGGCTTCATTCTTTAGATCATCATATGATCTATTCTGCCTCCCCTGGGAATCTACAAAGTGAGTCAAATTATTATGAATTTGCCTTGATTTCATGGCGTTGTAGAAGAATTTTGTATTGCGATCGCCCAGGGACATCCAATCTTGACGGCTTTTTTGGCGGAACATGTCTTCTTCAAGACCCATGGCATTAGCCAATTCTTTAATAGCTGCTTGCTCAAGAGCCTGGACTGAAGTTTCATTTTGTAACATTGGGTTGTTGTGGATTATATCCAGTTTGATTCGGCAAGCATTCACGAGCTTGGATGCGTTGTGAGAACTGGACCAGATGCGAAGAAGCGGCCTAAGACGTTTCAATTTTTGAGACACGCAGTACATGGGGGTGCCCGCCACGTAGCCAGCCCAGCTCCCTTCCACAATTTCAGAGATCCCTGGGCATTTGGTCCAATAATTAAAAAACTTGAATGGTATTGGATTGGATTGTACCTGAGGATGGAGGCGAACGACCATAGGAGAATGGTCACTAGTGCGTGAATGTAGGTACTCAATAAATGAATCAGGAAGCAAGTCGATCCATTCAGCACTAACAAATACTCGGTCCAGTCTAGCTGAAATACGCCCGTCGCCCACGCGATGATTACACCAGCTTAGCTTGTTGCCAATACTTTTAAGGTCATGAAGCCGACATGCACTAATACAATCATTGTAATCTGTAAGAAATTTCTCTTCTAGCCTTCTTCCTCCCACTTTGTCATGTGAAGCAAGCACACTGTTAAAATCCCCTCCAACCATCCAAGACCAACCTCTCAACTTTGCTGCATCATTTCTCAGCTGAGCCCATAAGTCCTTCCTTTCTCCCAATGTGTTCCGGCCATAGACACCAGTAATTGCACAAGTGAAGCCCCCAGTGTTGGTACAAGCAATAGTAATATGCTGATCCGAAGAGGAGATGGGAGAAGCATTCCATACGGTCGGGTCGAAGCCTATGAGGATTCGGCCTCCCGTCGATTTGTCAAAATTATTGAAAGAGACCCAATCATTTGGTAGTATCGATTTATTGGTAACCAAAGGAGACTTTAATTTCGTCTCCAAAAGAATGAGTGCCGAAGGCTTTATTGACTTAATGCTGTCACGGAGATCTCTACGCCGAACCTGGTTATTCAACCCTCTAGTATTCCATAGGAAAATAGTCATTGATAAACTGTAGGATGTTTGATGGAGCTCCCCTGCAGCCTGGAGCTACGCCTAGTACTGTTCTCTGCCAGTGATTCTGAAATCTTTTTGCCCTTCATGTCACCCTTAGCCTGATACAGATCAATCTGCTCTTCAGTCTCCCAAGCCGGGTTATCCACCGCCAGGACCTGAGGCACCAAATCCACATTGTCCAGCTCACATTCCTGTGGGTCATCCAGCAACGATGGCAGAGGGTTTGTCGATAACCCCCCAGTGAGATCAGACCGCAAATAGTCATCTGCTATTGGCGAAATATCAACAACATGCCCAGGGACATCACCTTGCAACCTGTGCTCAGAGCTGGCCAGCGGTTCATTTGGTTGCAAACCCCCACTCGGCAATTCCGAAGCTTTTGAGGTACTTGCCCTATAATCGCCTCCATTACCCAACTGGACCACTAGCACGTCCTGGACATTAACCTCTGCTGCCGGCAGCTGTATAGCCACTGTCCCTATCATCTCTGGAGGCAGTGTAACGGTGGGACCTTCATTGAGCTTGGACTGAGAGGGTCTTGCTTCAGCACTATGAGTAATCCCTGCTTCTTGGTGAGGGTGATTGGACCCCCCCACATCAGCCACAGGAGATTTGAAATCAGGTTTTCCAAGAGAAACCCCATTATCCTTCGCACCTCCCTTGTCTTGGATTGAAGGGGGCTCAGCAGTAGCGGGGCATTGGGCGTCAGTGTGACCAAAGCAGACGCATTTACTACATCGCGGGGGTTCGCCCTCAAATTTTGCATCAATTGTTATAATCTCACCTCCATCTAACTCAACCTCCACATTCTTCCGTAGTGGTTCGATTGCATTCACCTCCACTAGGCACCTTGCATAGGTCAGTCTCTCCAGATGAGCAGTAGCACGATCAAGGCACATCGGAGTACCCACCATGGAAGCATTAATATTAAGAGTCTCCAGGTTCCACATATATAATGGGACACCATGTAGCTGAACCCAGATAGGGACAGAAGTTAGAATGTCACGGTCATGTCTTAAATTCAGGCTCCACTTTTTAAGTACCACCAATCTCCCCTCAAAAAGCCACGGCCCTCCTTTCAGTATCCTCTCACATTCATCAGGCGATTCAAATTTAAAATAAAAAAACCCATTGTCTTTGCTGTAAACCTGAACTCTTTTCTTCAATTTCCACAGTCTCTCCATCCACGCCACAATCTGCCCATAGAAGGGGACATCTCCAAGCACATAGCCCACTAGCGTATGTTTCCATCTCTCAGCTCCACGCTCCACCAGGGATCCCGGAACCCTCGCCCGGAGTCGCCCGCCCTCTAAGATCATTGGCGGTACTAATTTCATAGATAATCCCTCTTCATAAGATCGACGTTCCGAACAGACGTCAAGCCAACTCCTCTTCTCAGCATTGGTATTAATGGATATTGGGACAGAAGGCCTTATGGGAATTTTAGCAAACGGGTGGAGGTTGTCACCCGTTTTCATGGCCAGACTCTGAGGGGTAGTGTCCTTCACACCAAACTTTTTTACAATAGGCCTGGACCTCTCGACAGTTTGTCTCCGGCGCCCCTGAGGGCCTCCCCTTGCAGGAGGCCGTGTACGGCCTCTCCTTACGTGCTGCCATCCCTCAGAATCGTCATTCCTTGATTTCTCGACATGAGACTCCAACCTAGCCTTTTGTACCGGATAACGGGAGCAGCTCGCCCCCTCATCACCGCCCTTCCCGTCAACTAGGATCCACCGCTCACCTCGGGATCCTCCGCCAAGACCAACGCCCGCCCCCACAACTTGTTCATTGATAAGAATATCACCTTGGCCTACACCAGACCCAACACCAACTTGCCGATCGCCTTCACCATTGCCAAAAATAGTCACCTTATCGCCAAGCCCATTGCCAGTACCGCCATCCTTAGCCAGCTGGACGCTGTTTCCATTGCGAGAGCCGCCTTCCTTAGCCACCAGATCGCCGTGTCCACTGCGAGATCCGCCATCCTTAGCCGCATGACCGTCGTGTCCATTGCCAGATCCGCCCTTCTTGGTCCCCTGAAACCCTAGGGCGCGAGGGTCGCCGTCGGAGAATTCGGAGCCGCCTCTCATCCTCTTATTTTATATATATACTAGTCATTACCCGTGCCCATAGGGCACGGTTTTTTTAATGGCTGAGTTTTTCTCCCCCACAAATTTCAAGTTCACCCAAATTTCAAGTTTTACCACAAAATTTCAAGTTTCCCCCCAAATTTAAGTTTTCCCCCAAAATTTAAGTCCCCCCAAAATTGTCATTACCACCTAGGACAACTTGCCACGTAGGACAAAGCTTTGTCCTAGTAGGATAAGATTCAAAATCTTCATAGAACTGGAAAAAAATGGCCGGAAGGGGTGAGAATAAAAAGTGTGGGTGTGTGTTCGGGGAGGGTCCATAAGCAAAAATACAAAAACCGGGGTTATATGTGCAAAATTCCCCACCTCCTCTTTTATCCCTCAAAATCTCATCTCTTATATTTTCTCTTATTCAATTTCCCTGTTTTATATAATAGATATCCAAATTCTCTTATCAAATTCTCATGTCCAAATTCTCTTATCAATTTCTCTTGATAACATCCGTCTTTTATATAATAGATATCCCTTATCCAATTTCACTTGTCCAATATCTCTTATCCAATTTCTCTTGATAACATCACTCTTATCCAATTTCTCTTGATAACATCACTCTTATCCAATTTCTATTGTCCATTATCTCTTATTCAATTTCTCTTGATAACATCCCTCTTTTATAATATAGATATCTCTTATCCAATTTCTCTTGTCCAATATCTCTTATCCAATTTCTCTTGATAACATCCCTCTTTTATAATATGGATATCTCTTATCCAATTTCTAATGTCCAATATCTCTTATCCAATTTCTCTTGATAACATCCCTCTTTTATAATATAGATATCTCTTATCCAATTTCTCTTTTCCAATATCTCTTATCCAATTTCTCTTGATAACATCCCTCTTTTATAATATAGATATCTCTTATCCAATTTCTCTTGATAACATCCCTCTCTTATAATATAGATATCTCTTATCCAATTTCTCTTGTCCAATATCTCTTATCCAATTTCTCTTGATAACATCCCTCTTTTATAATATAGATATCTCTTATCCAATTTCTCTTTTCCAATATCTCTTATCCAATTTCTCTTGATAACATCCCTCTTTTATAATATAGATATCTCTTATCCAATTTCTCTTTTCCAATATCTCTTATCCAATTTCTCTTGATAACATCCCTCTTTTATAATATAGATATCTCTTATCCAATATCTCTTGTCCAATATCTCTTGATAACATCCCTCTTTTATAATATAGATATCTCTTATCCAATTTCTCTTGTCCAATATCTCTTGATAACATCCCACTTTTATAATATAGATATCTCTTATCCAATTTCTCTTGTCCAATATCTCTTGTCCAATTTCTTTTGATAACATCCCTCTTTTATAATATAGATATCTCTTATCCAATATCTCTTGTCCAATATCTCTTGTCCAATTTCTCTTGATAACATCCCTCTTTTATAATATAGATATCTCTTATCCAATTTCTCTTTTCCAATATCTCTTATCCAATTTCTCTTGATAACATCCCTCTTTTATAATATAGATATCTCTTATCCAATTTCTCTTTTCCAATATCTCTTATCCAATTTCTCTTGATAACATCCCTCTTTTATAATATAGATATATATATATATATATATATATATATATATATATATATATATATATATATATATATAAAATAAGATAATAGATTAGGAAGATAATTATTTTAATTATTTTAAAATAATACAAGTACTCGAAAAATAAAGTGAGACTTCAAGAAAATCGTACGCGTCGCCTGGAGTGCGTAGACACCAAACTCATAATTTTTAGGCAAGTATTTTACCCACAATAGATTTGTAAACTTGATTACTAAGTATGTTAAATTAGTTGAATAAGTTATTGCCATCAAAATTCACGTAAACTTTAAGGCGTAAAAATAGCCGATGAATCTGCTAGTTAAGAGAAATATTTTGAAATATTGTGCATAAAATTCTGATGTGTAGCATTCCATATATTGATTGTTGAACATTGTTAGTAAATCATTTTTAACTTCGAAAATTAAATTTTAGTCAGTTAAATTCAAAAAATTGCTTATTAATTGCTTAAAAATTATTTAAAATGCATGTTAGACTCTAAAAATTATTTTCTGCTTAGATATATTCATTTGCTTAGTTGTAAATGTTTTGAATTCATTTTATATAGTAAATGCCTGATTTAAAAATATTAAAATGGATTTACTATAAATTGTTGACATATCACTCACCATAAAATTTTATTGTACTGTTGTATGAACTTATAAGGCCCTATGACTAAACCATATGCATATGTTATGAAACAACTAAAGGGAAATGATAATGTGACTGATGGAACCATTAGATATGCATACTATCATTCGATGTAACATGTACTACTGACCTGGCGCATAACTTGACACATCGGATTGGGGTAGTCCAAATATCATAAAGGGCATGGGAGTGATTGGATCCACATTGTGGTTTTACCTCCACTCATACCAAGTGGAGAAAAGCAACTTATCGTCGCCCAATGGAAGGGGTGCGTAAGTAGTGCCAGGGATATACCCCGATGGTAACATGCATTTTAGTCACATATTATGCCCTCGGACATGGACTTGACACTTGAACATATAGTTATTAAAGTATTTCCTTCAATATATTATGCAGTCTTTTCATCACATGTCGCAAATGCAAATATTTTAACTGCTTGCTAGTATCATTTTCAACCCTCACACATTATACTTGTCATATTTGTACCATGCTTAAATCTTGCTCACATCATGTCTTTCCTTAAGCCTCTTTTATATATATACTAGTCATAACCCGTGCCCTCGGGCACGGTTCATTTAAGATATCCCTTCAAAATCTTTGTTCTTCCTAAAAATTATTTACCCCTCCAAAATTTAAAGAACCAAAATTTAGCTTCGGTGCGGAACCGTGCCATCAGGCACGGTTCATTTAAGATATCCCCTCAAAATCTTTGTTATCCCCAAAAATTATTTCCACCTCCAAAATTTAAACAAGCAAAAATGTAGCTTCAGCATGGGCGCCTTCGGCGCGGGTGACTTCGGGTGTGGGAAAAAAAATTTAACCCGGCCCAAAAGGGAACTCATGTACCTTGGCTAGAATGCTGTTCTTATGCCACTGAACTCATGTACCTAGGCTTTATTTAATTTGCTAATATCTTTCGGGTAATGGTTCCTTAAGCGTTCATCACCCATCTGCAATTCCGAGGCTAAATGGTAGTCCTTATGCCACTTAATGTTGTATGCAACTCAACACATGTCCCTTGATATTATTTAATTTGATAATATCTTTGAGGTATTGTTTCTTTTTGTGTATTCTTGAATTTTTGGCAATTTAACTATTTTAGCTTAGGCAAGCAAAGACAGAAATTATATATGCAAGCAAGGTTGCTTACCGATTCATGACAGGTATCAGCTCTAACTCACCAGCTCCACCAAAATCTTTAATAAATTCAAACCGAGATAGTTCCACATTGCATGGTTCATGGTTTAAATACCTTTCAATAATTTGTTCCAAGCCTTCTAGTGAAAATGAACATCACTCTCCTCTGAGGCAAACTCTTGAAGCTCAGATAACAGTATCCAAGATAAGCATTTTAGTAAACGTATCATAAATTATTTTATTCATGCATTAGTATTCAAATGTTCGTTTGCGGCGAGAAATCGTATGGCTTAGATCAAAATATGTTAGAAAAAATCATAACAGAATATACCATAAATTGTTAATAAATGGTATGGTAGTCAGAAATTCTTCAAAAATAGCAAACCTGAAGTCATTTTGCACTGGAAAATGAAACACAGTCTACCAAATAGTGTACAAAACAATGGTGGTGCTCCAAAACATAAACTCTTACAAAGAATGATATTACATGGAATGCATTTATATAGCTAGTTCATTCCTTTGAGCAACTGATGCCATGTGCCTTGGGTGTCTTGTGCGGTGGATTGAAAATAAGGCTGTGAGGGCTAGTTTTAGCAAGGACAACTATAATTGTATATACTGCAAATGCTGCAATGCGACACATGATGAGCCCACAATTGGGTATTGGGATCATGTGGCCAAATCCTCGATCTTTGCATGTGGCTGCAAGATTGGATGGGGCCTTGGCGCTCATGGTTACAGACGTCCAAGGTATGCAAGCTACGCAATGAGAGGGTGATGATTTTGGTTTTTTGGAGAGACAGTTCGACAAAAAGTGAGCTGTGGATTTTTTGGAGCATAATAGAAGAAAATGTTAGGTGGTACTCACTTTCAAGAAATTCTTAGTATTTTTCCAGTATATGTTTCCATTAATGGATGCAGACTCCTTGTTGTAACTTCAAACAAAAATATTTCAACTACTTTTATGAGCATATTCTTCTTTGATCTTAATTACTTGAACGCTGCAAAATTGAGTTCTAGAACTATGATGCAGTCCATGAAAGAAACTTAAAACTACATTAACATTTGAATTCAGCTCTCTCTTTGGAATCCGATGACTCGATAATATTCTAAAATTTGTTAGCTCGTCTCTTTCGCTCCAGAAACATTGCTTGCAATGAAGAACAACCTGCCGGTGGACTTATCAGTTTCTTTTAAGTTTTGACCCAACTCAATCCCCAAACCAGCTCTCCGCATCAAAACCATGCACATGAGCAACTACCTAATCATTCGGCCACCGAAGATGTCGAGCTCTTCGCCAAGCAATAAAGGATCACATCGACGTGCGTGCTGGCCTTTGCGGCAATCATGTCCCTCATCTTGTGCTATTACGTCTGCCACCTCTGCTCTCCAGAGCAATGTGACGGTAGGGTAATGACGGCTGTTGACGCTAGCGAAGTGACACGCGCTGCTAAGCTCAAACCTGAGGTGCTTGCAGCGTTGCCAATCTTTGTATGTCACGCCCCGCTTCCCTAATATGGAAGGCGAGACATGAGGAGGTCCGCTCAGACGTGGAGCTGTGAAGCTGCAGTCTGATAAGCGTCTGTAAAAAAATTCGAGAAGTTGCAGGTCCTTGCATTGCGACGAAACAACAACAACAATAATAAAGCAGATAAAAGAACATCCACCAACAACATCCAACAAATATTACAACATCACAGAATAGTCACATAAGTACAAGTCTGAACAAAAGGCCTAAAGCATGGCCAAACAAAACAACGAGAGATAGGTGCTACGCACCGAGACCTAACAGCAACTACGGAAAGGTAACAACTAAGGGGAGACTCCAAACGAGTCTAGGACTGGTCACCAGTGTCCTCGAACTCGGTCTCAGCAGGGACCTCAAACTCAGCGTCTCCGAACTGCTCGTCTTCTGCTATCTGCTCTATCTCAAAGTCTGACATGTGACACCCAAAGAGAAAAGGGCACATGTCAGCAAAACTCTCCCAAGAAAGGCGGAGGACTTTTGTGCAAGGATACAAATAAAATAATGCAACTAGTAGTTCTAACATAATGATATAGCATGACATTAAAAGAGTGCAATAATTAAATGAACACGATAATAATAACCAAGCACGGTGTAGCAGAAAGCTACAATTCACTATTTCACGATTCACAAATCACTGATTTATCACTTTGTGCACAGAGTTTCCGTCTTTTGGCTGAAGTGGCTGTACGGGCTCACTTCTACGCTCAAGCGATCGTTTAACCCTACCCCTCCACGTGTATATGGACTGGCGCCCATCTTCTGGATCACGAGCCAGGAAGTGTTATTAGCATAGGGTTGTGCCCGCAAAGCAGGTGCCTAGCCTCAATAGTTACAATTATTGTAGCGTGTGCTACGCAATCACGATAGCACAATTTGATGCATGAATGACATGGCAAGATGCAAATAAGAGTGCGTACAGTTAATTAAAAGTAAACGTGACATATCAGCATGAATGAAAGCATGTAAAAAGTGTCGGATCTAGTTTCGTTGTCAAACTAGATCAATATGGTCGTCTAGGCGACTATCATTTCACCGCCTAGTCTCTTTTACGCAATTTACAAAAATGGCCTAAAACATGGCCTAAATAATTACTGGCAAGTATCACTTGCCTGTTTCCGGTGGTAATGGTCGCGTGGGTTCGAGCGTTGTGTTACGGTGAGTCCGGTTCGCTGTTTTGGTTAAACAATTCACTGGATTAGATTCGTCCGACATAAAATTAAATAATGGTTCGTCTTATCTTTATTGGGTTGACCGGCTAGGGTGGTGTTTATATGGCGTTACACTGGTACACTTAATATCATTCAATTTATTACACTAACATTATTTACAATCTTGTTAACATGCTAAAATCAGTTTAACAATTAATTAACAGTTAACTACTGCTAACAACTAACTAATATTAGCAAAAAGTTAATTAACTAAGCTAATCACATGGCATTAATCCATCTATTAATAGTAATATTTTCTAAGAGGTAACAAGTTAACATGGTATAACTCTAACCTTATTTTACTAACATTATTTAATCAACTGACATGGTGAAATTAGATTAACCAACTAACATTATAATAATAAACAAGCTCTCACTATAACTTTTTCTTTACATGTTTAACAAAATATTACCTATCAACTTTATTACCTATCAAATATCATCATCCTTCTAACACTTTCTTTCATTTCATTATTTTCTTATTAAACAATACTAAGGCTGTCA
Organism: Scilla litardierei; assembly: GCA_030789695.1. Classification (NCBI taxonomy): domain Eukaryota; kingdom Viridiplantae; phylum Streptophyta; class Magnoliopsida; order Asparagales; family Asparagaceae; genus Scilla; species Scilla litardierei. Next base: position 188,859 of record JAULAV010007638.1, on the reverse strand, counting down.
CCCACTATTCCTACTTTTAATAAGGCCATCCCCTTCTTTTTAATCTCTGACACTCTCCCTCTTCATACTTTAATTCCAATCGTATGTCAACTGCCCCCTCTCCCTTTCTTTATTCTATTAACAGCTTTCCCTAGACCTATTATTAACTAAGGCTCTCTCTTATCACTACTGTCTCTTTCTATTCCTCATTCATTTCTTTATTTTTTTTCATTGTTTTTTTTGTTCAAAGCTGCAGAAGCTGCAGGCAACAAACGAAGGCTAGAGGAGGTCTTACATCGCGCGAGGAGGGAGGAGCTGGCAACCGACGGACGGAGGCGCAACAGGGGCTAGGCGGCGTGGCCTCAGCTCACGCTGGCGGCGCGTGCAGCTGTGCACGGCGGCGGCGGCTTCCGGGCGGCGCGTGGGTGGCTGTCCGGCGGCCTGGGCGGCGGCGCGTGCGTGCGTGGGTTGAGAGTGGGGGTCGGCCCTAGGAAGGAGAAGGAGGAGGAAGAAGAAGAGGTTGAGGGTTTATTTAAATTTCTAATCTGAAGCTATTTCAGATTTGTGTGTCCTCTCTCATTTTCAGATTTGGGTGTTTTTGAATTCTGATTTCTGTTTGGGGTTTGATTTTGAGGATTTTGGTTTTGGGAAGATTTTGGAGATTTGATTTGTTTGAGGGCTGTTTTTGATGGGGGATTTGGGTTTGATTGCTGAAATCTGATTTGGGAAATTTGGTTGCTGGTTGAATGGGTTGTATCTGGTTTTTTTTGTTTGCAGGATAAGAGGAAGATTGCAGAGTTCGTTCATCAAGAGAGAACGTTGGCTTTTAAGAAAATGAGCAGGGAGACATCTTCCTTCATTTTGTCAAAGCAGAATTAATCTGATTGGGAAGTGGATTTAATGAAATCTTTAGACTTTTGTAGAGACGTGTTATTTTTCTCAAACGAATACAAGGAACAAAGAGAAGCCAACTTTGATTTCAGAAGTGGTTGTTTAAAACGTGTGTGTTGTCGTGTAGTTAAGGGTTAAGGTAAAAACGTAATTAACGTAATTAATTAGTCATCATTAAAAATGGAAAAGTAATTAGTGAAATTAATTAAAGAAATTAAGATTTTGTAATTAGTAAAATGTAATTAGCAGGATAATTCAGTTAAATTAAGGCTTGATGGTAAATATCGACGATACGGTAAAACGAAAACAGTGACGCGCTCGCGTTGACACGTACGGACGAAAAAGTAACTGGATAACAGAAATAAAATACTGGCACGCCCAAACGAAAACACACCTAAAGATACTGGCCGTTACATTGTATAAGACACAACGTTAAGGGGTCGAGAAGAGGAGAAGTGAGCTATGGATTTTTCAAATTAAAGGATAGAGTAAGAATTTTTCACAGCGATGTTGAAATAAATAATTGCAATTTAAGAACTAAAATGCAAAATATAAACATCTAGCTTAAACAAAAATGGAATAAACAATGAAAAAGGATAGAAAACCATTGTGCCAAGAATCTCATCCTCATGGTGCACGGGGAACATGGTGCACATGGTGACATCTGAGTCTGAATTCGTATGCATCATCTCCTTTCTTTGTTTACTTCCTTCTTCATAGATCAAATAAATTCACATAAAAATGAATGTCAATACGAATACGTAATTAGCTACCATAATTTCCATGTATATATACATATACAGGTGCTATAACCAGGAGCTAGCAAGTATATTTACATGGACATCATGGAAAGAGAGAGATTAAAAAATAAATGGGGCTTAAATGTTATGAGTGGTTAAAAATGATAATTGACTCCTTTGTAATTGCTTTAGATATTGGTCTAGACAGGAGTGATTATTCAAGGGAATATACCATGCCGCTACCTCTCCCATCTAAAATGTAACCAGAGAGTAAGGGAGACTAATAAGCCCACACAGTTTTCTTCAAAGAAATGCAGGATAAAAATAGGAAACATCAGAAAGTATATAACTGGATTTCATTTCAAGTTATGTTAACCTCTACATGCATTTCTTTTAAAGACTTTCACAAATGAGGATTTAGGAATCAGAAGACCTTCACTCTGGAACAATGAGGATATACTGTCACAACCCATATACTTATTTCTAGCGTACATCACCTACCTAACACCTAGAAAACCCATGGCCGACTCACCTCATCAGCCTCTGGGTCTGTCAGATGGTTTGCTGCCTCAATGATGAACTTGACTCTTGTTTCAGAGTGTTTTCTCACTACAAAAAGCGTTGACCGTGGACACCCGGTCAACGTGGTCAAGGGGCCCGCTTGGGTCCCTCGGGTGTGTCGAGTCGATGAAGACGAGGCACGAGTCGGAGCTACAGGCGACGTGGATTGCGTCGGCTGAGACGAAAACAGGGTCATCGGTCGTTGGTGGGGCGAGGGGAAGCCTCGGCCCGGGTCGAGACGCTCGGCCTCGGTTGGACTCGCTCGGCCTCGGCGGTCGAACGGCGAGGGGTAGCCTCGATCGTCCAGCTGGTTACGCGGTCGGCGAGGGGCGGAGGGGAAGCCTCGGCCCGTGGATCTGATGTCCTCCTGTGTAGACGAGAACGCTCGTCAGGGGGCCGGACCTTGGTTCCGGCCAAATCCCCTCCGATGCCTAAGTCAGACAGAGATCTGAAAGAGGAGGCCCGGCGGAGACGGTTCGACTCGTGAGGAGATAGGAACGTCGTCTCACGGCGTGAGCGGGGGAGAAAGGAGATGAAATGGGGGAACTAGGTCGTTGATGGAGTACCTTAGGTTTTAGATACCTGAGATGCGGTCCCCTGTCCTGTCGTCCTCCTAGCCCTTTTATAGAGCTCCCGGCGTGATTGCCCCCGACCCACGTCGCTCGTCCGCCCTCAATCGTGCCCCCTCAATCCGCCCCCCCCATCGCCGCTCCCTGTGCCATGCCAGCACCTCCCCATTACCACCATTTAGTGGTCGCGGAACCGGGGGAGCGGTTATCGCAGGAGTGGGCGAGTGACCGGCGTGTTACCGGGGCCGGGTCGGATCGACATTCGGGGGGTCCCTTACAGGGCCTTATCTAGTGGGCCTGAGCGTGCTGATGGGCTCTCGACCGGTAGTCGGGCTCCTGGGCTCGTGTCTTTCAGGTCTCGGTCAAATAGGCATAACAATTGCCCCCATCGGTCGGGTTGATCGGCTTCGGCCGGTTCAGCTCGGCCGATTTGACTTCCGTCGTCTTTGACAGGCTCGTCAGTTGATGCCGACTCATTTATTAGTCGTCATCATGAGTTGGCCCGTTCGATACCTTTGAGGCGCGGGCTCCGAAGCGCCTTCGGTCCTCTGATGCTGCCACGTGTGGCTGCAAGCTTTTCCCCACCGTTCGCGGGGTCGTCTTAAGTTGAGAAGCCAAGGGGTTCGTGAGCCGCCATCGGTGGGGTCGATCGGCCTTGGCTAGCTCGGTTCGACCGCTGCGCCTCCTGGGGTTCCGAGTGGCGCTCCAGTCGAGGAGTGGTCATAAATGTAGGTCATGATGAGGCGGATCGATTGGACTTCCCTTGGCGCCGATTTCGAAACGCCGCCGGTTCTTCGAGGCCTGCCACGCGTTCTTGTCAGGCGCTTCGAATTCGCCCCTGTGTCTGGTATATAAGATCCCCAGCTGCGTTGATCTCCACCTCTCTCTTGCTTTTCCCATTGTTCTAAGCTTTCCACAACTCGGAGTCTCACGTCGCCTTCGCTTCCTTGTCTCCTCCAAACTAGTTAAAAGGTAATTCCTTTCTCGCTTTCGTATTATGGCTGCTCTTAGGATAGGCGGTTCTGGCCAAGGGGCGAGGGATTCTCCAGAGTCCAGGCGGGGCAGGCCCCGGCTAGTGGGATCAGGTTCCTCCTCTGGGAGTCGTCCCCTCCGAGATAAGGGGAAGGGGAAGCTATTCCCAGACTACGCCTGTGATGACGTGGCGTCGGCTGCCGTGCGTCTTAACGTGCCCCCGGTTGTCCTCCGAACGCCGTCGAGGACCCCTCCTTCGGCGGCCACGGAGATCCGGGAAAGGTATCTCTGCTTCCCGTACGATGTCCGAGTTCCATTCGTCGACGATCGGATTTGCCTTCCGAGGAGCAATGAAGTCACCGTCTACGTCGAAATGTTTCGCCTGGGTCTTCGTTTCCCGCTCAATCCCTTCCTCATCCAGGTCATGGAATATCTCATGGTGCCCCTTTGCCAGTTCACCCGTTGCTCGATTGCGGTACTGACGGGCTTCGCTACGCTCTGCTGTACCCGCGGTCTGGAGCCGTCTCTCCCCCTTCTCTTCCACTTTTATCAGATCCAGACGGTCGGCCCGGGGTCACGGCTGCAACTCCGAGCCCGTTCGAGGAGGGAATGCCTGATCGGGCTGCCCCGCTGGTCGGGGGATTGGAGTTCGGATTACGTCTTTGTGATCTTCCTGGAGGATGCCCAGATTCTGACAAGTTGGGGCGGGTCTGTCCAGCCTCGCCCACCGCTAGCCCTCTCTGACGTCGATCAGGCAGCCACCGCGCTGCTGTCGACCCTCCCCTTGGAATCGAAGTCTATCTGGTCTTTGTTGGACGACCTACTCCTGAAGGCCGTCTTGTGGTCTCCGGGTAGGTCGCTTTTTCGGTCTTGAATCGCCCTGTGACTCATCCTAATTTTGGTTTCCCTTGCAGGGATGGCCGGCCGCGAGTTTGTCCGTGATGTCGATGAGCTGATCCGCCGTGGAGCCGCTCGGAGCCGAGGCGGTACCTCTGGAAGGGCGCCTCGACGGACCGTTGAGGAGGAGGTGCGCCGAGCCGAGCCCTCCGTGGGCAAGGTGGTGGCCGTGCATCCCGCCTCTTCTTCTGGAGATCTCCTCCCCGGGGGCGTCGTAAGGGCCGGACCCGCCCCATCAGCCCAAGAGGCAGGGGGTAATGACGGGTCCGGTGCAGTCCCTCCTGCCCTTAGCGTGCCCCCTCAGGTTCCCGAGGGTGGGGATGGTGCGAGGCAGAAGCGCTCCCCTCCGGCGCCCTCGGGGTCTCACGGAGGAAAGAAGAGGAAGGGGGATGTGGATCCCTCCAGTCCGGCGGGTTCCGTGCTCCCTGCGGCGATCATCGGGGATCTTCCGGTGGCCTTGACAACCACCCCCCTCGCAGCGTCCTCGCCCATATCACCGGGGATCGGAGCCCTGTTGGTGAGCAACTTGGCTTCCCTCGATATCGCCCCTGGGAGTTCGGTGTTCGTCGACCGCGCCGTGGCCCAGCAGGTTGCTGAGGTCTCCGTCCTTCCCCGGGACCGCAGTCTCCTCGAGAAGATCCCTGCCGACAAGATGTCGGATTCCTTGATCTGGATCCTTCAACAGGTTCGGCTATCTTGCTGTCCTTTCCTTCCCTTTATTCTCTTCTTAGCCCCTGTCTCGTCTTCCAGGGTTCAGCGCTCGCCGTGGAGTTGTAGTGCCGAGTCGTCCTTCTGAGGGAGCTGGAGGAGTCCTCTATAAGGGCCCACGAGCGGGCCGGGGCGGCGGAGGTTGCCATGACGGAGGCTCAGATGGAGTCTCGGCACCTCAAGCTTCGTGTTGCCGAGCTGGAGGGACGAGTGGGTGACCTCCATGGAAAGTTGGAGGACGCTCGTCAGTCGGCGGAGGAAGCGGCGGAGTCGTTCCGCCTGGAGAGGGAGGAGCTTCAGAGGGAACTGTCGGATCGGCGCCAGGTGACGCGGCTTGCAGAGGAGGTGGAGAGGGGCGTCGTCGGGACCCTGGGGAAGAGGATCTTCGAGGTTCTCAGGGAGGCCTTCGGTATGTATGAAGACCTCATCGCCCCTCGGATCGTTGAAGTCGTCCAGTCTTCCTTCCGGGAATGTGCGGAGCGTGTTCGGCAAGCCCCTCCGCCGGTCGATCCCCCTTGGTCCGAGCAGGGGGAGGTGCCCGAGGATGCGTCCTCTCAAGCCCGGGTTCCCTAGGTCGTTCCTCCAGGCCGTTTATCCTCAAATTTTTTAGCATCCGCTTCGCTTTGGGCCAGTCTACTTGGAATGGACCCCTAACCCCGCTTTCTCCTTCGGCCTCGCCACCGACTCCCTGCTCCAGAGCCAACAATTGCTGGTTGCATGGATGTTTGCTTAGGCCAGCAACTTCGGGTTCTTAGTCGACAAGTTTTGCTTCGCCGGTGTTGCCCTCGTTTCTGTAGGTGACGAGCTTTTTTGTCCGTTGAGAGCGGATTAATTGTAGAGAGGTTTCTTCACTTTGATTTCATGTAAATAAGACATACTGTTATAAACGAAATTTGACTTACTCGAGCTTCTCGTATATTTTGCTTTGTTGCTTCGTCCTCGGCCTAGGACCGGCTGACGCCCGAGCTGGCGGGGGGAGTTGTCTTAGAGCGATGGAGTCGGTCGGCGAGGGCGAAGCTCCTCGGCTTAGGACCGGTCGACGTCCGCGCCGGCTGGGGGAGTTGTCCCCAGACTTACGAGCGCAAGGGTCGGTCGATGACGGTCGGCGTCCGTGCTTGGCTGGGAAGTTGCTCCCAGGCTTACGAGTGCAGGAGTCGGTCAGCGAGGGCAAAGCCCCTCGGCTTAGGACCGGTCGGCACCCGCGCTGGCTGAGGGAATTGCCCTCAGACTTATGAGCGCAGGAGTCGGTCAGCGAGGGCAAAGCTCCTCGGCTTAGGACCGGTCGGCGTCCGCGCCGGCTGGGGGAGTTGCCCCCAGACTTACGAGCGCAAGGGTCGGTCGGCGAGGGCAAAGCTCCTCGGCTTAGGACCGGTCGGCGTCCGCGCCGGCTGGGGGAGTTGACCCCAGACTTACGAGCGCGAGGGTCGGTCGGCGAGAGCAAAGCTCCTCGGCTTAGGACCGGTTGGCGTCCGCGCTGGTTGGGGGAATTGCCCCCAGACTTATGAACGCCTCCCCTCCAGTAGAGGTCTTCGTTCTTTCGCACCCTTAGTGAAACGTTGATTCCATCGTAGATTAAGAAAAGATAAAAGGGAATGCGATTGTACTCTTAAGAGTCCTGTCGGACTAGTACATTTAGAGGAAAAGGAAAAAGGAAATGAGGCTAGACAGAGGGATGTAAACCTAGATAATCCCCTCGGACTAGGCTGTGACTGGGGGAGAGACCTCGCCAGCTCACTCTATGATGCGGAGGGGTCCTTGGACGGTGTTGATCTTCTTCCCCTTGTCTGGCTACATGGAGGTCCCCTCTCCGTGGGCTGGCTCGTCGGTTAAGCTCCTGGCGTGTCCCCGACTCATCAGCTTCTCGATGTCCTTCTTTAAGTGCCAGCAGTCTTCAGTGTCGTGGCCATCATCCTTGTGGTACTTGCAGTATTTCTCCCTATTCTTCCCACCTCTTTTTACCCTCTGTGCGGGGCGATCGGCGCGTTCTTCCTTCTGCACTTGGGCGAGGATGGCGTCTGGGGTGGCGTCTCTCGTACCTTCTCCGCGCTGCCTGTTTCTCGGCCTCTTCTCGGTCCGGTATCCTTCGGGGCTGCCTCGTCCACTGTCGCCGCGCTTGGTCCCTCGAGTGGCTTTTCCTGCATCAACGGCCAAGGCCTCCTCGGTCAACATGAAGCGCTCGGCCCTCGCCATGATCCCGGGGAGGTCCTTCGGGGGATCGTTGTGCAGAGACTTCTTAAGGCCTCTGTGGCGCAGCCCTTTCTTAAGGGCCGTTTGGACCACAAGGTCGGGAGGGCTGTTCACGTTCAGCCTCTCCGCGTTGAAGCGGCGCATGAACTGCCGGAGCGGCTCGGCTGGGCCCTGCACTATGTTGAACAGATGTTCAGCATCAGGCTTGATCTGCCTCCCCGCCATGAACTGTTTGCAGAATAGCTGGGTGAGTTCCTCGAAGCTGTCGATGGAGCGGCTGGGCAGGCTGCGGTACCAGGTCCTTGCCGCTCCCCTGAGAGTAGAATAGAAGCCTCGGCAGAGCAGGTCATCGTCAGCTCCTTGGAAGGACATGTCCCCCTCGTAATCCATCACGTGGTTCCCCGGGTCCCCTATCCCGTCGTACTTCCCCAGCGTCGGGATCTTGAATCGTGAGGGGTCCCGCGCATCGGTTATCCTCCGTGATAAGGGGCACCGGTCCCCGTGGATGCCTCCAGGGGTTCGACACCCATTTGCCTCCGGTCCGTTCGGTGGTGGAGGGGGCACCAGCGCCGGCGGGGCTGGCTCCGCAGCCCTCGCCACACTGGGGGTCGGGCTGACCCGGCGTCCCCGGCTCCTCCGGTGGGAGCTCCCGCTCCGCCGCGATCGGTCTCTCGAGTGGTGTCGATTGCCTCTCCTACGGTGGGGTGACCGTGGTCGACGAGATGACGCGGTCACCGATTCGTCCCTCGTGCCTTCAGTTTCTCTTCGGCTCCTTTCACGACGAGGGGAGGAGGCGCGTGATCTCGCCTGGCGGGAGCCAGACAACGTGAACCGACGCTCCGCGTTCGGTCCTTGGTTCCCGTGGTCGTCGACCACAGCGGATCGTAAGAGCGGGGGACCCCCTGCCCAACGATGGTCGTCGCCCAATGCGCCTCCGTTAGCCGGCGCGGTGCTGACGAGCTACTGGACCGCCGCGACCAGCGTCTGGATGTTCGCGTTGGTCTCCTGGGCTAGGGCATGGAGTTGTCCCTGTGTGGCCAATTCCGACCCGCCAATCTCTTCAGTTGTGGGGGCGGAGTGATTATTGACGGGCGTGCCTTCGAGGTTGCCGTTGGTTGCCCTATTCCCCTCCTCCGGGATGGGGGGCATGCGGTTCCTTCCGTTGTTGGCCCGTGCCATTGCGGGTGTGGTTTGCTTCTTCATGGGACAATTTGTTCTTCCCACAGACGGCGCCAGATGTTTCAGAGTGTTTTCTCACTACAAAAAGCGTTGACCGTGGACACCCGGTCAACGTGGTCAAGGGGCCCGCTTGGGTCCCTCGGGTGTGTCGAGTCGATGAAGACGAGGCGCGAGTCGGAGCTACAGGTGACGTGGATCGCGTCGGCTGAGACGAAAACGGGGTCCTCGGTCGTTGGTGGGGCGAGGGGAAGCCTCGGCCCGGGTCGAGACGCTCGGCCTCGGTTGGACTCGCTCGGCCTCGGCGGTCGGACGGCGAGGGGTAGCCTCGATCGTCCAGCTGGTTACGCGGTCGGCGAGGGGCGGAGGGGAAGCCTCGGCCCATGGATCTGATGTCCTCATGCGTAGACGAGAACGCTCGTCAGGGGGCCGGACCTTGGTTCCGGCCAAATCCCCTCCGATGCCTAAGTCAGACAGAGATCTGAAAGAGGAGGCCCGGCAGAGACGGTTCGACTCGTGAGGAGATCGGAACGTCGTCTCACGGCGCGAGCGGGGGAGAAAGGAGATGAAATGGGGGAACTAGGTCGTTGATGGAGTACCTTAGGTTTTAGATACCTGAGATGCGGTCCCCTGTCCTGTCGTCCTCCTAGCCCTTTTATAGAGCTCCTGGCGTGATTGCCCCCGACCCACGTCGCTCGTCCGCCCTCAATCGTGCCCCCTCAATCCGCCCCCCCGTCGCCGCTCCCTGCGCCATGCCAGCACCTCCCCATTACCGCCATTTAATGGTCGCGGAACCGGGGGAGCGGTTATCGCAGGAGTGGGCGAGTGACCAGCGTGTTACCGGGGCCGGGTCAGATTGACATTCGGGGGGGTCCCTTACAGGGCCTTATTGAGTGGGCCTGAGCGCGCAGATGGGCTCTCGACCGGCAGTCGGGCTCCTGGGCTCGTGTCTTTCGGGTCTCGGTCAAATAGGCGTAACAACTCTAATGTCATTTGCATTTGCATTTTCCCTTTGAATGATAATATATTTGGAGTATATAAACTGTCAACTCCTACGCATTTGAAGATTGATAGTAGTAACTCGCGCAAGCAATGGATGTATATTCATAATTTTCATGAATTGGTGTAAAATTGTTTTTTATTTTTATTGATGGCTCAAAAAGAATGGGTAAGAAATTAAAATATGAGGGAAGAACCTGTTGATAACACCACCAAGTGCTGCTGGAATAAGAACATCACAATCTTCAGTTAATAATGAGCTGGGATCAAGTGCATCACTACCATTGAACCCTTTGATGCCAAAATTTTGCACAAAGTGCTTAATTAATAGTAAATAATATCTGAATAAAGTAATGCGGGAAAATTTAAGCACTGAGACCAGTCTGCATGGTTTTCTCAGTTAAAACAAATATTGTAGAATCCTTTCTGACAGGTAACATGTTGGACATCTTACAAATGTGTAATGCCCCAGTTTAGCATAAACGACACACTGTACTAAATTATTCAGTCTTCTAATTTTTGTGCAAGACAAACAAACGAATTCTACTATATAGCTAAAAACACGCATTTAGAAAAACACTCATGAACCTCTTCTTGTGTCTTCATTTTGGTACATAAATGTGACTAATAGCCTGTTGCAAAGTAAGGGATACAGCTCTTTTTGGTGTGTCTACAAATTATTGTTTCAAAGAAAGATACTCAACATCCAGACCGTTGTTGTTCTAAATTGCTCATGTGACATCGCTTACTACACCAACTTTCCCACCAGCTTCTGTGATAAGTTAAGATGCCCATGACCCAACATTGCCAAAACTCTTGTTTTGAAAGAAAACAAATTACCAAAAACATGTTATGAACATGTAGCTCGAAAGTTTACTCCATATATGGTCACTGTTTATGCTTCTGCTTAGCCTTATCCCATGAAGTTTTGTATAGATGTCTACTCTTCTATCCACATAGAACAGAGTCGGTTGAACGGCAGACATTCAATTTTTTTTTTGAAATGTTTTGTATTGACAACTAGGGGAGAGAATTTCTAATACAGCAACATAAAATGTGTGTGGAAAAAGATTCAAACTATAAAATTCAAACATAATTAGCTCCCCCCTCCCCAATTTCAATTACTTCTCCAAATACCACTGGGGGACCTAATCACCAAAAATTGCTTGCAACAGATAGTAGTTCACCTGCAATCTACCCTTTAATGTCTTGTTGTAGAAGGTCCAACCACTGAGCATCTACAATAGCACCTGCACATACGGTGGAAGGCATTCCCATCAGACCGTTTGCAGTACCCTAAACAATTAGGCATGCAAACAACATAAGAATCATGATTTTCCTAATTGCAGCTTAATGAAAAAAATATAAATTTTTGGGTTTATATGTTACATTCTAGAAATGAAAAATCAAAGAGATAAAAGGATTTAACATTCACAGATTTTATCGACAAATATTTTTCAAAGAATGCAAATAATTAACATGTAACCTTCTTTCATTGGCTAGTTTGATGGTGAATACAAAATCAAGTTTAAAGCCGTCAACATTTTCCAATCATCTTCATTATTGAAATAACCTTAGCAGTGTAAAATTGTGTCAACAGACACTAACCCCACTTTGGAAAAGAACTTAGAAGGAAAGTATATCCCCAAACAGCTTCAAACAAAATAATTTGATCAAGGTTCCTATCTTACATTACAGAGTAACCTGTATCAACATCAGGACTGCAGTTCATCGAACCTGTTAAATACATCACTAATGGTGCATCAAAGTTCACATTTTAAGTTAATTTTCTTCACATCTCCTACATACATACAAAATAAAACTTTTTATGTTCACATTTCATTCTGCAACTGAAGATGCTAAGCTTCTCGACTTTTAAAATTAAACACTTTTATGTTGCACCCAATAGCAACATAATTCCAGTGAGTTTCCACCCAAGAAAGAGTTTGCAAAATTACTGAGAACATCTATATGAATCAATGAATTAAGACCCTAAAACACTTAATTTTAGTATAATAACCACCAGAGATATGAGACCCATTCCATGACAACATCAATAACAATAAAGAATATTAGTAGATCTTACTTCACAACTCATCAACATCTTCCTCGTCAACAATTAATTCGTCCATCTCATCTTCCGGTTGCTCATGTTCTTAGCAATATCATCCCATGGTGGTCTTGGTAGAAAATAATATAGAAAATAATGGCTGGAGATATGTAGATTAATATAGAAAATAATGGCTGGTGATCTGTACAAAAGCAGACACTCGATCATGCAACAACAGAGTAATATAGAATTTGGATGCTTTCCTGTCATGTGTGATATGTCATTTGGCTTTTATATTTACCCTTAAATACACAAAAGCTTTTTTTTGAGAAAGTATTGACACAATTGAATGGAAGCATGCAAATAATCAAACGAAAAACAATGGAAAATGATAATCTCACCTTGAAAAAACCAGAATAAAGAATAGTATTCTGAAAGCATATTAGCCATTCACCTTGAACAACAAATTACATGCAAAAGTAAATGTTCGATTGCAACTTCTGAGAGTTTTCGATACAAAAACTATATATTCACTTACCTGGACACATCTCTATAGAAACTCATCACACCTGAAACATATTGGGGGTTGTTTACAGCTTGTGCCAGAGGAAATGTTTGATTGTCTACCAGAGGGACAGTTTTGGCAGCAAGGCCTCGATGGTGCATCTCATGGATCAATACGTGGGACACTGACCCTTCACGCCAAACATCAATTGAATACCCAAAGCATTCATAACTATAGTGCAAACCAATATCCAGTATTAGTTCCAAAAAAATCTTTGAAGAACAGCAAAGCTCAAGAATGCAAGTTATAAAAATGAAAAGAATGAAGAAACCATTATGTAATAGAAGTGGGAAAGTCAACTCCTCGTCTGACATAAAATTTCCAAATTGCATACAACTTGAACATCTTCATCCATGATTGTGTTTCACTAAATCATAGATATTACAACCCACAGAAGAATCTATGAATTCTTTGGAATTAAGCCCCAGATATTCTAACCCATTGTCAACAAATTCACGTCAATATCAGAAAAATTATCTGTCCAAACTATATCACATTATCTGTCCAACTCTAATATCAGAAAAATTATTTTCTTGATTACAAAGATGACTCTATATTATAACCAACTGGTTTAACAAAAAATCAAATTAGAATAAAAAGGTAAGTCATTCACCTGTAGATGTAGAAGCTGATCTTGTAAAGAAAATTTCTTTTGGAGTAGGGAAATGAAACATGAAATGTAGCAATGATCAGTCTATAAACACTTAAAATGACCAAACCGTTACTTAAGATTGATGTCAACGCCCGTACACTTACAAAGCAAAAAAATATTTTAATTTGATCATTGCTTCATGTAAAATTCCCCTTGTTGGTTTCCTTGTAGATCTAAGATCCCCATTAAATTATTCCAAAAATATTCCAAATACCTAAAGTAGGCCGTAAATTAACTATGCCCTTAGATTTTGAAATGTTTTGAGGTGGAATTTTACAGCCCTACTTTAAATTTCCCCAAAAATAAACAGAACAACATAGAGTATGAGTCATGATCTGCTTGAGAAGTTCCCTTGAAAATTAGCAATTACCTGCTTCATCCTCTTCTTTGCCAGCAGAAAAAATTTGATGTGGAGGGGGACGGAGTTGGCGATGTCAATGTCAGCAAGGACCGAGAGGCTACCTACAGTCTCCTGATTGTTTCCAAAGAACTGTTTATACAGGTAAAGGTACCCTGAATAATAGTTTTTGTCCAGCATGATGTCTGTGCTATTATCCCTTACAATCTGGACCTGCTCAAAAGATCTGCAGCTGCCGGCATGTATAGCTTACCATCTTCTGTTTTCTTCGATGGCTGTATTTTGTCTGCCTCAAGAATATTTGTGTACCGTTTCTATAGGAGACATATTAAGCACATTCCAAAAAAATTAGATGTAGCACATTTCAACATTCTAATTTGTTAAGGTTATACTGTGACATGACTACCTTGGTTGTTTCTTGCATCCGTTCAACATAAGCAGTCATAAGGGGATCCATTGAGCCACTTTCAGAACAAACTTGAGCTAAGGAAGCATCAACACCCAGACTAATCAGATTTTCTTGATACTCAACAACCCACCCTGTTACCTATAAGAAACAAAATAGCTCATAAGTGTAAACCACAGCTGAATCTCTGATCATTCTAGTATAACACAAAACGTATAAAGGAGCCAGATCATGGGTTCTATGGCAGTCATTCCACATAATAATGCAACCATGTGGTGAAAGAACACAACCGAAAAATTCCCCAATTTTTACAATGTGTCATCACCTTCAAGATTTCTAAATTGGTCAACTTATCAACTCTATCACTGAACTGCCTAAGCATTGAATAAATCTTTCAGCGTATAGATTAACCATCAGCTGAAAAATTTCATATCTGCACACAACAAAGAAAATTATAAGGTCCATGACAAAGTGAATAGACTTTCAAAATACTTTTAGATTGCATGCAAATACTAAGGTACATAACTCATATGTTATCATTGTTAATACAAAATTAATGAAAAGAAGGGCAAAAGAATGCATTTAAATCAGTTCAATGAAAACCATTTTTTGCAAGTGGATTCATGAAAGCCAGACAAATGGTAGAGGTATAAAAGTGGGTGTACTCTTATATCAGTATAGATCAAGTGTGATCAATCTCATCCATCTCATCAACCTACTGATATACCTATTAGTTATGGTTTTGATTTATGATTTAAGACTCGGCATTCACGGTTTTGTATTTCAGGTGGTTCTCTTTCTTTCATGCTTTCATGGACCTGGTATTCCCCCCAATCAAATGAGATGGTGAAGCCGTGCAGCAACACAAAATGTGAGGGAAAATTAGCAATAGATATAATTTCTGAATGTATTGATATATATGACCCAGATCATCAACATAACATGACTAAAATATGGGTCATGGTACTGGAATATGGAATAACAAAGCCTCATTCACACAATGTGCACGGGTCAAGTATCCCTGTTTGGCTATTACAGTATTGCCTCTGGTCCTAATAAGAAGAAGCACATCCTAAAGAAGAAGAAAGCACAAAATACAAATTAATATCCGGATTGATTGAAAGGGTGAGTTAGATAAAATGATTTGAAAGAAAAGGTTCATAATATGATTTGCAGATAAATGAAGAGAATGGATAGAAAGTGATTTCATCCTCAACAAAAAATAAAATGGAAATTGATCAAGTTTAGCTATAAAATACATGCCCATCACTGTTGTGCAGGCACCCTACCAATGCCCACAGTTGAATAGGCATGATAGAACTTCTCAATAGTCCTCAAAGATATGGGCTCTCTTGAATATATCTCGGCTTGCGTCTTTATGCACAGTTCTTCATGCATATTTTTATATATGACATGGACAACATTCAATGAGCTCTTGATGGCCTCAGATGTAACCATGTCAGGTAGTAGCTCAAGGGAATTCTTCCACTCATCGCAAAAGGCAGTGAGCTTGACTGAGACGAAACTTTAAGCTGTCATGTGCCTTTTATACTTCCAAAGCCTAAATTGTTGTATGTGAGGTTGTAAATAGAAGGCATTAGGAAATCCGGTCAAGTTTTTAAATGGAAAATGTTTTTAATGACTGCCTTTTTTAGGTGAGTGCTTATGTGTGAGAGGGGGGTCATGACATATGGTGGGTGACGAAGGTGCCATGAAGTAAATTACAGGCAACATGCTATATGTAAGATTACATAATGTTTATAAATGCCATTTTTAAATAAAAAGAGAAAAATAAATTATGAAGGTATTAACAGTCATGTGTATCAGATGAATATGCCCTACAGATCCACACGCATGTATTAAAAATTGTAAATATATGTTAAACATAAGTAATCAACTAACTATATAAGTTGCATTATTCAATGGTAGCATGTTATGCCAAATTTTACATGTTATAGGGAGCCAAGAATATGCTATACATGATGCTTAATGCTTAAAACCAATATGTATGCCAATATTTAGAATAACAAACTTTTCAATATTATTTACCAACAAAGTTGATATCCCTTCTTAAGATATAAATATAAATGTCACAAACTAACAAAAATTTCAATATTTTTTAGCATTCAATGCATGATTAAAATGCAACAGAAGTTAAATGCCAATTATGTTTATGACCACACAATAGCAATTCATCCCAAGCTAACAATTTGAAAGTAGATAATGCAGACTGCCCTAGGGTTTCTTGGCCACTTGGGTATATCATTCACTGCCCTATTTTATGTAGTCACAGTATAAAGATCTACATGCTATTGAGTTGAAAGAACATTTCGCTTTCATCTTTCAGATTCAAACTATGCCTATTAGTTGTAATTTAAAAGGATAAGAAAGAAAACTATTAACACAGTTAAACATGGAGATTAGTGCCAACTCTCAAGCATCCTTTTGAACGAATTTCTTCCTACTATGTGTGCACCTACCGCTGTTGTTTCCATATATAACCATATTTTTTTGGATGTATAAGTTAAAATCATGTACCTAATTTGGATCAGTTTTAGGAGAACATAAATCAGTTGCAGTACACTGCCATGGTATCTATGTGATCTGATTTTTATCTGCCATAATAAGTCAGCGTTAATCAGTACACAGTTTTGATATGTTTTGTTCAATACATAGTTTTTATCTGTACAACGCCGTGTTATCTAATTCAACAAAATTAAAATCTAATTTTTATCAACTAAAATTTGATCTGTGTCCCAACAAAATCAAATTAGACAGCATCTCATTGTATTGAAAGAGATGATGAAGTTTGATGGATGTCAGCATTTATAGAGAGCTATTTAAAAAATAAATAAATAAAATAAAAAACTAAGAATAATATGTAAGCTTGATATCTGACATGAAACATAGTGTGAACAATAGCAACAGTTAAGAGGCGTTCAAAAAATGTTATATGTAGCATTAATTCACTAAATCATACACACATACTGAACAATGTTCTGCAATACCCCATGAAAGCAAGTAAGTTATGTTTTCTAATAAAAAACTTCAAGCAACAACATCAGTTTTTCAGAGAGGAAAATTTTTTTTGTATACCTCAACAATTTGCAATCGTTCCAATACCGTGGGGACCGTAACTTTAATTTCAGTGTCAAAGCACCCAAGCCTCTTAAGTGCATGATCAATCCTCTCTCCAAGCTTTTCCTTCCTCACCTGTCCAATAAAATTATTAAAGAAGCATACAAAGAAAGCATTAAATCCTTTAAAAACACTCTAAAATGATACCCCACTGACAATGAAAATAAGACCAATATTTAGTCAAACTTAACACCAATAATAACAATCTTGAAATCAAATTCAAATCACCTTAGTTGTTCCTATAGGCCATACTGCCCTTGGCTCAGTTGTTTTCCTCCCACCTCCACCATTGTTCTCCACATATGCACCTAGGTTCTGCCACCTACATCCTCTTGACACACCTGATGCCAAAATGGAAGGCTTAACTGGATAGTAAAAAGCAATTGACAAATTTTTAACTGGGTACTAAAAAATGTATAGTGCTCGGACTGTATGCAATTAGAAATAAATATGATACAATTGGAACAATGCAGGGTGAACATTCAGAATGTTGAGTATTGTATACAATTGGAACAATCCATTTAACATACTCAAATGTGATACAATCCATTTCTCCCCAAAGGGTTTCTCCCCAAAATACAAAGTTTCCCCCCAAAATTTGGTTTAATATTATGAGTATGCCATTTTGTCTTCAACTAAAACTCAATGATTCAAGAAGGCCTAATCAATTCCATATGTCCCGTAATCATTTTCTTACTTTCTACTTTTTTCGTCACCTTTCCAAATGATTAACTGACTCTTCCTGTTTCATGGAATATTGATGAGAATTTGCTCCAAACCAAAGATGGAATTTTATTACATCTTTATTTCTATAAATGAAAAGAAACCGAAAATCTATTAAT
The DNA here is from genome assembly GCA_030789695.1 of Scilla litardierei. Taxonomy (NCBI): domain Eukaryota; kingdom Viridiplantae; phylum Streptophyta; class Magnoliopsida; order Asparagales; family Asparagaceae; genus Scilla; species Scilla litardierei. Next base: position 171,169 of record JAULAV010007638.1, on the reverse strand, counting down.
TGAAGTTAGACAGCAAGTGAAATTTTCACAAATTTTCAGGCATAACTATTATATGAACTTACTGTTTCTATTATGGGACCAAATTCCTAGTCCAAATTGATGCGACATAATGCTGCAACTCGAGAATGAATAATTAAACACTAATTTCTTAACAATGTGAAATTTCAAGAACAAATAAATTGAAAAAAGCAAAAAAAAGGAGAAACTCTAACTGTATAAGATAGTCCAGAGACATGAAAGGGGAAGATGCCCAGGATCACCCCGAAGTTCTGCACAATCAGAAGCAGAGCCGTGATGTGACCTACTACCAAAGCTGCATCAAAAACCAAAATAAAACCATGAACAAAAATTAACGACCTTAGATTAGTGATGAATCAGCAGTGGCCAAAAATATCATTTGAATGTAGAAGATCCAAGGAGGTTCACCCTGTAAAAGCAGGGACTTGAATCCACCTACACCTTGTAAAAACATGGACTTAAATCAAATGCAAAATTTTAACTTTATGGCACTAATCATAAATGATTAAGGCTCAGTTTATATATACGCTTTCCCTTGACTTGTGCAGTAATTCTCCTCCTTATGACAAAGGTTTCATTACTTTATATCTGGAATTCTGAGAAATGACATGAATGCATAATGGGAGGATAAAAATTACATATTCTACTCATAACACAATACACTGCGGGTCGAAAGCACATTTTATCTCTTGAAAGACTGGATGCGTGCATGAGGATTTAGAGCATCCTTATTCTACATAGTAACACCGCTGTCACAGGATAACTAAGCATTGGACAAACTGGTAGCGGAATGGATGCATCCATAGAAATAAATGTTACCATAGAAATGAATTTTTTGGTGATATTGAATGGGTGATATTTCCCTGAATGAAATGAATACTGTTAAGAAACTCTAACCTGCAATACCTTTAAGAGCCTCTATAACAATAGATCAATGGAAATTGTAGCAACAACTCAAGAACCAAGGTTGAATTTCAAAATATGAAGAACCAAAAAATTTCATCAATAAAATTCACAAATACAGTACAATGAGTGTGTAGCATTGCTCCAATGAACATGAAAAAGGGACAATGGAATGCAAAGATACCAACTTTATACACTAAATGCAAGTTCTTTGATAATAATACAAACATTCAAAAATATATAAATCGGTGTTAAAATGATCTACTCAAAACTTTGGAATTTTCCAGGAAATTCGTCATGTGATTCTCAAGCGCTTCCCAAACAATGGTTTGGTAGCTCACAAAGAATCCAAGATATCTTCACAATAAACTTAGTGATAACTTCTTACTTAATAAATTTTCCTACTATTTCTCTGCTTACCAACAGAATAAGAGTTTTTGCCGTGATTGATTGGGCTATTGATTATTTTCTGCAAGGTCCACATTAGTTCTATAGACATATGTGGCTTCTTAAACTTGTAAATTCAAAAGACAATTACTACATCTCTTGCAACAAAATTGCAGATGATGAGATCAGTGGCTGCACTTGAAAGCCCTACAGTGCTTCGCTCCAAAGTTTGGTGCATAATCTCACACCTTGTAGAAAATTTACTACACACTCGCCTTTGGGTTGCAGAGTGCAGGTATCATGTAGACAAACATGATGACGTGGGCATGATTCCCCAAAAATTTTCTAGTATCTATTAGGCAATAATGCAAAATATATCATCAAGTTCATTATCATTATCATGTACTTATTTTAGGAAAAAAAGCCATTTCAACACCATTTTACCCATTAATATGGTGGTTATCACATTCAATATATGTTACATATTACCATCCAATTTGTTTCAGAATCAAGCCATTCTATGCATACATAAAAATTCAAAGTTGAAATTTCAAGTGTCATTTCTACTAACCAGACAACCCTAGAATTAATCCTTGGAAAATCTACAGTAGGTACAAAAATGTTCAGCTTCCTGTCAAATATCGAAGCGACCCTCTTCAGCAGTTTCTCCTGCTCTTCTCGAGAAGCTACATTTCATACTGACCCCGTGACATGAAAATTCAAGTTTTTATACTCTTTCAAGCACTTCTCTAGCTCTGATCCATTCCTTGCACATGTATAAACTGTTGCCCTGAGTTATACTAAGTCTTCGACTGCCATGCCTATAATGCAATTGCTCAAGCACAGTTAATCACACTGCTTTTTCTTTCATATGCATACGAAGGCACATTGGTATCAAAAATTTAAACAAAAAATAAGAATAGCCAGTATTGGTGCATATTTTAATAATAGGTGAAATCCAACAATTACACATCTTTGGATTTGCAATTTAAAATATACATCTACTTGTTTTGCAAAGTTAAAGCATTCCCTTAAAAATAGAAATCAAATATGTGGATAGAAAATGAAGAGGTTTATACCCATTCCTTTAGTTCCTCATGTGACTAAAGCATTAATGCTCGAGAGCGATCAAGAATTTTTTCTTCATTCATGCAAACACAGCTTGATCCATGTTCATGTATTTGTTTCAGTCTATCTGAACACATCCTCCTCCTACATTTATAATTGCATAGATGTTGTTGTTATTGATCATAAAACATTCCTTGATGTAAGGATCCAAATTGCTGAACTGCATCGGACCACCAATGTCCAAAGTAAAGAGACGAAACGAAAAATATTGCATCATTCCTCTCAATCTACATACAAAATTTTGGCCATTGAATAATAATTTGAACCTCCACTATTCCTTTCCATCATGCAGAAGTTAAAATAACCAAACAAAAGGTGATACATCATGTGTTGTATATATGTGAGTATAAACTGTAAACTTACAGAAGAAAATTGCCTCAAAGCTGGCATAAACAAACATTTCAACATGATACATGATAAGCACCATACTGTCCTTATATTAGCAATACAAATTTTTGAGCAAACGTTTTAATTAACAATTGATGTAGATTGCAAGTTTTTGAGCAAAAATATTCTCCTTAACCCCTAAAATATTTGAACAAATAATGAAGGACAAATATCGAAACCTATCAACTTAAACCAAGATTATGTGAGGATCAGTTTAACTTCCCATAGGACCCAATCATATTCTAACAAATATAACATGTGCATATGAGAGCATCCAGCTGACTGTTTTATGCATGAAAGCACATCCTAGCAAGTGGTTGCAACAGTTTGCTACCTTGCCACAGAGTAGTCATATGACCGCTATCTACCATTAAAGCAAAGATTGAATATTTTCATCAGTAAAATAAAATTCAATGTTTCATACTGATTTCAACTTGTTAAAGGCTTTATTCAAGATTATAAACAGTGCATTTCAGAATAAAGTACGGTCAACTATACATCCAACCCAGAGAGAGAAGGAACAATAAGTGCTTGTAAGGTAACAAAACAGATGAACATGTTGAAACCCAACGCCAAAGTTGTGGATGAAAGGATCCAAATTTATCATTTTAGCATCTAAATCCATCTTTATGAGGGGCTGCACCAGCAAGCTACCATTGTGACATAGTTCATCAAATATCTATACCAGAATCTCCACCAACGACTGTTACGGGCCATGTAGAAGCTATGCACCATTGTGACATAGTTCATCAAATATCTATATGAGGGGCTTGCCGGAACTCCATGGCCAACCGATGCACCTACAACATCATCACACTGACATTTTCAGCCAACCTTCTCAATGGGGCAATACATCAAATAGTTTGTGCTCACACCAACTGTTTCACAAAATAGGGTATAAACACTGGAAACGGAGAAGACCAACTATTTCTCAATGGGGGACACCAACTGAGAACACCAATTGTTGCACAAATTGAGAAAACCTCTTACAGTGAACTTGCTGTGAACTTGCAAAAGGGGGGACTTTTGACATAGACTGAAGAGAAAAGAAAAAAAATTGGGGGAGATCCGCACCTTTGTTTGAACTGAGTAGAGATTGAAGAAGACCTAGACCCAGATCTTCGGCAAAGGTAAGAGCTCAGATCATCTTCATAACCCGGCGCAGGCAAGAGTGAGGGCGACTCTCTTCCATAGCAAGCCTCCAAGCTCCTCGTAGAGAAATGGAATCCCCTCTTGCGTCCCTCGAAGGTAGCGAGGGCGACTTGATCAGGCGCAGGAGAGCAGATAGGGTTTGCTTCTTATTCCTCACACATGTTGGGAGCGGATTCGTTCATAGGCAGCAGTGAGTGAACCAAAGCAAATGCAGGCACTGGGGTTTAATCATTTGGTTTTCCCCCCACAAATTTAATTTCCCCCCAAAAATTTTGTTTCAAACTTAAAATTTCAAACTCAATTTCTCTTATCTTATCCAATTTCTCTTAATAACATCCCTCATATATACCCAATTTCTCATATCTTATCAAAAACTCTTATCCAATAACCCATGATAACATCCCTGTTTTATTATATATATATATATATATATATATATGGTAAAGTGTTCCTAGGGTGACTCCTTAGATTAAATCTAGGGAGTCGCCCTCATTTTCACCCATATCTCACAATTTTTTTTTATTTTATTTTTCATGGGGTTGTTATTCATATCATGGATGGTCAACATACCAAAAATCAAGGCATTCCAATACTTTTAGAACCCCATCTACTCGTTGCAACTTCAACGGTTTTTCAACACGTTTTTAGACCGTTGAAGTTGCAACGGGAAGATGGTGGTTCTAAAAGTATTGGAATGCCTTGATTTTTGGTATGTTGACCATCCATGATATGAACAACAACCCCATGAAAAATAAAATCCAAAAAAATTGTGGGATATGGGGGAAAATGGGGCGACTCCCTAGATTTAATCTAAGGAGTCACCCTAGGAACACTTTACCCATATATATATATATATATATATATATATATATATATATATATATATATATATATATATATATATATGCTTTTCCTTCCTATTGTGGGGAAATACTTGCCGAGCAACCTCACTGACGTGCATTTCATTTTGTGTTAGCTTATAAAATGCATATCAGCTTTTAAGAGTGAGTTTATTGAGAACCCTATTGCAGATATCGATCCAGTGCTCGAGAACTACATTGAGTTTCAGCCTATTGAAGACTAGGGCGATTACTATTTTCGCGTCCGTTCTATTAAGTTGTATTATTGTAATTCGTTTGTGGTGTTGTTTCGGACATGCCAGGCATATGGTTGTATCTTGTTTCTGGATGATTTGATTTATATTAATGTTATCTATGTTGTTTCTTAAGTAAGCATGCAATACCCATTCAGTTTTAAATCAATAACGCTTAGTGTGTTTAAACCAAGGAGGAAGGAAAAAATAATCCCTCCTTGTTTTAAGCACACCGCAGACCCCCTCGCGTCCTCGATCCCGAGCATAATGGGAAGTGGGGTGTGATAGCTCACAAGCTCACATCCCAACATCTATTGTTACTGTAGGGTTTTACGGTACCCTTAGGGCACAAAAATTCTAGTCCCGTCCTAAGTCGGACGGATCATAGACAGAAAAACAATTGCAGCGGAAGAAAAAAAAACTTGTTAATCTAATTAACATGCAGTTAAAACAATTTTAACTTAGCCCTAAGGTCCAAGACCCTTAGCCAAGATCTATGCCAACTTGGGATGGATCTGACCATCCCAAGAAGGATCTAACCTACTGCGATTAAATTAAACTAATTCTTACTAAACTACATACCCGGAATCTCAACCCTGGAGCAGGCGATATGTTCCTAGCCGTCTTCCGAGCCGCTCCTCGAACCGCTCCCCGAACCGCTCCTCGAACCGCTCCGCATCCTGAGGCGATCAATCCCCGTGTCGTCTAACCAACCAATCGCTGAAGAAAGTTTCACGCGAGTGAAACCTCCGCCTAGATTTCGGATCTGAATCCGTACTCCTTTGCGGCTTTGCTAGAGCCCTCAGGAGCAAGGCAGAAATTTATAGGGAGATAGAGAAATATTTATTTAAGCCTAGATCCGAGCGTGCTCCAACATTTACGAGAGCCGCTCAGATCTAGAGCTTGGGACGAGTTTTGAGGAGGAGAGCAGACCCCTATTTATATAGGCGGCAGACTCTCCCCTTTTCTCAAAATCCGATGTGAGACTATTAATTTGAGTTGATTAAAATCAAGTTAGTTTGCACTTCACAAAGAGCAAACTTCCGTGAATTTTAACTCACTCACTGTTGAACTTCAGGATTGATACAACCTATCAATTCGAAGGGTGTTCAATGGTGAACGGATAGGAAAAAACCGTTTGTCAATCGGAGTTCGTTTGACTCTCCAATTGACCGTCCAAAGATCAGCCCACGGCTAGTTTTTCGTAAAAACTGAGCCGTCAAAATTCTGCACATATCAAGGGTTCAAAACCCTAAAACTGGGGCCCACAGGTGGGCCCCACACGTCCAGCGTGCACAGGTCAGCCCAGGCCGTGCCTGGGCTAGCCCAGGCCCGTGCCTGGGCTCTGCCCAGGCACTGGGCAGAGCCTAGGCGGCCTGGGCTTATCCCAGGCCTGCGCCTGGGCTTGCCCAGGCCTTGTCTTTTCTGGTCTTGACCAGCAGACCAGAACAGACCTGGTCTGGTCTGGGTCTGCCTGGTGTCACGCCCCGGTTCCCTAAAATGGAGGCGAGACATGAAAAGGTCCGCACGGGAGTGGAGCTGTGAAGCCCCAAACCCGATAAGCGTCAATAAAACATAAGCAGGTCCCTGTAACCACAAACGGAACAACAATAATAACACAAGGAGAGAGAAATAAAGTCTCAAACCTCAGAATTTGTCCAACATTAAAATTAAGTTCAACATCCAGAAAATCCACCAGGCTAAAAGAAAGAGTCTAGAGACCCAGAACAAGGCCAACAAAAGGGACAACATAACAAAGTATAGGTGCTACGCACCGACAACAAAACAGTCTAAAACAAAAGGGGAAGGCTCAACCAAGACACTAGGACTGGTCCCCAGTGTCCACGTACTCCTCGCCAAACACAGGCTCGGGCTCGGCGTCAGCAAACACATCGTCCTCAACAATGAACTCGGGCTCAGGATCTAACATGTGTCACCCAAAAGAGTAAAGGGGCACATGTCAGCAAGTCTAAAAAGACTTGGGCAAGGAAACTGAAAAGGAAGGCAACTAGCAACCTAGCAGTTATAGTATGCATGACATGGCAGTTATGGTATGAGTGTACAAGTAAGATATGGTGAAACAATAAGTACAAGAGAACAATTTATCAGGGCATGTCAAGAGTAGCCAAGGTACTAACAATCTCAATCTTTTCACTAGTCATGTTTCAAGTTGTTTGTAGATGTTTATGTTGGATATGGAAGACGTTTGTACACCCTTGTGGGGGATGTACGAGGGAATACGGACCTCGAACGTCGCGCACACGAAGTCGTGTGCAAAGGGAATCTGTTCCCTTGCGGAGAGGATCTCTGGATGAGTGGGAAAGTCGCATAATATATGCATAAGTGCATGCGACATATGGCTAATAAAGGGGGAATATCTTAAGCTTATGTTGTACCATGCATATGGTACAACTTAAGCTTATAATGTGCCATGTATCATGGTACACCTTAATTAAGTTGTTCCAAAGGGACAACTTACCCTAAAATAACTACCTTGGGGGCTATAAATAAGACCCAAGGGTAAGCCATTTCTGAGATCTTTTGCATGAAATTCATGCATGCATCTTCATCATAGCGAAGCTCTGCAGAAATCCTTTCTCTTCCTCTATCCAAGTTCTTAATCTAAAGTAGAGATTTAGATTGTGGATTTAGTAGCCTTACTCCGTTCGTGAGTAGACTCGATCCGTCGTGGCGAATCCGAAGGCGAAGTTCGTAGACTACCGTGCCGCGTACGCAAGCGTAAGTCTTAACTTCATTTATCGATCCTAACTCTGTTTTGGCAGGATCCTACATTGGTATCAGAGCCATATGGGTTCGCCCCGGTCAAACCACCGCCCCGTCGAAACTATGAACGAGTCGTTGTCTTTTTCACGAATGGGTCTACTACTATTACGGATATAGTAGGAACGCTTCGTGACGGAGAGAACGCAGCGGTTGTTCTTTTCACGTTAGGGTCTCCTATCATTACGGATATGGTAGGAACTCTCCGTGATGGGAAGAACCGACCGTTCACGTAGTATGTTATTTTTCATTTTTGGCACACGGCCATTAGGAAATAACTAATTTCTCGACGAACGGGTGCTTCATCGACGAACGGGTGCTTCATCGAGGAAGATGATGGTAGTTATTTCCATCGGGTAAGAGGAAATTTGGTGCATGTGCACATTGGCCAAATGGGCTATGAAGGCCATGCACCCCCTCTCCCCATGCGGAGGGGGTTGGCTACGGCCAATAACCACCGGCGACCACCCCATCAAGGGGGTGGAGTACATGCGGCCACCCCATGAAAGGGGGGAGACCGGCCATGGCTAAAGGGCCATGGCCGGGCAAGGCCAATAGGCCATGGCCGGGCCATGGCCGGCCGGCCCTGGCCGGCCACGGCCAGGGCCAGGCCGCCCTGGCCGGGCCAGGGCAGGGGCCCTAGCCCCCGGCCAGGGCCAGGCCGCCCTGGCCGGGCCAGGGCAGGGGCCCTGGCCCCCGGCCAGGGCCAGGCCGCCCTGGCCGAGGCCAAGACAGAAGCCCTGGCCCCGGCCAGGGGCCTGGCCGCCCTAGCAGAGGCCAGGGCAGAGCCCTGGCCTCAGGCCAGGGGCCTGGCCGCCCTGGCAGAGGCCAGGGGCCTGGCCGAGGCCAGGGCAGGAGCCCTGGCCCCGGCCTGCGGCCAGGCCGCCCTGGCAGAGGCCAGGGCAGCCCCCTGGCCTCAGGCCAGGGGCCTGGCCGCCCTGGCAGAGGCCAGGGCAGCGCCCTGGCCTCAGGCCAGGGGCCTGGCCGAGGCCAGGGCAGGAGCCCTGGCCCCGGCCTGCGGCCAGGCCGCCCTGGCAGAGGCTAGGGCAGCCCCCTGGCCTCAGGCCAGGGGCCTGGCTGCCCTGGCAGAGGCCAGGGCAGCGCCCTGGCCTCAGGCCATGGCCTGGCCGAGGCCAGGGCAGGGGCCCTGGCCCCGGCCAGTGACATGGCCGGCTGGCCCTGGCAGAGGCCAGGGCCTGGCCAACCCTGGCCAAGGGGGCCAAGGCCCCTGGCCAGCCAGGGCAGAGGCCCTGGCCGGCCCATTGGCCAAGCCCCGGCCAGGGCAGAGGCCCTGGCCGGGAAGAAACTGCAGTTCGAAAATTGGTCGACCAATTTGGTCGTTTTGGTCGACCAATCTGGCAGAAGGTCTGGGTCGACTGCAAACTTGCCTACTGACCCATACGGGGTGACAAAAGGCATTGGCCAAACTCGAATGTGCCGATTAGCCCATACGGGGTTAACCGCAGTGTCGACTAGTTCATACGGAACTAACGTTTTAATGAAGTTTTTCATTGGGCTCTACTCCTTGAAGATTAGCCTTAGTGCTCTACTTCATGCGAGATTAGCCATGTCATTGTGCTCTACTCTACGGAGATTAGCCAATGTACTTATGACGTTGTGCTCTACTCTACGGAGATTAGCCAATGTATTTTAAATTTTTGAAAAAAAATACGTTTTTCTAAAACGCTTTTCCGCTGCAAAGTACTATAAGAGTACTAACATTTGATAAAGTGAGGGAGAAATATTGAAAGTTACTCTAGATGGTGATTGGAAACATAGTGACCTTTCCGATTCTAGAGTAACATCTTCAATATTTTTCGAAAGTAACTTATCAAATACTCGTTTTCCGCTGCTAGTACTATAAGAGTACTATTGTTTGATAAGTGATGGGGGAATATTGAAGGTTGTTCTAGATGGTGATTGGAATCATAGAGACCTTTTCGATTCTAGAACAACATCTTCATTATTTTTCGAAAGTAACTTATCAAATATAATATAATTCCAAGTGGGATTTGAATTTTTAGAACTATCCAAATGGGATACTCTATTATCATTTCAAGTGGGAGTTATATTTTAAGAATTTTTATGCAATGTTTTGATCGAACCTTCGGTTTTGTGTCTTTTGCAGCATTTTAAAAGTAAAATGTCTTCCGCTTCAAAGAATATCGTCGCTGAGTTAAACAAAGGTGAAAAACTCAACGGCGATAATTACAAACTTTGGTCCATTAAGATACAATACGTTTTAGAGGAGCAAGAAGTGCTCGAAACTCTAAAGAACGTAATGATTGAACCTGAGTTGGGCACTACGGCCCAACACAGACGAGACAAGGAAGCTTTTGATGCTTGGTCTCGGAAGAATAAGATGGCGCGCATTACGTTATTAAGCAGTATGGCTGATGACATAATGCGCATCTTCCGAGAATATGACCTAGCCATGGACATATGGTCCAAGCTAGAGGAGAAGTTCGGTGGCACATCGGTGTCCAAACTTCGCGCCTTAACTATAAGGTTCGATACATATAAGAAACGTCCAGATCATTCCATGGGGAAACATCTGCGACATATGGCGAACCTTATCTCAGAGTTAAAGGACGCAGGTCATGTGCTCACGGATGAGCAACAAATCCAAGCAGTCATACGTTCCCTACCAAATGGGTGGGATCAGATGAAGATGCATCTCACTCATAATGAGAGCATCAAGACCTTCAACGATGTTTCCAAGCACCTCGAATTAGAGGAAGAGCGGCTTGCGGCTGCCAAGCCAAGTGCAGAAGTGCACATGGTTGCTAGTTCCTCACACGGGGGAAAGAAACGTAAAGATCGTTCAAAGTCTTCTAATGAACGTAATAAGCAACCTGAGTCTACCAAGGAACCCAAACATAAGGGTGGGCACAAGAAATGGCACAAGAAGAAAGACTTGAAAAGGATCAAGTGCTTCAAGTGCAACAAGCTCGGTCACTATGCTCGTTCGTGTACGAGTGGAAGTGACGAGGTAACTTGTAATACTAGTTACATATGTGTTTCTAGTCCACTATTTCTTGTGGAATCTAATCCATTTTTGGATAATTGATTCAGGTGCCACCGACCACATAGCAAAGGACAGACGGTCCTTCGTGGAGTATCACCGGATACCCAAGGAATGAAGTGGATCAATGTAGGAAACAACACACGTGTTGAAGTGAAAGGCGTTGGGACTCGTAAGCTTGTCTTGGACAACGGCCTCACTCTCCTACTACATGATGTTCTCTTCATTCCATATATTCAAAGGAATATTAAAACTGTGGTCAATTTAATGGGTCTTTGTAATAGTTGGTTCCTTCATGATTGTAAAGTGGACCTATTTTGTAATAATTCTTTTATTGGTTCTGGGTTATGTATTTCAAAGGATTTATTGTAATAAGTACAATATATGATTCCTCATGTAATGAAAATTTCCTTGTGACAAATTCTTTGACTAATGAGTCTAATATAATTTGTTGGCACACAAGGCTTGGTCATATTGGACCAACGCGTATGGATAGATTTGCCAAACGTGGCCTTCTATCAAATGTTTCAAAGGTTGAAAAGTCGACCTGCGAACATTGCCTTGTGGGGAAATCTTGTCGCAAGCCGTTTTGGAACCGGCACAAGGGCCAAGGTTCCATTACAGCTTATCCATTCGGACATATGTGGTCCGATGAATGTCAAGACAAGATGCGGGAAGTCCTATTTCATCACTTTTAATTGATGATTTCACCCGATTCGGTCATATCTATTTGATATCCCACAAAAGTGAAAGCACTAAACCTGCTTTAAAAACTATATGAGTTTAGTGGAGAATCAATTAGATCGCAAGATTAAGGTCGTGCGAACCGATAGGGGCGGTGAATATCAATCAACAAGTTTAAAGGAACTTTGTGATGAAAAAGGCATAGTACATCAGGTAACTATGCCTTATACTCCTCAACAAATTGGTGTTGCAGAAAGGAGGTATAGGACTTTAATGAAAAATGGTCCGTTCAATGATGGCGCAAGCTAACTTGCCAATCACCTTTTGGGGTGATGCATTATTGACAACCGTTTTCATTTTAAACCGCGTACCCTCGAAATCAGTTAGCTCCACTCCTTATGAGTTGTGGAACCAAAGGTCTCCTGACTTAAACATTTTACCTTGAGTTTGTGCATTCAACGCACATATTTCCTCCCATAAGTATGGCAAACTTGGGCCATGGGGAAGGAAATGTATCTTTAAACGATACGCATTAAACTCCAAAGGTTATGTTTTTGTTAGTCAGGAAGACAATGGTGTGCTAATTGAGTTTGAGTCGAGGGATGTCACTTTCTTGGAAAACGAGTTTCCAAGACAGGGCGAGATAAATCAGGACTTATCTCTATTTGAGATTTGTGATCAAGAAGGATTACCTCATTCGAGTGGGAGAATTCTTGGTGAAAACGAAGATACGTTTCAACCTTCACCAATGGATTATACGAATGACGATTATCCTATTCCATACGGGAATAATGATCCAAGTGGGAGCAATTCTAACAACATTTCAAGTGGGAGTGATATTAGAATTGATCTAAATTCGAGTCAACAAGGACTTGAAGAATCTCAAATATGCCGCATCATGCCCTGCAAAAGACAAATGGATGGAAGCGATGAAGGAGGAATTGAAATCCATGAAAGTTAACCAAGTCTGGGACTTAGTTAACTCACCCAGAGGACATAGAGCAATTGGGAACAAATGGGTTCTCAAGATCAAGCATAAGGCTGATGGCTCTATAGATAGATATAAAGCTCGCCTTGTCGCGAAAGGTTTTTCGCAACAGGAAGGGATAGACTACGAAGAGACATTCTCACCTGTTGTGCGTTTTACTTTGATTCGCATGATTCTGGCAATGGTAGCTTACTTATACCTCGAATTACATCAGATGGATGTAAAGACTGCCTTTCTAAATGGAGAATTGGACGAGGAGATCTATATGGAACAACCAACAGGGTTTGTAAAAGAAGGAAACGAACATAAGGTTTGTAAACTTCGTAAATCCATATATGGTCTTAAACAATCCTCGAGGCAATGGTATATACGATTTCAAGAGGTTGTCTTATCAAATGGATTTTTCCATACTTGATGAAGATAACTACGTATATATCAAGAGGATTAAAAGCAAGCATGTTATTATGTCTCTATATGTAGATGACATTTTAATAGCCGGAAATGACAAGGGCTTTGTGATGAGTATCAAGGCTTGGCTTTCATCAGTATTTTAGATGAAAGGCATAGGAAAAGCCGCATATATCCTTGGAGTTAAGATTTCAAGGAATCGTTCGAAGAAACTTCTTTCTCTTTCACATGAGACTTATATAAAGAAGGTTCTAGAACAATTTAATATGCAGGACTGCAAGTCCATTGATATTCATATAAGCATATGCGATAATTTATATCTGGAATCGTGTCCAAAGAACCAAAAGGAAAAGGAAATTATGGAAAAAGTTCCATATTCCAGTGCAGTTGATAGTCTTATGTACACTATGGTGTGTACGAGACCGGACATCTGTTTTGCCGTTGGAAATGGTAAGCTGTTACCAATCCAACCCAGGGCAAGAACACTGGAAAGCGGTTAAGAGGATAATGCAGTATCTTAAAGGAACTGCAAATTTGCAAAAGACTATGATAAAACCAAGAAGGTAGACATAAGGTACATATCTACGCACGAGATGATAGAGGATCAGCTTACGAAAGCGATCCCCAGAAATGTGTTTTATAAACACTTATCATCCCAAGGATTGCGTATGAGCTGAGTTGTACCAATACATATTCCCATGTCTAAGAAAGATCAAATTTAATAAAAGAATAAGTTCTTTTTCAAACATTGCATATGAATTTCTTAAGAAATGTTTGTGTACATTTTTGAAATCTCAGCTGAATTGTGTGTATGTCGGACAGATAAAGGTTGGCTCTCTCACATGAGCAACCGCCTTATCTTATCAGATGGATAAGATAGAGATGAGACTAGTTTAAAGTCAAAATCATTAGACGAATGATTTAGAGTCATGACTTTAACAAGATAGTCGAATGAAAGATCTGCATCATATGGATGCTTACAAAAGATCTGAGATCTGTATCACAAGGATATAAAGATCTCATTGGATTTTTTAATCCTATCTGTCTTATGCAGGATGAGAGTCCGGGAATATTTCCTGAGTAGTAAGGGGACTCAAAAGATAGGCACTGTGGTGTCTGATCTTTTCATCCGTACAACATCATTAAGACATACTCTCCCTGGGAAAGGAGTGATGTTGTAATACGTGTTCATACCACGTATGCATTTCGACCACTGAGTTAGTAGCAATAGTGTTTGCTATTATGTGAGACTCAAAGGCCATACGGGTCTTAACTCTTACCCTCAAGGACTCCAATTGGTTCCTTTAGATTTGACGAGATGATCGCTATCTTAGCGTGTTACTTATGGGCTATGGTAATTCGGCTCGGCGGGGCACGTTAGAAAAGCGAATCAAGTCAAGATCAAAAGGTTCGCAAGAAGAGGAAGATTGATTTCATATTCACATTTGGACTTTAATGATTCAAAGCTGGCCAGCCAATTGTAATCCAGATGGGATTCAATTGTTGAATATAAAGTACAAGAAATGTGAAGAAATAATCTAGGGTAAAGCATGCGTTGAACTACTCAACTTTGCACCTTCGAGGTCGTTGTGTATCTCTAACAAGTGCACAACAACAGACTCTACGCGCATGACGGTCGCACGGTCTATTTCTCGGTATGATAGATGAAAGAACTAAGGGAAAGACGTTCTCTTACAATCCCCTCAAGTGTGAGTGGGAGATGTTGGATATGGAAGACGTTTGTACACCCTTGTGGGGGATGTACGAGGGAATACGGACCTCGAACGTCGCGCACACGAAGTCGTGTGCAAAGGGAATCTGTTCCCTTGCGGAGAGGATCTCTGGATGAGTGGGAAAGTCGCATAATATATGCATAAGTGCATGCGACATATGGCTAATAAAGGGGGAATATCTTAAGCTTATGTTGTACCATGCATATGGTACAACTTAAGCTTATAATGTGCCATGTATCATGGTACACCTTAATTAAGTTGTTCCAAAGGGATAACTTACCCTAAAATAACTACCTTGGGGGCTATAAATAAGACCCAAGGGTAAGCCATTTCTGAGATCTTTTGCATGAAATTCATGCATGCATCTTCATCATAGCGAAGCTCTGCAGAAATCCTTTCTCTTCCTCTATCCAAGTTCTTAATCTAAAGTAGAGATTTAGATTGTGGATTTAGTAGCCTTACTCCGTTCGTGAGTAGACTCGATCCGTCGTGGCGAATCCGAAGGCGAAGTTCGTAGACTACCGTGCCGCGTACGCAAGCGTAAGTCTTAACTTCATTTATCGATCCTAACTCTGTTTTGGCAGGATCCTACAGTTTACGCCTTACAACTGAACGGTTTGACATTCACACTGATTGGTCGCTTAACACTACCACAGAACCCAGAGTTTACGCCTTATAACTGCAGTTGCTGATCGGGCAGACTCCCAGTTGAATGGCTGCTTAACTCTTACCCCAATACCCACGTGTAAACGAGCCAAGGTCCTTGTACACGAGCTCAGTAAATGAGCCAGGGTTGCCCCGCACAAGAGCTCGTTTCCTGGATCACAAACCAGGAGCGTATTCCATTTGGTATAGGGGTGCACCTAGCCTCAATCATTTCACAAGGTGTAGCGGAGCTACGCAATCACGGGAACACTTAAAGAATGCAATGACATGACAATTAATTTGTGTACCGTTGATGGAAATTAAACATGACATGGTAGTTGTGCAATATGATAAATGTCGGTTCTAGCTTCGTTGTCAAGCTAGTTCCTAAAATTATGCCTAGGCGAGTATCATTTCATCACCTAGTCTCTTTTACGCCTACAACAAGCAAATGGCCTAAGACATGGCCCAAAACCCTAAGTGGCAAGTTTCACTTGCCTAGCACCGAGGATGACGATCAACGAGGCCGTCACACAAATGCTAACTACGGAGATGAGATCACTGCCATGGCAAACCAATATTAGAACAACATCCAACCTATTTTTATTAGGGTTTCACAAAAACACAATGGGTTATGAAAACATTAAGAGATCGATTTATTACCGTATCGGAAGCGGAAGAATGATGCCGAGCAAGCACGGCAACGGAAGAAACGATCCGGGGAACCTAGGGTTCAGATTTGGAATGATGGGGACATCTGGAGAAAATGGATTAAAGGGGGTTTTGGTGGGTTGGAGATGGCCTAGGGCATGGTGGTAGACCAAAATGGAGAGGGAAACTCCAAGGGAGGAAGGAATGGCTTGGGGAAATGTTGGAGAGTGATTTGGGGAAGAAAGGGGCTCAGGAGAATGAAAGAGGGATGAAAGAAATCGTGGGTGGGGTTTAAATAGGGAGTGCTGGCGGCTGCCCAGAAATTAGGGTTTCGACACTGATTAGTCGGTCAAAGAGCAACAACTAACCGACTAGTTTGGGAACTAGTCGGTCGGTTGACCAACGCAGACCGACTAAGTCCAAATAGTAACTCTTGTACAAAAATAGGATTTAGATTTAGTCGGTCAAAGAACAACTACTGACCGACTAGTTTCTTATCTAGTCGGTCGATGAACGTTCTTAGACCGACTAAGAATGAATAGTACTTGGTATCAAAAATGATCATAGAGCTAGTCGGTTAAAGAACGATTGCTGACCGACTAGTTTGCAACCTAGTCGGTCGACCAATATTCTTAGACCGACTAACGATAAACAGTAACTCCTGAGAAATTTACAAAGCCCACTAGTCGGTCCATGAAGGTTTGCCGACCGACTAAATCATCATCTAGTCGGTCGTTTCCCCTTCTTGTACCGGCTAACATGCACAAAAAGTTCCGAAATGAAGCGCGAAGCTCCGGGATCGATTCCTAAGACTCCTAGGCTTGATCTAACAATAAGATATGACCGATATGAAGCCCGTCACGAATGACTTACTCCAAAATCGACGATCAATGGAAGAAGCTAAGAAAACACGACGAAACGATCGAAAGTGAAAGCTACGGAGACGAAAACCACGCATAAGGAGAAAATCCACCAAAACATATATATATAATATAATTAATCCAGATACAAGAAAACCAGTCGTTACATCCTCCCCAACTTAAGAAAAATTCCGTCCTCGGAATTTCCCAACACTCACGTGTCCGGGAACAAAAGTGGGTAACGCTCTCGCATCTCATCCTCGTTCTCCCAAGTAGACTCTCATGGGGAGCCGTGTCGCCACATCACCCTCACAAGATTGACAACCTTGTTCCAAAGTGACTTCTGACACCTGTCCAGAATCTGCACTGGCTGCTGGTCATACGTCATATCAGGGCGAAAGGTAATCTCCGAGAAATCCACAGCATGAGATGGATCGCTAATGTATCGACGAAGCTGCGACACATGGAAAACATTGTGAACTCCTTCCAAAGATAACGGCAAGGCTAAGCGGTAGGCTACCTCGCCAACTCTCTCCAGAATGTCAAACGGTCCAATGTATCGCGGGCTCAACTTCCCTCACTTCCCAAAGCGAATCACACCACGATTCGGGGAATTCCTCAGAAACACATGGTCGCCCGGCTGAAACTCCAAAGGATGGCGTTTAGCATCCGCCCAATGCTTAAAACGGTCCTGAGGAATCATCAACCTCTCCCGAATGTTCCTGACAACATCCACAGCCTCCACAATCATCTCAGGTCCCAACAGCTCACGATCACCAACGTCATCCCAACTCAATGGCGATCGACATTTCCTCCCATAAAGAGCGGCGAAAGGCGCCATGCGAATACTCGCCTGGAAGCTGTTGTTATAAGAGAACTCTACCAGATGTAGATGGTCCTCCCATGAACCCTTGAAATCCAACATGCACGCCCTCAGCATGTCCTCCAAGATCTGAATCGTCCTCTCGGACTGGCCATCCGTCTGCGGGTGGTACGCCGTGCTGAAACTCAGACGCGTACCCAAACTCTTCTGTAAACTCTGCCAGAACTGAGATGTGAACCTCGTGTCTCTGTCCGACACGATACTCACGGGGACTCCGTGAAGTCGTACGACCTCCTGCACGATTCACGTTACATCACTTTCTAAACTAGGAAAAGGAAATAGAAACGGAGAGTAAAAGAATTTACCTCCAAATATCTCCTTGCCCACGCCTCAGTGGACTGTCCCACTCGGAACGGAATAAAGTGCATAGATTTTGTCAATCGATCTACGATCACCCAAATCGCGTCATTCTGCTTCGGACTCCGAGGTAGTCCAGTCACGAAATCCATAGTGATGTGTTGCCACTTCCACTCCGGAATCGGAAGCAGTTGTAGCAACCCTGCCGTACACTGATGCTCCACCTTTACCTGCTGGCAAACCAAGCACTTGGCTACACTCCAGGCCACACTCCTCTTTATACCATGCCACCAATAGTTCAGACGAAGATCCCGGTACATCTTGGTGCCACTAGGATGCACAGAATACGGCGAACTGTGTGCCTCCACCATCAACTCCTCTCTAATATCCCCAGCTGGCACACACAACCTGGCTCCAAACCTCAGCGAGCCATCCTCATGAATCAAAAAGTCAGTCCGCAGACCGGCTTCCACCAGCTCCCGAATCTTCACCAGCTTCGGATCCTCAGCCTGGCCAGCCTTGATACGATCCACAATCGTCGACTGTATCTGCATACTCATCAACGAAGAAGCCTTCCCATGAAGAACAATCTCCACACCAGACTCGCAAAAATCCTGCTGCAATCTCCACTGCGAAGTCAAAATCATCACCGCTAGAAGCCTACTCAGCGCATCAGGAACCACATTCACCTTGCCAGAGTGATACTGCAAATCAATCTCATAATCCGCCATGAGCTCCAACCATCGACGCTGTCGCATGTTGAGCTCTTTCTGAGTGAAAATATACTTCAAGCTTTTGTGATCGGTGAAGATCTTCACTTTCTCACTCAGCAATAAGTGCCTCCAAATCTTAAGAGCAAAAACAACAGCCGCCAACTCCAAATCATGCGTCGGGTAATTCTTCTCATGTACCTTGAGCTGACGAGATGCATAAGCCACAACATGCCCGTGCTGATGCAACACACAACCGAGACCCTTGCTAGAAGCATCGCAAAAGATCTCAAATCCACCGCTGCGATCAGGCACAACCAGAATAGGGGCAGTCATCAATCTCTCCCTCAGAACACCAAAGGCATTCTCATAATCACCTGACCAAACAAAATGTACATCCTTCCGCGTCAATCTGGTCATCGGCTCAGCAATACGGGAAAAGTCCTTAATGAAGCGCCGACAGTAACCAGCAAGCCCAAGGAAACTCCGGATCTCAGACGCTGACTGCGGAACAGGCCACTCTCTGATGTCCCTGATCTTCTCGGGATCCACTGAAATACCATCTCCAGTCACCACATGCCCGAGAAAAGCAACTCTGTCAAGCCAAAACTCGCACTTCGAAAACATAGCATAAACCCATGCTTCCTCAAAATCTCCAACACCGTCCTCAAGTGCGATGCATGCTCTTTCTCCGACTTAGAATAGATCAGAATGTCGTCAATAAAGATTACGACAAACTTATCCAAAAATTCGTAGAAAATCAGATTCATCAGATTCATGAAAACTGCGGGTGCATTGGTTACACCGAAAGGCATAACCACAAACTCGTAGTGTCCATACTTCGTCCTGAACGATGTCTTCGGAACATCATCCTTCTTCACCTTCAGCTGATGATAACCACTCCTCAGATCCAACTTCGAAAACACCCTCGAACCTCCAAGCTGATCAAAAATATCATCGATGCGAGGCAACAACTATTTATTCTTAATGGTTACCGCATTCAGCTCCCGATAGTCCATGCACATGCGACGCGAACCATCCTTCTTCTTCACCAGCAAGACCGGTGCTCCCCACGGAGACACACTAGGATTGATATAACCCTTCTGCAAAAGATCATCCAGCTGCTTCCGCAATTCCTCCAACTCAGCGGGTGCCATACGATACGGCGCCTTCGAAATCGGCTGCGCTCCCGGAATAAGATCAATAGAAAATTCTAAAGCTCGATCAGGTGGAAAACCAGACATCTCCTCGGGGAAGACGTCATCAAAGTCTCGCACCACAGCTGGCCTCTCAGCTCCATCTGCATAGCCACAATCTCCACCGGCCTGGCCCGAAACCTGACAGGACCAAGCGAACTGCTACCTCGGCTGAACTCAAATACTGGATGTCCGGGAATCTCGAACACCACCTTCTTCCTCCGACAGTCGATCGTAGCATAGAAGCTCGCAAGCCAATCCATCCCAAGGACCGCATCATAGTTGATGATGTCGTGGACAATGAAATCAGCGTAAAGTTCATGTCCACAGACCACCAACGGGCAAGAATTGCAACCAAGATGCACCGAGACCACGCCATTCCCTGTAACGATATTCCAACTCTTGGAAAGAGGGGACGTCGACAAGGAATGCTTCTCCACGAAGCTCCGAGAAATAATGCACATCGATGCACCTGAGTCAAAGAGAACTCGTGCAGGAAATGTGCACACCAAAATCACACCTACAAACAGTCTAACAATCAAGCCCTAGTCTAGCAACCAATCATGTTCAAGCAAACAACATAATCTAACAAACAAAACCAACTAAGAAAGGAACAGCTAGAAGGAGAGTTACCTGCGATAACCTCATCCACAGCCTCGCTCTCCACAGCAGTCATCAGAAAAGCCTGCCTCCTCGGCGAAAAAGCCTGCCTCTGAGGGACAAGAGCTGCTCCACGACCGGCAGGAACATGCACTCTCTGCTGCAACGGCTGTGCTGCAACAGGTGCCCTCCGTAGCTGATTCGCATGCCGACAATCCTTCGCGACATGAGAAGAATCACCACAAACCAAACATTGGCCCAGAAACATCCTACACTGATCCTTGATGTGGCCAGGCTTGCCGCAGAAATGGCAAGTCTTCTGAATAGGCCCTCCTGGCCTCTTGAACTGAGCTGGCTGATTAGGCTTGAAACCAGGCCTAACCACCGCCCTGGCCTGCTCCATAGGCCTCTTCCCAGCACCAGAAACATGCCCTCTCCTCTGACTCAGGTTCAGCTCCTGCCTCCTCGCAGCGACCAGAACCTTCTGATAGGAGTCCAGATCAGAGAAAGACACAAAACTCTGAAGCTCCAAAGCAAGTCCATGCAGGAACCTCTGAGCCCTCTCATCAGCATCCTGCACCATCTTCGGTGTGAACCAACTCAGCCTAGTGAACTCTTGGTGGTACAGGTCCACCGTCAAGCTCCCTTGCTTCAGATCAATAAAGCGCTGCAGCATCTCCTTCCTAGCAGCCTTCGGAAAGAACTCCTCATCAAACCTGGACTTAAAGTTAGTCCAAGCTATCGGCTCCACCAGCATCTTCTCTTCCGCATCCCACCAGTTCCGAGCATTATCCTTGAGTTGCCTCTTCGCCAAATCAACCCACCCAGCCGGGGTGATCTTGGCCATCTTCAAATTATCCTCAATGTTTCGAATCCACTCATCGGCAGCCAGAGGACCCTCAGACCCATCAAAATATGCGGGACCCCGCTCCTGAAATTGCTTCGCTCCCGGCTCGGAGCGAGGGACATCCTGGATTCCCCGACCAGCTCGAACAACTGGAGCATTCTGGACTTGCAAGAGCACGCCCTGCTGCACCTGCATCATCTGAAGCATCATCTGCATCATCTCTCCATTGCTGGGTTCCCGCTCAGGCTCCTCGTCATGAGGGGGTGCACCACTATCTCCATCACGGGTGAATCGCCTTCCTGCCATCTAATGACACAGAAAACGAAGCAGATTAGACTCATAGCTTATGACTCGGATGTCGAACTTAGTTTATTGGACATTCTAATATTATTATCGTCGTTCCGATAATCGCAGTTACAGAAGAGACCTGCATGGGCCACCAACAAAACCTGTCACGCCCCGCTTCCCTAAAATGGAGGCGAGACGTGAAAAGGTCCGCACGGGAGTGGAGCTGTGAAGCCCCAAACCCGATAAGCGTCAATAAAACATAAGCAGGTCCCTGTAACCACAAACGGAACAATAATAATAACACAAGGAGAGACAGAAATAAAATCTCAAACCTCAGAATTTGTCCAACATTAAAATTAAGTTCAACATCCAGAAAAGCCACCAGGCTAAAAGAAAGAGTCTAAAGGCCCAGAACAAGGCCAACAAAAGGGACAACATAACAAAGTATAGGCGCTACGCACCGACAACAAAACAGTCTAAAACAAAAGGGGAAGGCTCAACGAAGACACTAGGACTGGTCCCCAGTGTCCACGTACTCCTCGCCAAACACAGGCTCGGGCTCGGCGTTAGCAAACATATCGTCCTCAACAATGAACTCAGGCTCAGGATCTAACATGTGTCACCCAAAAGAGTAAAGGGGCACATGTCAGCAAGTCTAAAAAGACTTGGGCAAGGAAACTGAAAAGGAAGGCAACTAGCAACCTAGCAGTAATAGTATGCATGACATGGCAGTTATGGTATGAGTGTACAAGTAAGATATGGTGAAACGATAAGTACAAGAGAACAATTTATTAGGGCATGTCAAGAGTAGCCAAGCTACTAACAATCTCAATCTTTTCACTAGTCACGTTTCAAGTTGTTTGTAGATGTTTACGCCTTACAGCTGAACGGTTTGACATTCACACTGATTGGCCGCTTAACACTACCCCAGAACCTAGAGTTTACGCCTTACAACTGCAGTTGCTGATCGGGCAGACTCCTAGTTGAATGGCCTCTTAACTCTTATCCCAATACCCACGTGTAAACGAGCCAAGGTCCCTGCACACGAGCTCAGTAAATGAGCCAGGGTTGCCCCGCACAAGAGCTCGTTTCCTGGATCACAAACCAGGAGCGTATTCCATTTGGCATAGGGGTGCACCTAGCCTCAATCATTTCACAAGGTGTAGCGGAGCTACGCAATCACGGGAACACTTAAAGAATGCAATGACATGACAATTAATTTGCGTACTGTTGATGGAAATTAAACATGACATGGTAGTTGTGCAACATGATAAATGTCGGTTCTAGCTTCGTTGTCAAGCTAGTTCCTAAAATTGCACCTAGGCGAGTATCATTTCGTCGCCTAGTCTCTTTTATGCCTACAACAAGCAAATGGCCTAAGACATGGCCCAAAATCCTAAGTGACAAGTTTCACTTGCCTAGCACCGAGGATGACGATCAACGAGGCCGTCACACAAATGCTAACTACGGAGATGAGATCGCTGCCATGGCAAAACAATATTAGAACAACATCCAACCTAGTTTTATTAGGGTTTCACAAAAAACACAATGGGTTATGAAAACATTAAGAGATCGATTTATTACCGTATTGGAAGCGGAAGAATGATGCCGAGCAAGCACGGCAACGGAAGAAACGATCCGGGGAACCTAGGGTTCAGATCTGGAATGATGGGGACATCTGGAGAAAATGGATTAAAGGGGGTTTTTAGGGGTTGGAGATGGCCTAGGGCATGGTGGTAGACCAAAATGGAGAGGGAAACTCCAAGGGAGGAAGGAATGGCTTGGGGAAATGTTGGAGAGTGATTTGGGGAAGAAAGGGGCTCAGGAGAATGAAAGAGGGATGAAAGAAATCGTGGGTGGGGTTTAAATAGCGAGTGCTGGCGGCTGCCCAGAAATTAGGGTTTCGACACTGATTAGTCGGTCAAAGAGCAACCACTGACCGACTAGTTTGGGAACTAGTCGGTCGGTTGACCAACGCAGACCGACTAAGTCCAAACAGTAACTCCTGTACAAAAATAGGATTTAGATTTAGTCGGTCAAAGAACAAATACTGACCGACTAGTGTCTCATCTAGTCGGTCGATGAACGTTCTTAGACCGACTAAGAATGAATAGTACTTGGTATCAAAAATGATCATAGAGCTAGTCGGTTAAAGAACGATTGCTGACCGACTAGTTTGCAACCTAGTCGGTCGACCAATGTTCTTAGACCGACTAACGATAAACAGTAACTCCTGAGAAATTTACAAAGCCCACTAGTCGGTCCATGAAGGTTTGCCGAACGACTAAATCGTCATCTAGTCGGTCGTTTCCCCTTCTTGTACCGGCTAACGTGCACAAAAAGTTCCGAAATGAAGCGCGAAGCTCCGGGATCGATTCCTAAGACTCCTAGGCTTGATCTAACAATAAGATATGACCGATATAAAGCCTGTCACGAATGACTTACTCAAAATCGACGATCAACGGAAGAAGCTAAGAAAACACGACGAAACGATCGAAAGTGAAAGCTACGGAGACGAAAACCACGCATAAGGAGAAAATCCACCAAAACACATATATATAATATAATTAATCCAGATACAAGAAAACCAGTCGTTACACCTGGTCTGACCCGTTGGGCTATTTTGGGCGTAACTTGGGCATCTGGTGTCCGATTTGGACGCCGTTCAAACCTGTGTCTAGACCGGGACATTCCCGTCTTACCCGTGAACTTTTCCTTGCGTTTATATTATTAAATTTTGGTTTAAACAATTTAAAACACATTTAATCTTATTTTGCATCAAATGCAAATTAGTCCCCTATCTAGGCTTAAATTATCATATTGCATCAAGTGCAATTATTCCATCCCTTGCATCAAAATGCAAAATATTCTCCCTAACTAATTTCTTCCTCTTACTAGACGAAGATCGCACTCTGTGTGAGACCCTACAGCCTGACCCTTACAACAGGTTGGGCTCGAAGCCCTATACGGCAGTGACCACGAGCAGTGGTTGTCGTCCCTGCGTCAGGAATCATCATTATGTGGTTAACTCATTGACATGAATATTGTCGGGACCACCCTAACTGTTTTCGTGATGAATTCCGCAGTTATAGTCTCTTCGTCTTAACTATGTCGTGTAGATCAAGTCTAGGGTACGGTCAAACTTTCAACCCTAATAACTTGACTCCGGTTAGTTTCTATCGATCTTTAGTCAACTAATGTCGGACTTCTTCCAACATACTCTGCGCAGAGTTTTTAATAAAGACCGAACTAACTCTACGACACTAACTCCCATTGACCGGGAGAGACGAATCCTCTCTTGGTCATTACTCGCCTCGTACGTTTCAAGTGACACCCAATCAAAAGACATTTCGACAGGCCTTGCCTCGAAGCTAGGTCAGTTGATCTAAGTGGCACCGTTCACGCACAGGTTCGTCAAATGACCTCAAGTCAAAAGACCAACTAGCCTATCATCACTAAGAGTTATCATTGACAGATTGGTCAATGTAACCATATGATAACTCTTGTGGATCGTTCAGTGAACTCATTCTCTAATGAGCACCTGTGTCTCGTCTCCAACTTCGTCAAGTCAAACGATCATGAGATCATCGCCACCGCTTAACGGTGAAGACTAAGACACAATGGTCTATCCGATGTTTCGATATCCTTGTCTCGAAACATCTACGACCACGAACCCTTTTAGACTTATGCTACAGACGGTCAAACATTTCTCCATGATCGAGACACTCATCTCGATATCTGTTTGACCTTGCATAAAGTCTCAGGAATTTACCTAAGTTAATGTTTAATGTTAACTACATTATAAAATAACTTAGATAAATCATTACCAAACAGCTTACTGTTATTTCGAACAACACGTTTGTGCTATTCACACAGAGATAAATAGCCTGGAGGGCATTATTCTCCTACATCTCCCACTTGCACTCAGGCCCATTTATCTCGGTATCTTATACCGTTTTTACACATAAGTTTTCCCGACTTCATGTGGTAGAGCCTTCGTGAGTGGATCTGCTAAAACCGTCTACACTATAGACTTAAGGGGTTTCTATGTTCATGTTAGACCAACCATTTGAATCTCATTCAAATAATTCACTTGGTCTGTCGGAATCTATAATATTTTTATTTACTTGGATCTTATCCAATTCATCGTACCTTACGATAATAATTTTAAATTAGTAATTGGTCATTACAAATGGCTCATATTTATTTCTGATAAAGTATCAAACTTTTGATTACTTTGTCAAAATATATGTTCCATTTCTTTGATGCCTCGCATGTAATTTATACGCTCCCACTGACCTTGAAAACTTTCTGGCCAATTCATATAAGTTGGTTCGTCTAAATCATATTTAGAAAAACGAACTTATAAGTGAATGCTCAAATTTTCATGGTCAACTTGAGCGTTTACATCGAGTTTGGTCCGAGTAGATCTGTACACATCTACTGGCGAGACGGTTTCAACATAATCCGTTTTATAGGAATTAGGATGAAAACCGTTCTCGACCAACATGATTGTATTTCACTATTTTCTTTCTGCACCAATCCTTCAACTTAAAGATTTACTTGCAGAAAGTGAGGAAACATTTTCCTTGGACACGTAAACTAAATTTCAAAATTTATTTATGCACCGGACCTTTTTTGATTGCATCAAGTTTTAAATCGGAGTTACTACTCCGAATTTCATCCCGGAAGTTGACTAAGTCATCATCAGTTATGATGTCTAACTCGACAATTCGTCTCACGAGATTCGAGTAATTTTACAACTTCTTAAAGATTGATTTAATGAATATCTTATTGATAATATCCTCACAGAACATTATCAAAACCTAGGCATTACTATCTGGGACTTAACCCAGAGGAAGGAATTAACTCAGAGCCACTTGTTATGGATCGCACCAAGTCTAACTAAGTGTGATTCATACCTTTTAACACACTGATGTGTTAACAGACTTGACCTGAGAGAAAATCACATTTTCTTTTAATTACGCAAGATTTTATGTAGCTAAGTATTTGACCATTCGATCTAATCGAATTAGTTTAAATACTATAGTCATTTCGTTCTTTATTTTATCAGACTTGTGTTTCATCAAGAACACGTGTCTTAATAAAATATACGACTAACTTATTTGGTTAATCTATACTCGGGTACATCAGTATGTACGAGACTGAGTTCGACAACTCATTCTCCCAATGTCTTACATATGGGTTTCGGCCATTTTATCTAAGAGGATAAGACTCACAAGTGTCCGCAGACTTCATAATACGAGAGGTCAGACCCCTCTTTATATGACTTGTGAAGCTTAGTCTCTCGATACGGCCTAGTCTATTTTGCCATATAAGTTTGCTACTACCTTGTGTATTTATAAATTAACATTTAATATATTATAGTTATCACAAATTACTTAACACAAAATATTTCTTCAGAAGCAAGGTGACGACATTCGTCAAAAATGTGTTAGACGACTTTCGTGACATCAGAATATGTCACATTTTCATTTCCTCCTACTTATGCCTTTACTAATGATAAATTAAACTAACTTTCTCAATTGACTTTCCGGAGTGCCTTCTTCCTTTTCTAAATCATATTTAGAAATTAAATAACCCAACATAAATAAATACCTATGCAAGCGTCTCATGTATCCAAACGCCTGAGAGTTGTAATCTTGAGTGTAGCTCAAGAAGTTGCTTGTCTCAAGATCCGGTTGGGATACATAGCCTTGCATTGCTCATGCACTCATATTCGATTCAAACGGTTTGATCGAATTCTCGAACTTTGCGGATCAAAATTGTTTATCCATACAACCTTGAGGGTAGCTCGACAAGTTGTAGGGAGAAACATACTTCGAATATTCTATATGTTCAAGTTGTCTCTTCTAGAGACGAGTGACATGTAGCGTAAATTTATTTGTTGGACGCAGAACTTAATGAAATCATATTTCTTAAGTCTGTTCTTTAGAAGGTCATTTTAATGTCAATTGAGAATATAGTTTTAATTCTATCAATTAGAATTTAACTTGATATTCAATAAATCAACCTATTTGACCAGTTAACGAATTCCATTATAATATTATAAGTTGATTCCTTCCGTAAACATAGTCTTGCCCTAGTTTAGCATAGGTTCAATATTAAATATAGGTAGAATGGCTTTTATCTATCTATATCCTCCCACTATTTTTACGATCGTTTCAAAGCTTAATAACGAACGATTTAATCGAATTAAAATTAATGGGTAAGATATCCAATCACCTTGAGCCTAACAACCTTGAGTGTAGCTCAACAAGTTGCTTGACTCTGCGATCGGATGATGACTCTTCATCGATCATATCGGATATGATTCTCTTATTCGGTTTTTGTCCCTAGCCATTTGTGATCATGAGTGTGCTCATCCAAATCACAATGTCTAGTCTAGTCGGACCCTTGTTTTCGTGTCTAGCCTGACTTGCCCCTTCGCTCGGTGTATTCACGACACGTCGGTTTGGGTCAGGTCTTAGACTACATCTAGTCAGACTACATCTCTGACTCAACTTATGCCAGCGCTCGGTGTATTCACGACAACATCGGTTTGGGTCCAGTCAAGATTTCATCTTATGTATTTAAGGAATTGGTTTCTATAAGGTTGCCATGTTAAGCTTGAGTGTAGCTCAGCAACTATAACACGGGTCCTATAGTTGCCAACCCCTAAAACAAGGAGGGCTACGGCTAATCTTGAAAAATATTATTAACGTATTTGACTTAGATATAGTCCAGGGTGTCATACAATCATGATTCGCGACATTGCGGTCCAGCGGAACTCAGCCAGGGAATTGACTAAGCC
Organism: Scilla litardierei; assembly: GCA_030789695.1. Lineage (NCBI taxonomy): Eukaryota > Viridiplantae > Streptophyta > Magnoliopsida > Asparagales > Asparagaceae > Scilla > Scilla litardierei. Next base: position 142,691 of record JAULAV010007638.1, on the reverse strand, counting down.
AGGATCACTATCCCTTAAAGGGTGATCCAGAACTCTTAGCCAAGCACATTGACTGGATCATGGTCCATTGAATGAATCTTGTCATTTTTGTATGTATGCCATAGACTAAACAGCTTTTATTAACAACTAATTAATCCTATCAACTAGTTGCAACCTTAAATTAAAAATTTTAGGATTTGTTTAATAACTTTTATTAAGTCCTTATCAACTTTAATGTTCACGTGCTATCCTAATCGTTATTAGGATTTTAATAAATTTATTAACCAACGCTAAAAGCGAAGTCCTTTAATGAAAATTAATTATACCAATTAGAATTAAAAAATTCATTAAAGGGACTACCCTAATCAGGAATTAGGTCTTGAAGCATTGTTAATGTTTTATTAAAACATAGCATGTCATTAAAATTCAAGTAATAAATTTTAATCATTTTTAATGGCTAACCTAAAGGGTTGTCTTGTGTTATCAAATAAGGGACAATAGGAAGTAGCCATTAAAATAAAGCTACACTAATTTTATCGCATAAAATAAAGTGTACAACTATTTAACAATTAAATAGACGAAAGTTTATCGCATAAACAATTTTAGACTTTTAAAATCAGTTTTAAAAAATATCTTATAAATTTAAAACATCACTTTAAAAATTTTCCATGTTAAAACATTTATCACATACAATTTTTTTAAACATCTCTAAAACATTTTAAACTTATCGCATAAATTTAAAGCCTTAAAATCAATTTTAAATTTATCCTTCTTGGGATGGTCAGATCCATCCCAAGTTGGCATAGATCTTGGCTAAGGGTCTTGGACCTTAGGGCTAAGTTAAAATTGTTTTAACTGCATGTTAATTAAATTAACAAGTTTTTTTATCTTCCGCTGTAATTGTTTTTCTGTCTATGTTCCGTCCGACTTAGGATGAGACTAGAATTTTTGTGCCCTAAGGTTACCGCAAAACCCTACAGTTACATCAGGTTGGACATGCTCTCCTAGTACTATTTCATTCTCTTTTAGAGCACTACACACACTCCCTAACCTTCTTCAAGTAAGTTTCATTCAAGGCATATGATTTGTGTTTATTTCAAGTTTATTGCAAAACTCTTTTCTCATTTGTTGAGAAGAAACTATAAGGTTATGAGAGTGTCCATTCCTGGGTTGTGGAAATTGGTGACATTTGTGTATTTGATTTTCACTTACCCGGTTTTGACAAGTGGATTTATTATTGGAAACTAATCTTAAGCGAGAATTGCTTGAGGGTTGCTAGAGTAGGATTCCAGAAAATCGGGAATTGACTTAGGAAATCCAAACTAATGTATATAAATGTGCTTGAATTGCTCATTCTTTGTGTTGTTGTCTCTATCTCTTCAATTCTGCATATTTGGTTGTTATGGTTTTTTGAAAGGTAAGTAAGTATATTCATATAAGAATGTATGGACAAATGTATAGAACCACGTCAGGGCAAACTATAAGTAGAAGTTGAAGGGTTTTGATGGACCCTTAGGGCGCTATTCTATGCATGTCCTATGTCGAACGGAAAATGGAACCTAAAAGAAAGCAGCGGATCAAATAATCGTTAAACTATTTAACGAACACCCTAAGGATTCAAGACCCAAGACATGACCTCTGCTATCTTGAGGTGGATCTGACCACCCCAAGATAGATCTAAGATACTACAATATGATTAAATAAAAGCTTTTAAAGTACATACCCGAAACTTTGCTTGCACCGACAAAGTGTTCCGAACCACCTTCTGCTACCCAAGCTCCCCGCCTCTACGCTCCTGAACCGATCCACCCGTAGCTAGCCGACACCGTGCCTCTGGGCCAGCCACTTGCCGAAGAAGATTTCACTTGAGTGCGATCCAACGTCTTAGACTTCGGATCGAATCCAAATCCTTCTCGTCATTTTGATAGAACGTGAGCGAAGGAAACAGAAGAAAAGGAGGAGAGAATAATTTTTTTTCTCGAACTGTGCGTGCTCAAAAATTTTTGGAGCTACTCAATTTCGGAGACTTGGTGCGAATTTTCAAGGAGAGTGTTGGCCCCCATTTATATAGGTGGCCGCCCCTCCCCTTCTAATCATATCCGATGTGGGACTATTTTAAAACAGGAGAATTAATTAAGTTGGGTTGCCTTTTATAAAGGCTAAACTGTAACTAATTAATTCTCCTGTACCGTTGAGCTTCAGAAGTGATACAACCTATCATTTCGTAGAGCTATGAACGGTGAACGCAAAGAAACAAATGGCGACGAATTCTGAATTCGTTTGACCCCTCAAACAATTGCTCGACGTCGAGCAAAAAGTCACAATTCGGTTGAATTTCGTAGCCGTCGCAACCCTCCTAGGGTTTTTGGCTGCGGGCCCCGCAGGTGGGGCCCACCGGCCAGCTGGGCGTGCCCAAAGGGTGCGCCCAGTCTGATCTGGGCACGGCCTGCACCAGGCGCACGAGCTGACCCGCCCGCCTACTGGGCGGGCTGGCACGCCCATAGAGCAGGCGGGCTCAGGCTTCCCCGCCATTTTGGCGGGCTTGGGCTCGCCCTGCCCAGTTGAGCGGGCTAAATCCGACCGCATGGGCTAGGCTAGCCCAGTCCAACTAGGTTAGGTCGCCGATTATAGATTCTTTGGAAAGCATGGTTCGAATGGGCCCATCCCAAAGAGCCATCTATCCATTTCTATGCGTTATATATTTCAAAATATCATCATAGACTATTTGCAATGTATTTTAAACATGTTTACATTATGTGCAATAGTCACATCCAGCATTCTACTAATGCTGAAGTCGCAAACATTTTGCGACATTAATAAATCTCATTTAATGTCAAAAACTTATGTGACCCTATTAAATCTTATTTAGTATAGATCGACTTAATGTCACTAAGTCTTAGTGACTTCATTTATTCTCGTGCACTCGAGTGCACTCCTCCTAAATTCTTCCTATTACTAAGACGTAAATCGAACTCGGTGTGAGACTATACAGCCTGACCATACTACAGGTTGGGGCTCGAAACCCCTAGACGACAGTAACCACGAGCAGCAGGTGTCATCCCTGTTTCAGAATCATAATTACATGATTGACCCATCGACAAAAGTGTCGTCGGGATCACTCTGACTGTGTTAGTGATGAATACTGCAGTTTTAGTCCCTTCGTCATGAATATGTCCATGCATGGACTAAGGTATAGTGAAACTTCAACCATACTAGCCATTATCGGTCAACATACTACGGTCTTTGTTATATACATGTTTTACTTCTTACAACATACCCCGACCGATATTTAGCACAAATAACCGTACTGTGCCTGTGACAATAACTTCCCTTTAACGGAAGAGACAAATCCCATTTTAGTCATTTAATTACCTCGTACGCTTCATGTGTCACCCAACCTAAGACCTTTCAGCTGGCCTAGCCTCAAAGCTAGATCATAGATCTAAGTGACACTATTCACACACAGGTTTGTACAAAGACTTCAGGTCTTAAGGACCAACTTGCCTATCATCACAATAGAGTTATTAATGACAGTTTAATTAAATTTAAACCATTTAATAACTTTCCATTTGGTCGTTTAGTGGACTCATTCTCTAATGAGCACATGTGCCTTGTCTCCGACTTCCCAGGTCGAACGACTATGAGATCATCATTACCCTTTAGGGTAAGACAAAGACACAATGGTCTGTCCGATGTGCCGATATCCTTTTCTCGACACATCTATGACCATGAACATTTTAAGACTTAATTTCCTAACGGTCATTCACTTCTCATAATCGAGATCTACATCTAGATATGTGATGACCTCACTTTAAGTCTAAGGAAATTATCCAAGTATATAATTCATTAAATTTATACTAGTGTGATTAGTACCATTTATACATCGAACACGATGTTTCTTAGGATAAATTGCCTCAATGCATATATTTTCCTAAATCTCACACTTGCATGTAGGTTATTTATGTCGGTATCTCATACCGCTATAGCATATCAGTCACTACGGACGTTCATATGTCAAACCTAAAAGGGATCTGCTAAAACGTATTTATTAAGTAGTTTTATGGAGTCTTATTATTAGTACACCATTTGATCACACATAGGTGATCCTTCGAAACCGTCTTTGGATCTCATCCAGCGATGTCCCTTCTTGTATAGCTAACGATTATCACACACAACTTGATTTAATGTTTATCATTCCTACAGTCCGTCATATCATAGCATATTCCAATTATTATTGTGTCAATTATGTCCAGTACATTAATGACACCAAAGTTTATATATATTTGACATAATCAAAACCCTTTTGATTTGATGTCATATATAGACGGTTTTATAATTTGGAACTTTTACTTAGTCACAAAAAAGGGAACTAAGTAATATGCTCGCTCCCACTGACTTTGTAACAACTGGTTTTCATGTATTTTGGATTATCTATATTATATATATGTTTTGAAAGGATTTTCTCCTTATGTGTGGTTTTCGTCCCCGTAGCTTTCGTTTTCATTCGTTTCGTCGTGATTTTCTAGCTTCTTCCTTAGAATCATTGATCTTGGAGTAAGTCACTCATGACGAACTTCAAATCGCACATATTTTAGAGTTAGAGTGATCTTAGATGCCGTAGGAATCTTCCCGAAGCTTCGCGCTTCAATTCGGCACTTATCGTGCACGTAAGTTGGTTCAAGAAGGGGAACCAACCGACTAGATTGAGATCTAGTCGGTCAGGAACTCTACTGGAACCGACTAGTTCATTGAATCAATTGTACAGGAGTTACTGTTTACTCTTAGTCGGCCTAAGAACAACCACCGACCGACTAGATGTGAAACTAGTCGGTCAGAACTTGCTCTCAGACCGACTAGTCCCTTTGATAAATTTCACCTGAGTTACTGTTTATCGTTAGTCGGTCTAAGAACATCTTTTGACCGACTATATGTCAAACTAGTCGGTCAGCCATCGTTCTTTAACCGACTAATTCATTGACCATTTTGACGACCCGAGTTACTGTTTGCTTTTAGTCGGTCACAGTTGGTCGACCGACCGACTAGTTGTTAAACTAGTCAGTCAACAACCCTTCTTTGACCGACTAATCAACCCAGAAACCCTAATTTTTGGGTGCCTATTTAAACCCCCCAAACGTTTTTCTTTCTTCCTTCATTTCTCCTGAGCCTCCTTCTTCCCCAAATCATCATCCATCTTCCCCTAGCCTTCCTCCTTCATCAAGAGCCCCTCTCCCTATCCATTTAGGCCGGCCATCACCTCTAGGTCGCCGGAAAACCCCCAAAACCCCCAAAATCTCATTTTCTCCAGATTTTCCCATCCATTCCAGATCTGAACCATAGGTTCCCCGGATCGTTTCTTCCGTTGCCGTGCTTGCTCGGCATTGATTTTTCGCTTCTATACGGTAGGGTTCGATCCTTTGATATTCTCATAACACTCCTTGTGATTTTATTGAAACCCTAATAATGAGCTAGGTTGGATGTTGTTCTAATGTTGTTTTGCCATGGCAGCGATCTCATCTCCGTAGTTAACATTTTGTGGCGTGCCTCGTTGATCGTCATCCTCGGTGCTAGGCAAGTGAAACTTGCCACTTAGGGTTTTTAGGCCATGTCTTAGGCCATTTGCTTGTTGTAGCGTAAAAAGAGACGAGACAGTGAAATGATAGCTGCCTAGATGCCTACTTGATCTAGTTTGACAACGAAACTAGATCCGTCACCTCAATTGATCTAGCTTGACAACGAAGCTAGGTCTAACCCTTTTTAACTTGTTGTTCATGCATATTAAACTGCCATGTTAAATTCCTTACCTGTACGCCTTACTACATGCCATGCTATCCATGTTGAATGTCGCATTCGTAGCACACGCTACCATACTTGTGTTTCCTGGCTCGTGTTCCAGAAGCGGGCTACGTGAGTTGGTTGATAGCCAATGCCCGATCTACTTGTTTCTGGCTAGGCACCTGCGTTGCAGGCATAACCCTACGCCATACGTGGTAAATACACTTCCTGGCTCGTGTTCCAGAAGCGAGCATTCCGTGTTCGGGGTAATGCCCTAGCTCGATATACGTGTTAAACACATTTCCTGGCTCATGTTCCAGAAGAGAGCATTCTGTGTTCGGGGTAATGCCCTGGCTCGATACACGTGGAGGGGTAGAGATAAATGGTCACTTGAGCTTAGGAGTTGGCCCCATCAGCCACTCTAGCCAACAGGCGGAATCTCTGTGCACGACGTGTTTACTTGACTTGTTCTTGTCCGTGTTTATACCTGTAAAACTTGTCATCCATGCTATACTTGTTACTTGCACCCTACCTTGTTTGTCACTTCCATTTTATACTTGCCATGCTGAGCATCATACTATAACTGCTAGGTTGTTAGTTTCCTTTCCTTTCAGTTTCCTTGCCCAAGTCTTTTAGACTTGCTGACATGTGCCCATTTACTCTTTTGGGTGACACATGTTAGATCCTGAGCCAGAGTTCGTTGTTGGGGACGTGGTGTTAGCTGACGCTGAGTCAGGACCCGCGTTTACTGTGGAGGAGTACGTGGACGCTGGGGACCAGTCCTAGTGTCTTCGTTGAGCTTTCCCTTTTGTTTTAGACTGCTGTTGTTGTCGGTGCGCAGCACCTATACTTTGTGACGTTTGTCCTCGCTGGCCTTGTTCTGGGCCTTTAGACTCTTTCTTTTAGCCTGGTGGCTTTTCTGGATGTTGAACTTAATTTCAATGTTGGACAAATTCTGAGATTTGAGATTTTATTTCTGTCTCTCCTTGTGTTATTATTGTTGTTCCGTTTGTGGTTAAAGGGACCTGCTTATGTTTTATTGACGCTTATCGGGTTTGGGTCTTCACAGCTCCACTCCCGTGCGGACCTTTTCACGTCTCGCCTCCATTTTAGGGAAGCGGGGCGTGACAGGTTTTGTTGGTGGCCCATGCAGGTCTCTCTTTCTGTAACTGCGAATATCAGAATAACGATAATAATATTAGGATGTCCAATAAACTAAGTTCGACATCCGAGTCATTAAGCTTTGAGTCTAATTTTGGTCCATTTCTATGCGCTAGATGGCTAGAAGACGTCAGACCCGAGCTGGTGGTGGATCAGTTCTGAAGTCTTGCTATTTCTGCGGCAAGGCCGGGCACGTCAAGGAGCAGTGCAGAAGATTTCTAGGTCAGTGTTTGGTTTGTGGTGGTGCTACTCATTCGGCGAAGGATTGTCGGCATGCAAATCAACTGCGGAAGGCGTCGGATAGAGTCCCGCAGCAGCAAGCACCGGAAGCTGGGCCGAGTCGAAAGGTGTGCCATCATTGTGGCAAGATTGGTCATATGAAGGAACAGTGCAGGCGGAAGCTGGGCCAGTGCTTGATTTGTGGCGCCGCAGCGCATACCTTAAAGGAATGTCCGGGAGCTAGGCATCTGGGGAGAGCGCCAGTCGGATCTCAACTGTGAAAAGCACCCATAGCTGTTAGACGTGGGGCAGCCCTTGTTCCACAGAAGCAGGCTTTTCGACATGCTTTTCCGCTGAGGAGGCAGGTTTCCCTGATGACTGTTGTTGAGGCTGAGACTGTGGATGAGGTTATTGCAGGTAACCCTCAATCTAGTTGCCTTCTTCCTTTTGGCAGTCTTGTTTGTTAGAATATGTTTGGTTGCTTGAATATGTTATGTTGGCTAGAATAGAGTTTGATTGCTAGGCTGGCTGTTAGGTGTGATTTGGGTTTGCACATTTCTGGCACGAGTCCTCTTGACTCTGGTGCATCAATGTGCATTATATCCCGGAGCTTCGTGTAGGAGCAATTCTTGATGACTACCCCCCCCCCTCTTCTTAAATATTTAATTCCTCCCCATTCGATCGAGTTAAAATCCTTTCGTAGATTTTGAAGTCTATTGGTTGAAATTTTTAATCTCGTAGCTTTTGCTAACCAATATTTCTCGTATTTTGGTTTTAAAAACTTTACTACAATTTTGATTACTTTATAATATCTTCCAAGATAAATAGAACTTCAATTATTTTCATATATCAGTCCTAGGTTCATTGAACTCGTACTTTAAGATCTTGTATAAATCAGTGTTTGGCAAATCCGGGTCCCTCTAAAAAAGTATTTTAAATATTATTTATTTGAAATTTCTCTTCAGTTTTAAAAATTAGAAGCATTTAGCATGGGCTCAAATTTTCACACTATAGTTGATTGGATTTCATTCTTCGAATTTCGAAATTTTTGCCGAAATATTATATTAAACTACTGCCGTGTAATATTTTCGAACCTCTCCGTTGCAAACCTTGAATCTTCTGAAAATATCTTTTCGATTTCCTTTTTCCTAAGTTTAAATTTGTTCGAAATTTTAATATATATGTATACTATTACTTCATGCTCCTTCGTTGACTTAAAAATCTCTAAAACCTTTGTCGAAATTTGGAATACTAACCCATTGTATTTTGCCAGCCTATACCTTCCGTACCCATGAAAACACCTTGTCCCTTCTTATATAAATTTTATTCTGAACCGTACTTTTATTTTGCCCAATTCGATTTGTAATTTCCCTTTCTTGTTTATGCCATACACCTGACTCATCGCGTTTCCTTTAATATACTTTTCAAGTCACATATGATTTCAGCTTCCAACAAGCCTAAGTTGTGCTCGTCGTTTCCCCTATTTCAGATTATTGTGGAATTACTATTTCGTAACCATTTTCTGCTCTGGACCTTCCATAATTTGGTTTTAAAGCTTATTACAAATTTTGATAAACCTACTACTAAGTTTTCTGTTCACCATACTTGCTTTTAGAATAATTTCTAAACTAAATTGAATTTCAAATTTTTATATATATCTGTACTAGGTTCGTTAGCTCGTATGTTAAGAGTTTTGTGAAAAGCGATTCTTTTGGGCAAATCCTGGTTACTCTAAAAGTAGTTTCAATATTGATTACTTAAGTTCTTCCTGGCTTAAAGACTTTGGAAGTATTTGGCACGAGTTTAAAATTCTTTAATTGATTTAATTTCATTTCAAAACTTTTACCAACATTATTAAATCACTGCCGTATAATATTTTCTAAGACTACGTCCTTAATATTCGTGTGGATGATTTACTTTTAAAATAGCTTTCGATAAGCCAATAAACCGTTTTCTCTTACTATGTATATTTCACTTAAACTCGTCTCGAAACAACGTGTTTTGTTGATCTCCAAATATTTTTATACAATGAGGACTCCGACATTTGAAGTACGACAGTTTTCAATTTCCCCGTATTTTAGCTTATGTTACTTACACTATTTTATTTCTGTATCCTATTAAAGTATCACTGCATCTCCCTTTCCTCTACCTAAACATTCACAAGTGGGTCGCTGTTCCTAACCAAGTTGTCTCCTTGTATTCGTCCTATCTGAACTCGTGTTTATCGATCCTTCCCTCGTCACGCTTTCGACCTAGGTCTTCCTCTATTGTTTAGGCTTTAGTGCCCGTCTATGTCTGTGTCAACCCAAATTTGTTAAGTAGGCCTTGGACCCTTGTGATGCTGTCGTGGTGCTTGTACCTAAGTTGTGTATGTGGGCTTGAATGAGTGTACTCCCCTGTAGTATAAAATGATTGCCTATTGTGTGATATATACCTACTCAGAGTTATTCATGATGTTATGAATCTGTATGTGTGTTAGTATTTATTGATAAGTGTGAGTAAGGATAGCTATTCCACTATGGGAACGTTTGAGTATATGAATCAGTGTTGGGTTATTTAATGAGACGTATGTAGTCGGAGATGCTTATAATGCTTGGAATAATGTGTTGGTGAGCTAGGTGTTGATGGGAGCAATAATAATATGTGTACGTATAGTTAAGCGAGTAGGCCTATTGTATGACCTGTGTGCTTGTACATGTGAGTATGTGCTCGTACGTAGATACGTATTGTGCTTAGACGTAAGTAGTTATGGATTGCTGCATGAATTATAGGTAATATACATATGGTAATAGGATTATAATTTTGATTGGTAATGCTTGCTTTTACGGGATGTCGTATGCGTGTATACCCTGAAGTATACACGACTATTGCATACCATAACTATGTATGTGTAGATGTATTGGTATACTAATTATAAGAAGTAGGATATGGTGTGAATATATATGATACTTGTATGTGACTATACGATGAATGCATTTATTAGGGGGAGTATGTAATTATTAGTGTGCTGATGACTGTAATATTATTGTGGTATATAAAGTGATTGAAATACGTGATATTACCTGATTAAATATTAAGGGTGTTTGACATTATGATATGTATATGGTTGTGTTGGTAGATGTGTATGCATTAGAATAGTATTGATATATGTATGGACACTGTGTTATGTATATAGAATATGCTGCTATGATTTTGAGTCTCACTCAAGTTTAAGTGGGTATACTCTATGTACATTGGTGTATTTGTCTGTGATTGGTGTGAGGTGTTGGATGATGTATGTATAATGTTTGGATTGTTTATGTCTGGTTGTGTTACACACATGATTGTAGGTCACAAACCAGTATATAATTATAGGTGTTTGTCTTGTGGTATAGTTATTTATTAGGGGGCTTGCCTGCGTGAATATATATATGTGCTAGCTAAAACTAAGTGTGTTTATGGGCTGAGTATATATATTGGTATATATGAATGAAATATTAGCGTGTGTGGGTGTGCACCATGCACGGGTAAGTAAGTGCTTAGTTATAAGTTTTGGTGACTATAATATGTGTGCCGTGTCGTGGGTATTATTATAGGGCCGTATGTGATGTGAAGTTATAGTGAAATATTTGCATGTATTGGAATAGCTATAAATTGTGAAATTATAATGATGGTGGAAGTATATTAAATATAATAACTTGAGTTTAGATGGTGTGGTGTGATTACGTGTGTTGACGTGTTTGGTATTGGATGTATACTAGGAGATATAGGGAGTAGTGTATTCTTATTGCCTTGTTCATATGTAGCTACCTAACGTAGAGTGTTACGATGGTATTTACTGGTGTGAACTATTTAATTGGTTGTGATTATATGGACTATTATTTTGTGCTAGGTAAGTAATAACTACATAAGGGATGTATGTATATATATATATATATCTGATTGAGATACATGTATGAGTATGAATGGCTATGATAGGTATAAGAGTATGATGTGCGTGGATGATGCATGCTAGTAGTGTTAATGTTTGATTACATAGTGCGAATATAAGCACTTGTAATAACTATACCTGATTGAATGTGATATGATTGTGGTAGTTACTAGAGCAACTAGATATGTTAGAAAGTCCGAGGACGGACTTTATTCTAAGTTGGGGAGGATGTAGCGACTGGTTTTCATGTATTTTGGATTATCTATATTATATATATGTTTTGAATGGATCTTCTCCTTATGTGTGGTTTTCGTCCCCGTAGCTTTCGTTTTCATTCGTTTCGTCGTGATTTTCTAGCTTCTTCCTTAGAATCGTTGATCTTGGAGTAAGTGTCACGACCCGCTTCCCTAAAATGGAGGCGAGACGTGAAAAGGTCCGCACGAGAGTGGAGCTGTGAAGCCCCAAACCCGATAAGCGTCCACAAATACATAAACAGGTCCCTGTAACCACAACAGAATAACAATAATAACACAAGGAGAGACTGAATAAAATTCCACATCTCACAAAATGTCCAGCATCAAAAATAAGTCCAACATCCAGAAAAGCCACCAGGCTAAAAGAAAAGAGTCTAAAGGCCCAGAACAAGGCCAACAAAAGAATACGACATAACAAAGTATAGGTGCTACGCACCGATAACAAAACAACTGTCTAAACAAAAGTAAAACACAGCGAAGACACTAGGACTGGTCCCCAGTGTCCACGTACTCCCCGTCAAACGCAAGCTCGGGCTCGGCGTCAGCAAACACCTCGTCCTCAACGAGGTACTCGGGCTCAGGATCTAACATGTGTCACCCAAAAGAGTAAAGGGGCACATGTCAGCAAGTCTAAAAGACTTGGGCAAGGAAACTGAAGGTGAGGCATCTAGCAACCTAGCAGTTTAGTATTAAGTAATGACATGTCAGTTAAACATGATGCAACAGTTTAAAAAGAGAGACAAGCATACACAATGTAGCAAAAGCTACCAAATCACTAATCACTTATCATTTAACACTTATCACTTATCACTTATCACTTATCACTTAGTGCATAGAGAGTCCACCTGCTGGCCAGCTCGTGGCTCAGGCCGCTTATCTCTACCACTATTAATCACTTGTCACTGGTAAACACTTAGTGCATAGAGAGTCCACCTGCTGGCCAGCTCGTGGCTCAGGCCGCTTATCTCTATCACTATTAATCACTTGTGCACTAGAGAGTCCACCTGCTGGCCGGAGTGGCGGATCAGGCCAACTCGGGGCTCATGCCGCTTATCTCTTACCCCACCCATATGTGTCGAGCGTTGGGGTTTCCAACTCACTAAGCTCGCTTCTGGAACACGAGCCAGGAATATAATATTGTAGCGTGCGCTACGCAATCACGATGAATAATCACTATGCAAAGACATGAACAGATATTTGCGTACCGTTAATTTAAATTAAACGTGACAGGCAAAATGCAATGACATGGCAATTAAATTGCGTACCGTTAATGGAAGGTAAACATGACATGGTAATTGTGCAACATGCTAAATGTCGGAACTAGCTTCGTTGTCAAGATAGTTCCCCAATTTGCGCCTAGGCGAGTATCATTTCGTCGCCTAGCCTCTTTTACGCCTACAACATGCAAATGGCCTAAAACATGGCCTAAACCCTAAGTGGCAAGTTTCACTTGCCTAGCACCGGGGATGGCGACTACTTCGTCACACGGATGCTATCTACGGGGGAAATCGCTGTTAAGGGGGAAACAAACATCAAACACATGAAATTAATTAGGGCTTTTATAAAAATATAAATAGGTTGAGAAAACAACGGTAGATCGATTTCTTACCGAGAGGAGATGGAAGAAACACTCCGGGGAACCCTAGGATCAGATCTGGAAGCGAATGGAGAAGTTTGGGGAAACTAGGGTTTCGAGGGATTTAGGGATTTTGATGGGTTTTGATGGAGATTTGGGGAACTTTTTCAAATGGATGTGAAAAGTGCTTTTTTAAATGGTTTTCTTAAAGAAGAAGTTTATGTAGAACAACCTCCAGGTTTTATTCATGAAAATTTTGAAAATCATGTTTTTAAATTGAAAAAGGCTTTATATGGTCTGAAACAAGCACCTCGTGCTTGGTATGAAAGACTTAAAAGTTATCTTTTAAATTCAGGATATTCTATTGGTAAAATAGATTCTAATTTATGTATTAAAAACATAAATTCTGATATTATCATTATTCAAATATATGTTGATGATATTATTTTTGGTTCTACTAACGAATCTCTTTGTCAAGATTTCTCTAAAATTATGCAAAAAGAATTTGAGATGAGTCACATGGGTGAACTAAACTACTTCCTCGGTCTTCAAATCAAACAAATGAAGGAAGGAATATTCATTCACCAAAGCAAGTACTCTAAAGAACTCATCAAACGCTTTGGTTTAGAAAGTTCTGTGGAAAAACGTACTCCGATGAGTACATCTACTTCCCTCGACAAAGATTTAAATGGTAAGAGTGTTGATCAACGTCTATACAGAGGTATGATTGGCTCCTTACTTTATCTAACTGCAAGTAGACCAGACATTATGTTTTCAGTTTGTTTATGTGCACGATATCAGGTAGATCCTAAAGTTTCACATCTAACTGCCGTAAAACGGATTATTAGATATGTTAAGTATACTTCTGATTTTGGTTTATTTTATCCTAAAACAAACACATTTGATTTATTATCATATAGTGATGCAGATTTTGCTGGTTGTAAATCAGACCGTAAAAGTACTAGTGGTACATGTCACTTTTTAGGACATGCATTAGTTTCTTGGTTTAGCAAAAACCAAAACTCTGTTTCATTATCTACAACCGAGGCAGAATATATTGAAGCCGGTTTAGCATGTGCTCAAATTTTATGGATGAAACAAACTATTTCAGACTATGGTATTAATTGTTCCACATGTCCTATAATGTGTGATAATACTAGTGCTATTAATTTGTCTAAAAATCCAGTTCATCATTCACGCACTAAACATATTGATGTACGTCATCATTTTTTAGATGATCATGTTCAGAAAGGAGACATTGTTTTAAAATTTATTTCTACTGAACATCAAGTTGCCGATATTTTAACTAAGCCTTTGAAGGAAGAAACTTTTCTCAAGCTTAGAAGAAATCTGGGCATTATTAGTGCATTAGAATTTGATTTATGAGTATATTTATTTATTTTTGATTTTTGTGAATTTTTCTATAATTGTTTGGTTACTATTTATTTTTGGCATGCTACCAAATTTCGTAGCATACCAATTTTAAACAATTTTTTTCTGTTCTCCGGTTTTTACCTACTTTGATCCCTGGAATTTGGATTTTTTAAACGCTTCTCCTATATTTTATTCTCAAATTTAAATTTCGTATCGAAATTCTTACCCGTTCTCTTCCACTTTGTCTCTATCTTTTTGATTCATGTTGCTATCTCTGTTCTCTCTACTGCCACATGGATACTTCTCTTTTGTCTTTTCCGATATTCCCTGCTTTTCACGTTGGACAAGGCACTGACGTTCATTCTCATTCTTCGAACTTTCCATTTGCACTCTGTACTTTAGTTTCTATATTGATTTGGACTTCACAAGAAGACAAAAATTTACTTCTTCTGACCCTTTTCAATGCCAAAACCGCAACCCAATGGTACTTCCTCCCGTTGGAAATTGTTTTCTCATTTAATACATTTAATTCGGCCACCTAACATATGGCCAAAACCGCAACCCAATGGCCAAAAACCGCAACCCAATGGCCAATTTATTATCTTCCACTTGGGTGTTTCTTATTGGTCCAAGCCACCAACCCATTTTATCTTTATCCATTCGGGTTGATCTCTTTGGCCTCACGTGAGGCACTTCAAATTTGTTTAATATTTTTAACATACTTCACTTCTTAACATTATTTATTACACTTCAAATTGCTTCCACCTACCTCTGACATGGCTTTCATTTGGCCTGTCACTTTCTTTTGCTTTCAAATTTTGTTTTGCTTTGACCACCGCTTTTTCCTTTTTCCCAGACACTTAGGAACTTCCCCTTCTTATCTTTTTACCATTATTTACTATATTGTTTTTAAAAGAAAGCTTTCCCTGACATTTTTTTCTAGGGACTCCCATTTTGTTTCTTTCAACTTCCAAAGCTTTTCACTACCCTATTAATTTCTGCCTAACATACATTAATTTTTTTTATCTTCCAATGTACCTCGGGTCTGCCTTACATTAATATTTTTACGTTTTGGGTCTCCATATTTTTCCAAAGTACCTCGGATCTCTTCCCTGCTTATTTTTTTTATTATTTTAATTCTATCTCCCAACGGGTTCTTTTGATGCCAACGGGTCTTTTTCAAGCAGTTTTCGCAACCACCGACTGCATCTCTTCCTCTTCTCGCCTGTTCAATTTTTTCAGTTGTTCCAACTTCTATCAGTTTTAGAAACTATTCCCACTCCCAGTCTAAACATCCAGTTTTCAGGCGTTCCAACTGTTCGGTCCTCTATTTATTTCGTTCACCTTCTCTTTTATCTTTCCTATTCTCTGTTTACATTTCTTCCATTTCTAAATTTTCTTCTCTCCAATCCACCATGGCCGAATCCTCTCTTCCTTTTGCCACCGACCGTCGACTCCCAACTCCCGCGACCAAGATTCTTTCCCTGGCTCTTCTCACTCTGCATGTGGCAGGAAGGTCCACACATCCAAGGATGGAGTCTGTCCATCGCGCGAGACAACCGCTGTTCTTCTCCGTCGCCTTTCTGACGAAGTTTCCGAAGGTTTCGCTGGTATACAGACGCACATGAGTTCCTACGATGCGACCCTGAAACATTACCCCAAAGTTCTGGATCAGATTCAAATTACCCAATCCGAACTTCGTTCTGACTTGGAAGCCAACAATATCCTCCCAAATCGTCGCACTCGCACCCGCCATTCTTCTCCTGGGTCGTCATCCTTTCATCATTGACTTGCTTGCTTGTTCACTTTGGTCTTTTGGTTCTCTGTTTCATTCGGTTCCTTCGATCCTTGCCTCACCATCTGCCGTTTGGTTGCTTTTCATGATTACCGGTTGTTCTGTCCCTGGTTCTGGATTACCTTGGTTGCATCAGTATGATGGTCGTATGTTGGTTGTATGTGGCGTTAGTATGTTAGTCGCTGGTTTTGTATTTTGCAGTTTCTGTATGTTGTTTTAGTGAGTGTCTGATGTATGTTGTTCTTTCAGATGCATGCTATATACTGGGCTTGGCCTTTACTTCAGTTGTTTTATCGTAGTTGTTATGCTAATATATTATCGTTATTTTGTGTACTTCGTCTCTTTGCTCGATGTTTCCTTAAGTGTTAGTTCCTTTTTGTTCCTTATATGCTCTTTACATAATCTGTCTCTGTTCATTTTTTAATTTCCTCCGTTTTCTCATTTGGTCTGCTACGAAAAATCGTAGCTTGCCAATTTATCTTTTCCACTTTTTGTGGATGACAAAGGGGGAGAAATATGCATATATTCAGGGGGAGTCTAAGTCTGTATGACTATACTCAGGGGGAGTAACCTCAGTAACATCTCTTTTAATATCAACATCACCTTTGTTCATGTTCCTAAACTCATTAAATCTTATTAACACTTGTTAACTCACATTTTATACTTCATTATTTGTCATCATCAAAAAGGGGGAGAATGTTGGAACTTGGAATTTCCATCCTCTCTTCCATAAGGTTTTGATGTGACAAATCAATATATTTCATGTTACTAACTTTATCTATGCAGATGTGCAGCTACAACGCAAATTCATACACATCACGCATTTGATCAAAGTACAAGGATCCTCTGCAAAAACAACCTTGCTAATCAAATTACGTGTGAAACACGTATCTACGGAATGATGTAATTTTTACGTTTTAGATATCTTCAGGGCCTTGGTTATATCTTATCATATATCCCTAAAGCTCAAATCTACATCATCTCCTAACTCATTTCGATCCTAAGTCAAAATCCGTATTTTTAAGTATTACCCTACTAGGATTTTTCCTAGCCTACCAAAACAGTTATATTTTGACTTGATACTTTCAGACAAGGATCTATCCGTTGTCTATTCCACGTCACCAAAATTTTGTGACCGTTTTAAAATTGGCAGGCTACGAATTTTCGTAGCATGCCAAAATGCTTTTGGGACTGAAACTTTCCAGAACAGTTTCTGACCGTTCTCCAACGTTCCTCTCAGTTTCTGAACATTGTGCAACGTCTCTTTTAGAGCCGTTCACAACCGTTTCTAAAACCAATAAAAGGAGGGGTACCCCATCTCATTTTCCACACACTTTCCTCTTCTTTATTCTGATTTTGTTGAAAGCAAGTCCTTAATCTTCTTAAGTAATTCTGCCATTAGTTGTTCTTTTCTTATTTGTAAGAAGAAATCATTAGATTTCTCTCTTCGTTTAAGAACGGAAGAACTTGGATTTTCAACATCACTTTTGGAAAGTTGTTTGTGTTCATAATTGTAAGAAGATATCAATTGATCTTTCTCCTCTTTTATGAACCAAAGAACTTCAAGTGTTGCGCTTCATTACATATCTTTTACATCTTGAAGTTCATCTTCTAAACACCATCCTTGAATTCATTCTCTGAAATTTATAACAAGGCTATAGGTGTTTTTCTATTTCTTATTTAACAGGTTGGAATCTCTGTTTATAGATTGTACAAAGTTTGGGACACGGGGAGTGTTGCCATTTTTGTAAGTTCGTGCTTGCGGGGCAAGTGATTATAGTGGATTGAAAATCTTTACGGGGTAGAGGACTGGAGTAGGATCATAAGGATCCGAACCAGGATAAATCTCTGTGTTTGCGATTGGTTTAATTTTCAGCACTTGTCATTTTATTTCTGTGCCATCTTTGCAAATATTACTAACATTTTATTTGCGACAATTTTTTAATATACACTATTCACCCCCCTCTAGTGTATTGATCCTTACAGGCTAAAATTACATTTGGTATCAGAGCAAGGTTAAGATGGCAGCAAGTTCCTCAAATATGAACGCAGTTCCACACAACTACAATCAGCATCCTGAAGGGCACTCTCAAACTCGTCCTCCTCTATTTGATGGTTCAAATTACTCATATTGGAAAATACGAATGGAGATTCATCTCCAAAGTATGAATTATGAGATTTGGGACATCGTAGAGTCAGGATACGAAAAGCCAACAACTCATGTTGCTGATTGGACCGCCAATGACAAAGCTGCACAAAACCAACAACTCAAAGGCCATGAATGCTTTATTCTGTGCTATGGATAAACATGAGTTTAATCGGGTATCACAGGCCAAAAGTGCTAAGGAAATTTGGCATATACTCGAGGTAACTCATGAAGGAACCAGTAAAGTGAAGGAAACCAAGATTTCCGTTTTGGTTCACAAATTCGAATTGTTCAAGATGAAGGATCGAGAGACAATTGGAGAAATGAACACCAGGTTTACTTATATTATAAATTCTTTAAATGCTCTTGGAAAAACTTACACTTCTCTTGAGCAGGTTCGCAAGATTCTTAAAGCTTTAACTCCAGAATGGCGCCCAAAAATCACTGCAATTGAAGAAGCCAACGATCTTTCAACTTTATCTGTTGAAAATCTTATGGGTAACTTAATGGCCCATGAAGTTACATTACAAGATCAGAAAGAAGAATCAGAACAGAAGAAGAAAGCACTTGCCTTCAACGCAACATCAGATAACGAAGATTCAGATGATGATATGGCATTCTTTGCCAAAAACTTCAGAAAATTCTTTCAGAAAGATAAGTATAATAATTTTAAATCTAAGAATACTGATTCCTCTCTCTGCTTTAATTGCAATAAGCCAGGACATATAAAGAAAGACTGTCCACTTCTCAAAGCAAAGTTCAAAACTTCCAACAATGATCAATCTAGAAGAGAAAGGAGGTTTGACAAAATGAAAAAGGCATTTGCAGCAACATGGGATAATTCTTCAGATGATGAAGATGATGATCTTAAATGAAAGTGCCAACATGTGCTTTATGGCACAAGATGATGAAGATGAAGTAAGTTCTTTTAATAACGAAGAATTACTTGATGCATTAAAAGATCTCTATTCTCGTTTCAAAAAATTGAATAGTCAACATAAATCATTGAAACAGAATAATGATGATCTTCTTTCTAAATATCAAGAATTATCATCTTCCAAAAACACTGAGAATACTTCTTCTCAAGTTTTGGATCTTAGTAAAGAGAATATTATTCTCAAAACTAAGAATCTGGAACTACATACACAAATATCCGAAATGGATAAAAGTATTTCATCACTAAAGATGAAATACGCCGAAATGTCATCCAATGTTAATAAATTTAACAAAGGAAAGACTAATCTCGATGATTTGCTTAAAATTCAATATCCAGCAAATCATAGACAATGATTGGGATATTCTAAAAAGGATGTACCCAAGACTTATAACACTTCTTCATCTTGTGGTAAAACAACTTTTGTTAAACCACAAAAGAAGAATCATGCATTTATTTACACGAAGAAAGTAAACATTCCTACTTCTTCTTCACAAAGAAATGTTACTAACATTTCTAAAACATTTCCTACGAACCCTACTACAATTAGTATATGGGTTCCTAAGGATTCATGTTTAAAAGTTAGAAATAGTTATATTTCTCATTATATGCATTCTATTGTTTATTCTAGTAATTATCTTAGTAAGCCAAACTCCACTTGGGTTTGGCTTCCAAAAATCTAATCCCAAGGACCCTCAAAAAGGGGTACCAATGCTTAATGTTTTATCTTTCAGGTACCTAAAAAGGAAAGATGGATTTTGGATAGTGGATGTTCAAAACATATGACCGGAAATGTCAAACTACTTTCAACCGTCAAGTACAAACAAGGAGGCACAGTTACCTTTGGTGACAACAACAAAGGCAAAATCATAGGCACTGGAACAGTTGGTAATACAAATCAGCCTATCATCGAAAATGTTCTCCTGGTTGATGGTTTGAAACACAACTTACTTTCTATTAGTCAATTATGTGATAAAAATTATAAAATAGTTTTTGAACAAAATGATTGCATAATTTATGATTCTGATATGTCATCTATCCTATTTCGTGGTAAGCGTAAGAATAACATATATATCTTATGCATGTCTGTTACTACTCATAATCATTGCTTAATAATTACATCAAATGATACTCTTTTATGGCATAAACGTTTTGGACACACAAATTTCAAAAATCTAGCACGTATTTCAAAACACAAGTTAGTTAATGGAATGCCAAATATTTCTTTCAAACACAAACATTTTTGTGATGCTTGTCAACAAGGAAAAATGCACAAATCTTCTTTTAAATCAAAGGATGTTATCTCAACAAAGAGACCATTAGAACTCTTACATTTAGATTTGTTTGGTCCTTCAAGAGTAGCTTCTTTGAATAGAAGTAGATATGCATTTGTCATTGTTGATGATTATTCTAGATACACTTGGGTTATATTTTTGCAAAACAAAAATGATGCTTTTGAAGAATTTCCGTATTTTGTAAAAAGATACAAAAAATCAAATCCTCTAACATTATCACTATTCGTAGTGATCATGGGGGAGAATTTGAAAATGAATCTTTTACCAAGTTTTGTAATGAAAATGGCATTACACACAATTTTTCTTTTCCTCGTGCTCCTCCTCAGAATGGCGTAGTAGAAAGGAAAAATAGAACTTTACAAGAATGTGCAAGAACAATGCTTTGTGATAGTAATCTTCCTAAGTATTTTTGGGCAGAAGCTGTTGCAACTGCTTGTTACATTATGAATAAAGTTCTTATTAGACCATTGCTTAATAAAACTTGCTTTGAATTATTCTTTAATCGCATTCCTCGTGTATCATATTTTAAAGTGTTTGGATGTAAATGTTTTATTCTTAATACTAAAGATGCACTTGACAAATTTGATTCTAAATCTGATGAAGGTATTTTTGTTGGATACTCAACACGTAGCAAAGCCTACAGAGTATATAACAAAAGAACTTCAACAGTTGAAGAATCACTTCATGTCACATTTGATGAGAATCCCTCATCTAATTCACCCATCATTGATGATGATGAAGAAAATATATTACCTCTTTCTAATTCTTTAGATTATATAAAACTTGATGAAATTGATGCTACTAAACATTCTGTTAAGTCTATTTCAGATAATACGGATCTTCCTAAGGCATTTGCACAAGTTCCAAATCATCCATCAGAGTTAATCATTGGAGATATTACGGATGGAGTAAGAACTCGTCGCCAAACAGAGCAAATGGCACATTGTGCATTTCTTTCAACCATTGAACCAAAGAACATCAAAGATGCATGTGAAGACAGTTCATGGATTATAGCGATGCAGGAAGAACTTAACCAATTTCAACGAAATGATGTTTGGGAATTAGTTCCCAGACCATCAGATCATTCAATTATTGGTACCAAGTGGGTATTCAAAAATAAATTGGATGAATCTGGTCAGGTAATTAGAAACAAGGCACGATTGGTTGCACAAGGTTATAATCAAGAAGAAAGTATTGATTATGATGAAACCTATGCACCAGTTGCTCGTCTTGAATCTATTAGAATGTTATTATCATTCGCTTGTTTTAAAGATTTTAAACTTTTTCAAATGGATGTGAAAAGTGCTTTTTTAAATGGTTTTCTTAAAGAAGAAGTTTATGTAGAACAACCTCCAGGTTTTATTCATGAAAATTTTGAAAATCATGTTTTTAAATTGAAAAAGGCTTTATATGGTCTGAAACAAGCACCTCGTGCTTGGTATGAAAGACTTAAAAGTTATCTTTTAAATTCAGGATATTCTATTGGTAAAATAGATTCTAATTTATGTATTAAAAACATAAATTCTGATATTATCATTATTCAAATATATGTTGATGATATTATTTTTGGTTCTACTAACGAATCTCTTTGTCAAGATTTCTCTAAAATTATGCAAAAAGAATTTGAGATGAGTCACATGGGTGAACTAAACTACTTCCTCGGTCTTCAAATCAAACAAATGAAGGAAGGAATATTCATTCACCAAAGCAAGTACTCTAAAGAACTCATCAAACGCTTTGGTTTAGAAAGTTCTGTGGAAAAACGTACTCCGATGAGTACATCTACTTCCCTCGACAAAGATTTAAATGGTAAGAGTGTTGATCAACGTCTATACAGAGGTATGATTGGCTCCTTACTTTATCTAACTGCAAGTAGACCAGACATTATGTTTTCAGTTTGTTTATGTGCACGATATCAGGCAGATCCTAAAGTTTCACATCTAACTGCCGTAAAACGGATTATTAGATATGTTAAGTATACTTCTGATTTTGGTTTATTTTATCCTAAAACAAACACATTTGATTTATTATCATATAGTGATGCAGATTTTGCTGGTTGTAAATCAGACCGTAAAAGTACTAGTGGTACATGTCACTTTTTAGGACATGCATTAGTTTCTTGGTTTAGCAAAGACCAAAACTCTGTTTCATTATCTACAACCGAGGCAGAATATATTGTCGCCGGTTTAGCATGTGCTCAAATTTTATGGATGAAACAAACTATTTCAGACTATGGTATTAATTGTTCCACATGTCCTATAATGTGTGATAATACTAGTGCTATTAATTTGTCTAAAAATCCAGTTCATCATTCACGCACTAAACATATTGATGTACGTCATCATTTTTTAGATGACCATGTTCAGAAAGGAGACATTGTTTTAAAATTTATTTCTACTGAACATCAAGTTGCCGATATTTTAACTAAGCCTTTGAAGGAAGAAACTTTTCTCAAGCTTAGAAGAAATCTGGGCATTATTAGTGCATCAGAATTTGATTTATGAGTATATTTATTTATTTTTGATTTTTGTGAATTTTTCTATAATTGTTTGGTTACTATTTATTTTTGGCATGCCACCAAATTTCGTAGCATACCAATTTTAAACAATTTTTTTCTGTTCTCCGGTTTTTACCTACTTTGATCCCTGGAATTTGGATTTTTTAAACGCTTCTCCTATATTTTATTCTCAAATTTAAATTTCGTATAGAAATTCTTACCCGTTCTCTTCCACTTTGTCTCTATCTTTTTGATTCCTGTTGCTATCTGTGTTCTCTCTACTGCCACATTGATACTTCTCTTTTGTCTTTTCCCATATTCCCTGCTTTTCACGTTGGACAAGGCACTGACGTTCATTCTCATTCTTCGAACTTTCCATTTGCACTCTGTACTTTAGTTTCTATATTGATTTGGACTTCACAAGAAGACAAAAATTTACTTCTTCTGACCCTTTTCAATGCCAAAACCGCAACCCAATGGTACTTCCTCCCGTTGGAAATTGTTTTCTCATTTAATATATTTTATTCAGCCACCTAACCTATGGCCAAAACCGCAACCCAATGGCCAAAAACCGCAACCCAATGGCCAATTTATTATCTTCCACTTGGGTGTTTCTTATTGGTCCAAGCCACCAACCCATTTTATCTTTATCCATTCGGGTTGATCTCTTTGACCTCACGTGAGACACTTCAAATTTGTTTAATATTTTTTAACATACTTCACTTCTTAACATTATTTATTACACTTCAAATTGCTTCCACCTACCTCTGACATGGCTTTCATTTGGCCTGTCACTTTCTTTTGCTTTCAAATTTTGTTTTGCTTTGACCACCGCTTTTTCCTTTTTCCCAGACACTTAGGAACTTCCCCTTCTTATCTTTTTACCATTATTTACTATATTGTTTTTAAAAGAAAGCTCTCCCTGACATTTTTTTTCTAGGGACTCCCATTTTGTTTCTTTCAACTTCCAAAGCTTTTCACTACCCTATTAATTTCGGCCTGACATACATTAATTTTTTTTATCTTCCAATGTACCTCGGGTCTGCCTTACATTAATATTTTTACGTTTTGGGTCTCCATATTTTTCCAAAGTACCTCGGGTCTCTTCCCTGCTTATTTTTTTTTATTATTTTAATTCTATCTCCCAACGGGTTCTTTTGATGCCAACGGGTCTTTTTCAAGCAGTTTTCGCAACCACCGACTGCATCTCTTTCTTTTCTCGCCTGTTCAATTTTTTCAGTTGTTCCAACTTCTATCAGTTTTAGAAACTGCTCCCACTCCCAGTCTAAACATCCAGTTTTCAGGCGTTCCAACTGTTCGTTCCTCTATTTATTTCGTTCACCTTCTCTTTTATCTTTCCTATTCCCTGTTTACATTTCTTCCTTTTCTAAATTTTCTTCTCTCCAATCCAACATGGCCGAATCCTCTCTTCCTTTTGCCACCGACCGTCGACTCCCAACTCCCGCGACCAAGCTTCTTTCCCTGGCACTTCTCGCTCTGCATGTGGCAGGAAGGTCCACGCATCCAAGGATGGCGTCTGTCCATCGCGCGAGAAAACCGCTGTTCTTCTCCGTCGCCTTTCTGACGAAGTTTCCGATGGTTTCGCTGGTATACAGACGCACATGAGTTCCTACGATGTGACCCTGAAACATTACCACAAAGTTCTGGATCAGATTCAAATTACCCAATCCGAACTTCGTTCTGACTTGGAATCCAACAATATCCTCCCAAATCGTCGCACTCGCACCCGCCGTTCTTCTCCTGGGTCGTCATCCTATCATCATTGACTTGCTTGCTTGTTCACTTTGGTCTTTTGGTTCTCTGTTTCATTCGGTTCCTTCTATCCTTGCCTCACCATCTGCCGTTTGGTTGCTTTTCATGATTACCGGTTGTTCTGTCCCTGGTTCTGGATTACCTTGGTTGCATCAGTATGATGGTCGTATGTTGGTTGTATGTGGCGTTAGTATGTTGGTCGCTGGTTTTGTATTTTGCAGTTTCTGTATGTTGTTTTAGTGAGTGTCTGATGTATGTTGTTCTTTCAGATGCATGCTATGTACTGGGCTTGGCCTTTACTTCAGTTGTTTTATCATAGTTGTTATGCTAATATATTATCGTTATTTTATGTACTTCGTCTATCTGCTCGATGTTTCCTTAAGTGTTAGTTCCTTTTTGTTCCTTATATGCTCTTTACATAATCTGTCTCTGTTCATTTTTTAATTTCCTCCGTTTTCTCATTTGGTCTGCTACGAAAAATCGTAGCTTGCCAATTTATCTTTTCCACTTTTTGTGGATGACAAAGGGGGAGAAATATGCATATATTCAGGGGGAGTCTAAGTCTATATGACTATACTCAGGGGGAGTAACCTCAGTAACATCTCTTTTAATATCAACATCACCTTTGTTCATGTTCCTAAACTCATTAAATCTTATTAACACTTGTTAACTCACATTTTATACTTCATTATTTGTCATCATCAAAAAGGGGGAGAATGTTGGAACTTGGAATTTCCATCCTCTCTTCCATAAGGTTTTGATGTGACAAATCAATATATTTCATGTTACTAACTTTATCTATGCAGATGTGCAGCTACAACGCAAATTCATTCACATCATGCATTTGATCAAAGTACAAGGATCCTCTGCAAAAACAACCTTGCTAATCAAATTACGTGTGAAACACGTATCTACGGAATGATGTAATTTTTACTTTTTAGAAATCTTTAGGGCCTTGGTTATATCTTATCATATATCCCTAATGCTCAAATCTACATCATCTCCTAACTCATTTCGATCCTAAGTCAAAATCCGTATTTTTAAGTATTACCCTACTAGGATTTTTCCTAGCCTACCAAAACAGTTATATTTTGACTTGATACTTTCAGACAAGGATCTATCCGTTGTCTATTCCACGTCACCAAAATTTTGTGACCGTTTTAAAATTGGCAGGCTACGAATTTTCGTAGCATGCCAAAATGCTTTTGGGACTGAAACTTTCCAGAACAGTTTCTGACCGTTCTCCAACGTTCCTCTCAGTTTCTGAACGTTGTGCAACGTCTCTTTTAGAGCCGTTCACAACCGTTTCTAAAACCAATAAAAGGAGGGGTACCCCCTCTCATTTTCCACACACTTTCCTCTTCTTTATTCTGATTTTGTTGAAAGCAAGTCCTTAATCTTCTTAAGTAATTCTGCCATTAGTTGTTCTTTTCTTATTTGTAAGAAGAAATCATTATATTTCTCTCTTCGTTTAAGAACGGAAGAACTTGGATTTTCAACATCACTTTTGGAAAGTTGTTTGTGTTCATAATTGTAAGAAGATATCAATTGATCTTTCTCTTCTTTTATGAACCAGAGAACTTCAAGTGTCGCGCTTCATTACATATCTTTTACATCTTGAAGTTCATCTTCTAAACACCATCCTTGACTTCATTCTCTGAAATTTATAACAAGGCTATAGGTGTTTTTCTATTTCTTATTTAACAGGTTGGAATCTCTGTTTAGAGATTGTACAAAGTTTGGGACACGGGGAGTGTTGCCATTTTTGTAAGTTCGTGCTTGCGGGGCAAGTGATTATAGTGGATTGAAAATCTCTACGGGGTAGAGGACTAGAGTAGGATCACAAGGATCCGAACCAGGATAAATCTCTGTGTTTGCGATTGGTTTAATTTTCAGCACTTGTCATTTTATTTCTGTGCCATCTTTGCAAATATTACTAACATTTTATTTGCGACAATTTTTTAATATACACTATTCACACCCCTCTAGTGTATTGATCCTTACAGGCTAAAATTACATTTGGTATCAGAGCAAGGTTAAGATGGCAGTAAGTTCCTCAAATATGAACGCAGTTCCACACAACTACAATCAGCATCCTGAAGGGCACTCTCAAACTTGTCCTCCTCTATTTGATGGTTCAAATTACTCATATTGGAAAATATGAATGGAGATTCATCTCCAAAGTATGAATTATGAGATTTGGGACATCGTAGAGTCAGGATACGAAAAGCCAACAACTCCTGTTACTGATTGGACCGCCAATGACAAAGCTGCACAAAACCAACAACTCAAAGGCCATGAATGCTTTATTCTGTGCTATGGATAAACACGAGTTTAATCGGGTATCACAGGCCAAAAGTGCTAAGGAAATTTGGCATATACTCGAGGTAACTCATGAAGGAACCAGTAAAGTGAAGGAAACCAAGATTTCCGTTTTGGTTCACAAATTCGAATTGTTCAAGATGAAGGATCGAGAGACAATTGGAGAAATGAACACCAGGTTTACTTATATTATAAATTCTTTAAATGCTCTTGGAAAAACTTACACTTCTCTTAAGCAGGTTCGCAAGATTCTTAAAGCTTTAACTCCAGAATGGCGCCCAAAAATCACTGCAATTGAAGAAGCCAACGATCTTTCAACTTTATCTGTTGAAAATCTTATGGGTAACTTAATGGCCCATGAAGTTACATTACAAGATCAGAAAGAAGAATCAGAACAGAAGAAGAAAGTACTTGCCTTCAACGCAACATCAGATAATGAAGATTCAGATGATGATATGGCATTCTTTGCCAAAAACTTCAGAAAATTCTTTCAGAAAGGTAAGTATAATAATTTTAAATCTAAGAATACTGATTCCTCTCTCTGCTTTAATTGCAATAAGCCAGGACATATGAAGAAAGACTGTCCACTTCTCAAAGCAAAGTTCAAAACTTCCAACAATGATCAATCTAGAAGAGAAAGGAGGTTTGACAAAATGAAAAAGGCATTTGCAGCAACATGGGATGATTCTTCAGATGATGAAAATGATGATCTAAATGAAAGTGCCAACATGTGCTTTATGGCACAAGATGATGAAGATGAGGTAAGTTCTTTTAATAACGAAGAATTACTTGATGCATTAAAAGATCTCTATTCTCGTTTCAAAAAATTGAATAGTCAACATAAATCATTGAAACAGAATAATGATGATCTTCTTTCTAAATATCAAGAATTATCATCTTCCAAAAACACTGAGAATACTTCTTCTCAAGTTTTGGATCTTAGTAAAGAGAATATTATTCTCAAAACTAAGAATCTGGAACTACATACACAAATATCCGAAATGGATAAAAGTATTTCATCACTAAAGATGAAATACGACGAAATGTCATCCAATGTTAATAAATTTAACAAAGGAAATACTAATCTCGATGATTTGCTTAAAATTCAATATCCAGCAAATCATAGACAAGGATTGGGATATTCTAAAAAGGATGTACCCAAGACTTATAACACTTCTTCCTCTTGTGGTAAAACAACTTTTGTTAAACCACAAAAGAAGAATCATGCATTTATTTACACGAAGAAAGTAAACATTCCTACTTCTTCTTCACAAAGAAATGTTAC
The DNA here is from genome assembly GCA_030789695.1 of Scilla litardierei. Taxonomy (NCBI): domain Eukaryota; kingdom Viridiplantae; phylum Streptophyta; class Magnoliopsida; order Asparagales; family Asparagaceae; genus Scilla; species Scilla litardierei. The sequence continues at coordinate 114,399 of JAULAV010007638.1, read as the reverse complement.
TAACATTTCTAAAACATTTCCTAGGAAACCTACTACAATTAGTATATGGGTTCCTAAGGATTCATGTTTAAAAGTTAGAAATAGTTATATTTCTCATTATATGCATTCTATTGTTTATTCTAGTATTTATCTTAGTAAGCCAAACTCCACTTGGGTTTGGCTTCCAAAAATCTAATCCCAAGGACCCTCAAAAAGGGGTACCAATGCTTAATGTTTTATCTTTCAGGTACCTAAAAAGGAAAGATGGATTTTGGATAGTGGATGTTCAAAACATATGACCGGAAATGTCAAACTACTTTCAACCGTCAAGTACAAACAAGGAGGCACAGTTACCTTTGGTGACAACAACAAAGGCAAAATCATAGGCACTGGAACAGTTGGTAATACAAATCAGCCTATCATCGAAAATGTTCTCCTGGTTGATGGTTTGAAACACAACTTACTTTCTATTAGTCAATTATGTGATAAAAATTATAAAATAGTTTTTGAACAAAATGATTGCATAATTTATGATTCTGATATGTCATCTATCCTATTTCGTGGTAAGCGTAAGAATAACATATATATCTTATGCATGTCTGTTACTACTCATAATCATTGCTTAATAATTACATCAAATGATACTCTTTTATGGCATAAACGTTTTGGACACACAAATTTCAAAAATCTAGCACGTATTTCAAAACACAAGTTAGTTAATGGAATGCCAAATATTTCTTTCAAGCACAAACATTTTTGTGATGCTTGTCAACAAGGAAAAATGCACAAATCTTCTTTTAAATCAAAGGATGTTATCTCAACAAAGAGACCATTAGAACTCTTACATTTAGATTTGTTTGGTCCTTCAAGAGTAGCTTCTTTGAATAGAAGTAGATATGCATTTGTCATTGTTGATGATTATTCTAGATACACTTGGGTTATGTTTTTGCAAAACAAAAATGATGCTTTTGAAGAATTTTCCGTATTTTGTAAAAAGATACAAAAAATCAAATCCTCTAACATTATCACTATTCGTAGTGATCATGGGGCAGAATATGAAAATGAATCTTTTACCAAGTTTTGTAATGAAAATGGCATTACACACAATTTTTCTTTTCCTCGTGCTCCTCCTCAGAATGGCGTAGTAGAAAGGAAAAATAGAACTTTACAAGAATGTGCAAGAACAATGCTTTGTGATAGTAATCTTCCTAAGTATTTTTGGGCAGAAGCTGTTGCAACTGCTTGTTACATTATGAATAAAGTTCTTATTAGACCATTGCTTAATAAAATTTGCTTTGAATTATTCTTTAATCGCATTCCTCGTGTATCATATTTTAAAGTGTTTGGATGTAAATGTTTTATTCTTAATACTAAAGATGCACTTGACAAATTTGATTCTAAATCTGATGAAGGTATTTTTGTTGGATACTCAACACGTAGCAAAGCCTACAGAGTATATAACAAAAGAACTTCAACAGTTGAAGAATCACTTCATGTCACATTTGATGAGAATCCCTCATCTAATTCACCCATCATTGATGATGATGAAGAAAATATATTACCTCTTTCTAATTCTTTAGATTATATAAAACTTGATGAAATTGATGCTACTAAACATTCTGTTGAGTCTATTTCAGATAATACGGATCTTCCTAAGGCATTTGCACAAGTTCCAAATCATCCATCAGAGTTAATCATTGGAGATATTACGGATGGAGTAAGAACTCGTCGACAAATAGAGCAAATGGCACATTGTGCATTTCTTTCAACCATTGAACCAAAGAACATCAAAGATGCATGTGAAGACAGTTCATGGATTATAGCGATGCAGGAAGAACTCAACCAATTTCAACGAAATGATGTTTGGGAATTAGTTCCCAGACCATCAGATCATTCAATTATTGGTACCAAGTGGGTATTCAAAAATAAATTGGATGAATCTGGTCAGGTAATTAGAAACAAGGCACGATTGGTTGCACAAGATTATAATCAAGAAGAAAGTATTGATTATGATGAAACCTATGCACAAGTTGCTCGTCTTGAATCTATTAGAATGTTATTATCATTCGCTTGTTTTAAAGATTTTAAACTTTTTCAAATGGATGTGAAAAGTGCTTTTTTAAATGGTTTTCTTAAAGAAGAAGTTTATGTAGAACAACCTCCAGGTTTTATTCATGAAAATTTTGAAAATCATGTTTTTAAATTGATAAAGGCTTTATATGGTCTGAAACAAGCACCTCGTGCTTGGTATGAAAGACTTAAAAGTTATCTTTTAAATTCAGGATATTCTATTGGTAAAATAGATTCTAATTTATGTATTAAAAACATAAATTCTGATATTATCATTATTCAAATATATGTTGATGATATTATTTTTGGTTCTACTAACGAATCTCTTTGTCAAGATTTCTCTAAAATTATGCAAAAAGAATTTGAGATGAGTCACATGGGTGAACTAAACTACTTCCTCGGTCTTCAAATCAAACAAATGAAGGAAGGAATATTCATTCACCAAAGCAAGTACTCTAAAGAACTCATCAAAGCTTTGGTTTAGAAAGTTCTGTGGAAAAACGTACTCCGATGAGTACATCTACTTCCCTCGACAAAGATTTAAATGGTAAGAGTGTTGATCAACGTCTATACAGAGGTATGATTGGCTCCTTACTTTATCTAACTGCAAGTAGACCAGACATTATGTTTTCAGTTTGTTTATGTGCACGATATCAGGCAGATCCTAAAGTTTCACATCTAACTGCCGTAAAACGGATTATTAGATATGTTAAGTATACTTCTGATTTTGGTTTATTTTATCCTAAAACAAACACATTTGATTTATTATCATATAGTGATGCAGATTTTGCTGGTTGTAAATCAGACCGTAAAAGTACTAGTGGTACATGTCACTTTTTAGGACATGCATTAGTTTCTTGGTTTAGCAAAAACCAAAACTCTGTTTCATTATCTACAACCGAGGCAGAATATATTGCCGCCGGTTTAGCATGTGCTTAAATTTTATGGATGAAACAAACTATTTCAGACTATGGTATTAATTGTTCCACATGTCCTATAATGTGTGATAATACTAGTGCTATTAATTTGTCTAAAAATCCAGTTCATCATTCACGCACTAAACATATTGATGTACGTCATCATTTTTTAGATGATCATGTTCAGAAAGGAGACATTGTTTTAAAATTTATTTCTACTGAACATCAAGTTGCCGATATTTTAACTAAGCCTTTGAAGGAAGAAACTTTTCTCAAGCTTAGAAGAAATCTGGGCATTATTAGTGCATCAGAATTTGATTTATGAGTATATTTATTTATTTTTGATTTTTGTGAATTTTTCTATAATTGTTTGGTTACTATTTATTTTTGGCATGCTACCAAATTTCGTAGCATACCAATTTTAAACAATTTTTTTCTGTTCTCCGGTTTTTACCTACTTTGATCCCTGGAATTTGGATTTTTTAAACGCTTCTCCTATATTTTATTCTCAAATTTAAATTTCGTATCGAAATTCTTACCCGTTCTCTTCCACTTTGTCTCTATCTTTTTGATTCCTGTTGCTATCTGTGTTCTCTCTACTGCCACATGGATACTTCTCTTTTGTCTTTTCCCATATTCCCTGCTTTTCATGTTGGACAAGGCACTGACGTTCATTCTCATTCTTCGAACTTTCCATTTGCACTCTGTACTTTAGTTTCTATATTGATTTGGACTTCACAAGAAGACAAAAATTTACTTCTTCTGACCCTTTTCAATGCCAAAACCGCAACCCAATGGTACTTCCTCCCGTTGGAAATTGTTTTCTCATTTAATATATTTAATTCGGCCACCTAACCTATGGCCAAAACCGCAACCCAATGGCCAAAAACCGCAACCCAATAGCCAATTTATTATCTTCCACTTGGGTGTTTCTTAATGGTCCAAGCTACCAACCCATTTTATCTTTATCCATTCGGGTTGATCTCTTTGACCTCACGTGAGACACTTCAAATTTGTTTAATATTTTTAACATACTTCACTTCTTAACATTATTTATTACACTTCAAATTGCTTCCACCTACCTCTGACATGGCTTTCATTTGGCCTGTCACTTTCTTTTGCTTTCAAATTTTGTTTTGCTTTGACCACCGCTTTTTCCTTTTTCCCAGACACTTAGGAACTTCCCCTTCTTATCTTTTTACCATTATTTACTATATTGTTTTTAAAAGAAAGCTCTCCCTGACATTTTTTTTCTAGGGACTCCAATTTTGTTTCTTTCAACTTCCAAAGCTTTTCACTACCCTATTAATTTCGGCCTGACATACATTAATTTTTTTTATCTTCCAATGTACCTCGGGTCTGCCTTACATTAATATTTTTACGTTTTGGGTCTCCATATTTTTCCAAAGTACCTCGGGTCTCTTCCCTGCTTATTTTTTATTATTATTTTAATTCTATCTCCCAACGGGTTCTTTTGATGCCAACGGGTCTTTTTCAAGCAGTTTTCGCAACCACCGACTGCATCTCTTTCTCTTCTCGCCTGTTCAATTTTTTCAGTTGTTCCAACTTCTATCAGTTTTAGAAACTGCTCCCACTCCCAGTCTAAACATCCAGTTTTCAGGCGTTCCAACTGTTCGGTCCTCTATTTATTTCGTTCACCTTCTCTTTTATCTTTCCTATTCTCTGTTTACATTTCTTCCTTTTCTAAATTTTCTTCTCTCCAATCCAACATGGCCGAATCCTCTCTTCCTTTTGCCACCGACCGTCGACTCCCAACTCCCGCGACAAAGCTTCTTTCCCTGGCTCTTCTCGCTCTGCATGTGGCAGGAAGGTCCACGCATCCAAGGATGGCGTCTGTCCATCGCGCGAGACAACCGATGTTCTTCTCCGTCGCCTTTCTGACGAAGTTTCCGATGGTTTCGCTGGTATACAGACGCACATGAGTCCCTATGATGCGACCCTGAAACATTACCACAAAGTTCTGGATCAGATTCAAATTACCCAATCCGAACTTCGTTCTGACTTGGAAGCCATCAATATCCTCCCAAATCGTCGCACTCACACCCGCCGTTCTTCTCCTGGGTCGTCATCCTATCATCATTGACTTGCTTGCTTGTTCACTTTGGTCTTTTGGTTCTCTGTTTCATTCGGTTCCTTCTATCCTTGCCTCACCATCTACTGTTTGGTTGCTTTTCATGATTACCGGTTGTTCTGTCCCTGGTTCTGGATTACCTTGGTTGCATCAGTATGATGGTCGTATGTTGGTTGTATGTGACGTTAGTATGTTGGTCGTTGGTTTTGTATTTTGCAGTTTCTGTATGTTGTTTTAGTGAGTGTCTGATGTATGTTGTTCTTTCAGATGCATGCTATGTACTGGGCTTGGCCTTTACTTCAGTTGTTTTATCATAGTTGTTATGCTAATATATTATCGTTATTTTGTGTACTTCGTCTCTCTGCTCGATGTTTCCTTAAGTGTTAGTTCCTTTTTGTTCCTTATATGCTCTTTACATAATCTGTCTCTGTTCATTTTTTAATTTCCTCCGTTTTCTCATTTGGTCTGCTACGAAAAATCGTAGCTTGCCAATTTATCTTTTCCACTTTTTGTGGATGACAAAGGGGGAGAAATATGCATATATTCAGGGGGAGTCTAAGTCTATATGACTATACTCAGGGGGAGTAACCTCAGTAACATCTCTTTTAATATCAACATCACCTTTGTTCATGTTCCTAAACTCATTACTTCTTATTAACACTTGTTAACTCACATTTTATACTTCATTATTTGTCATCATCAAAAAGGGGGAGAATGTTGGAACTTGGAATTTCCATCCTCTCTTCCATAAGGTTTTGATGTGACAAATCAATATATTTCATGTTACTAACTTTATCTATGCAGATGTGCAGCTACAACGCAAATTCATTCACATCACGCATTTGATCAAAGTACAAGGATCCTCTGCAAAAACAACCTTGCTAATCAAATTACGTGTGAAACACGTATCTCCGGAATGATGTAATTTTTTCTTTTTAGATAGCTTCAGGGCCTTGGTTATATCTTATCATATATCCCTAAAGCTCAAATCTACATCATCTCCTAATTCATTTCGATCCTAAGTCAAAATCCGTATTTTTAAGTATTACCCTACTAGGATTTTTCCTAGCCTACCAAAACAGTTATATTTTGACTTGATACTTTCAGACAAGGATCTATCCGTTGTCTATTCCACGTCACCAAAATTTTGTGACCATTTTAAAATTGGCAGGCTACGAATTTTCGTAGCATGCCAAAATGCTTTTGGGACTGAAACTTTCCAGAACAGTTTCTGACCGTTCTCCAACGTTCCTCTCAGTTTCTGAACGTTGTGCAACGTCTCTTTTAGAGCCGTTCACAACCGTTTCTAAAACCTATAAAAGGAGGGGTACCCCCTCTCATTTTCCACACACTTTCCTCTTCTTTATTCTGATTTTGTTGAAAGCAAGTCCTTAATCTTCTTAAGTAATTCTGCCATTAGTTGTTCTTTTCTTATCTGTAAGAAGAAATCATTAGATTTCTCTCTTCGTTTAAGAACAGAAGAACTTGGATTTTCAACATCACTTTTGGAAAGTTGTTTGTGTTCATAATTGTAAGAAGATATCAATTGATCTTTCTCTTCTTTTATGAACCAGAGAACTTCAAGTGTTGCGCTTCATTACATATCTTTTACATCTTGAAGTTCATCTTCTAAACACCATCCTTGAATTCATTCTCTGAAATTTATAACAAGGCTATAGGTGTTTTTCTATTTCTTATTTAACAGGTTGGAATCTCTGTTTAGAGATTGTACAAAGTTTGGGACACGGGGAGTGTCGCCATTTTTGTAAGTTCGTGCTTGCGGGGCAAGTGATTATAGTGGATTGAAAATCTCTACGGGGTAGAGGACTGGAGTAGGATCATAAGGATCCGAACCAGGATAAATCTCTGTGTTTGCGATTGGTTTAATTTTCAGCACTTGTCATTTTATTTCTGTGCCATCTTTGCAAATATTACTAACATTTTATTTGCGACAATTTTTTAATATACACTATTCACCCCCCCTCTTGTGTATTGATCCTTACATGCTAAAATTACAGGGTCTGCTCCACATCCACCTCCATTGTCGTCTCTGTTGTTGCTTCTTCCTTGGTCTATGGTCAACCACGAGGATGTCATTCAGGATATCGGTCATATGGTGGAACATGAGCATATCGTCGAGGAGGATGTGCATGAGGGTTTGGATACGATGGTCCACTTCATGGAGCCCGAGTCACATCTACCTCTACCGCTGCTCTCCACTTCTTCTACGACTGAGCATCTACTTGAGCATTTTGCCCCTATTCAGGGAGATTTTCATACTCACTTTTACTCCACTTTTGAGTCTCGCTTTTCATGTCATATTTCTTTATACTTTTATGTTTTTGACACACCATATCTCTCGCAGGACACAGGATCTATTTCCCGCAAGGTATGCTGCGGTGCTCACTACCTGGAGAGCCACTTCTCATGGAGAGCGAGGATTTGGTCGTCGCTAGTACAGAGGATAGCGACCCATTCTCAGGGAGTATTCGTCACCCTTTTATTATTTTTCCATCTTATGTTGACGATTATCTCTGGGATACATTTATTTTGGGAAATAATTTCTTGCAATGGACTAATGCACCTCGTCCTTTGCAGGTCACAGGTGGACACCTACGAAGGATGCTTAGAGGTGCATTACTTGGGTCCATTGGCACACTGGCACATCGCTTCTGGCAGAGCCACAGAAGGAGCAGTCAGAGCAGCTGCCTGCCACACTCCAGATCTTGGATCCGCCTATGCTCAGGTTTATCCTAATCCAGTAGTGTAAAAATTTACCGCTTTCTAGTTTAGATTTTGAATAATCTCATCTCCTCTCATTAGCGAGGGGAGCGTATCTAGGGTTTGCTTTTGCATCATAATAACCCTTCATGTCGTGCCCTTCTATCATTTCACCCACATCCTCTACCGAGGAGGACGAGGACTCGTCCTCTCCTGCATTTTGATTTCTTTCTTTTTCTTTTTCGATCTTCCTCCTAGAATTTTTCTGCATCACATTGATCATATCATTTCGCTTGCATTGCCATGTTCAGCTTGGGGGAAATCGACTATTGTGCATATTGTCGTGTGCCGTCTTTGTCGTGTGTTTGTTTTTATGTGATGTTTATATGTGTGTTTCTTTTTCTTTATTTTTCAGTTTTGTTTGTGTGTTTTTTTTTTCATGTTTTTCACTTTTTTGTGTCGGTGTGTACTTCCCCCCATTTTCATTGTCGTCCCGTATTTACTACTATTGCATTGAGGGCAATGCAAGTTTCATCTTGGGGAATTCGCACTTCGTGCGTCGTTTGTGTCTTTTTCTTCATTTTTGAGTCGTTTTCCTTCGTGTTTTTCTTTTTCTTCTCATCTTATGTTCTCTCTCTCTCTCTCTCCTAGAGATGACCCCATATGATGAATTGCCACAGAATCACACACACACCTAGCATAGCTACGATTATCACATTCACTAATCCTTGGAAGCCGAGTCCTATTGCATTTCATGCTTCGTGGGTTCACATTGCTTTTATGTGAGTCGTGAGTCGTGACTAGCTATGTTGAGTATTGATTCCCCTGATTTGGTTTTGATGATGAACAAACTTAAATATTGGGTACTAATTATCTTTGAGCGCAGTTATGAAGATCGTCGCCAAACTACTGTGTAGATCTCAAGCGACGTTCCAAGACTTCTATAGAGTGCGTGAACGATGTGCCTAAAGCTTCGTTGAAGCTCAAGGAGTATTAATGAAGACGAGGGATTCTGAATCTTTGTGTTGAAGCTTTGAAGACGGGTTGTCGAGTTATTTATTTGATCTTCTTGCTTCATTTTGTAGAATGTTAAGCCTTGAGTAGTACTTGCCTAGTTATTCTTATTTCTATCCTAGATTATCTCTAGGATTGCCTTAGAAGTCACTAGAAAGTCTTTCCTTAGTTTATCGCGTCGTTTCATGACTTTCTGTGCATCTTAGTTGGTTCATGAAGAAGGACCAACCGACTAGATGACGATCTAATCGGTTGGGAATCCTTCTTGAACCGACTAATCATCCTTGTGAATTTTGGCATTCTTACTGTTGATCAATTTGTCGGTCAAAGAAGGTTCACCGACCGACTGTTGTCAAACTAGTCGGTTGATGTTTCTTCTTAGACCGACTAGTTTATCCACCTTACTTCACTGAATTCTCTGTCAACCATCTAGTCGCTCCAAGAAGGTTCACCGACCGACTAGTTCTCAAACTAATCGGTCAGTGATCCTTCTTAGACCGATTAAGCAGCCTTAATTTTCCAGCAGTTGGAGAATTTATTTCCACGACTTTTCTTGATCTGTTTTGATTCTTTCCATATGTGTTTGATTCGTTTCTAACAAGGAATTTTGTCTGTTATCTGTGGGATTTCAGATCTAGTTTTTCGATCATTCGATTATCAATTGTTAAGAGCTCTCTATCTCGAAAAATCTCTCTCTCACGTTTTTGACCTAAATCCCTTTAAGAGATTTTCAGATCGTGTGAGGTCATTCCTCTGAGAAATTGAATCACGACCGTCATCTTCGCCCTAGCCATCTCACGCTGTTCATCTTAGTGGTGCTAGGGTTTCGTGCTCACTCTTACTCATCTTCCTACCTTGCCCTAATCCGTAAGTATCTCAAGGCGTATGATTTTGTGGTAAGCAATTTCTATTTCATTAAATCTATTGTTGGTGATTTTCTCTCGGTTTGTGAGAGATATTCGCGAACCCGGTTTGTGGGAGTCACGATTCAAATTGTTGTAGTGTTTGATCTTGTAGTAGTTTCTACAAGAAGTCATTTAGTGGAACCTTGATTTAGTGGATTCTAACTCAAGTAGCCGGAGGGGATTCGAATGTCTGGGACGTAGGATCACCGGGAACTAGTCGGGGAGACTTGGGTGGATCCGAACCCATTACATCGCTTGTTTGCGTTGCTATTGTTCTTGTTGTTATTCTTATTCCGCATAGTTGTTTGTGTTTGCACAATAATTAGGAATTAGACTCTTAATTATTTTAAAGTACTATTCACGCCCCTCTAGTACTTGTGCAGTAGCTACCATGGCATTACATTTGGTATCAGAGCCAAGTTCATAGCTATGACAAACAACGAAAATAAGGCCATTTGACCACCTTCCGACTACAACACCTTCAAGAATCGTGAAGGAGCCTCTTCAGTGATGGAAGGACACTCCTCAACTAGGCCTCCTCACTTCAACTGTACCAACTATGGATACTGGAAATGCCGGATGGAAACTTTTCTCCGGAGCGCATCACTCTGGAGAGCCACATTAACGGAGTATGTTGAGCCCACTGAAGAAGACTTCACGAAGTGGACTGCCGCGGAAGTCGCCGCGGAGGTCACCGCGGAGGTGAACAATGCCAAGGCAATGAATGCCTTACAATGTGCACTGGAGCTTGAAGACTTCAACAAGATATGCACCTGTAAGAGTGCATATCAGATTTGGAACCAACTCCTAATCTTGCACGAAGGAACGAGCAGGGTAAAACACTCCAAACTCACTATTGCTAACAAAGAATTCGAGTTGTTTCACATGGAACAGGGTGAAAGGATCAAGGAGTACTATGCTCGCTCCGTGGACATAACTAACGAGTTGGAAGCACTTGGGAAGACCTATACCCAAGAAGACAAAGTCGCGAAGATCATTGACGGACTTCCTTCAAGTTGGGAAAAGCGAACCTACGCTATCGAGGAAGGTAACGATATTTCCAAATATACTGTTGTTCAACTAATGGGTACTTTAATGTCTTATGAGGTATGGAAGGACAATAAGATCAAGATGCCGGACAAGATGAAGGCATTCTTGAAGCAAGAAGAGCCAAAGAAAAAGGCAATTGCTTTCAAGGTCGCTCCTGCTACACCTACCGATAGTGAAGAATGGGAAGCCGAGTTGGACTCATGGCAAAGAAGTTCAACCGGTTCTTTCGAAAAGGTAACTTAAAGAATAAATCTAAAGTTAGTTCTACTAATGCCTATGCTCCTTTGTGTTTCAAATGCAATAAGCCAGGACATATCAAGGTAAATTGTCCTCTCAACAAACAAAAGGAGAAGTGGAAGGCACCCAAGTTCAACAAGTCATGAAAGTACAAGAAGGAGTACAAGAAAGGGCTTGTCGGCACATTCACCGACTCAGAAGAGGACTCCTCAAGTGGAGAGTCAGATGATGAACAAGTGGAGCAAGCACACATGTGCTTCATGGTAAGAGAGCAACATGATCAAGAGACCGCTTCGGATGAAAGCGAGGATGAAGGTGAAGAGGTAACTATGGATGATCTAAGACTAACTAATGAACAAATTTGGTCTAAGTACTCTAAGTTGGTAAATAGATATACTAAGATCAAAGATGAGTTAACTAGTCTGCAGACCACACCTAAGCCTATCATCACCAACAACGACACCGTTGTTGAAGCCTTGAGAACTGAGATTGTAAATCTCAAATCTCAACTTGAACATGTTAACCTTGAGGATTCGGAGGAACACGAGATAGCGGATTTGATTTTTCGAAACTCAACTTTGAGTATTGAGAATGAGAATCTCAAGTCCCGTGTTTGTGAACTCACTACACAAGTGTCCACTTTGGATGATACTATACTTTCTCTCACTGAGAAATATGGGTCCACAATAGGCCGAATTGAGAAATTCAACAAAGGCAAGGATCATTTGGATAATATTCTAAATGACTTACTTCCGGCCAATCATCGTATTGGTTTGGGGTATAAGAAGGAAAATTCATCCAAATCCACCACCACCTTTGTAAGGCCATCCTCCGATGCCTCAACTAGTGGGAGTAAACACCCCATGGGTAGTTCATCTACCAATGGTACTTCCACTAGGTACACACCCCATCTTGGAAAGAAACCCACTTTGGGTGGACCTCCAAAGAAGGGTCATGCATTTATGTACACCAATACTATGCCACGTAGGAACACACCTCCTACTCCACCTTTTCACACATATGATGATTTCTATGCTCCACGTCCACGAGCACGTGCACACCAAGTGAGACACACTTACGCACGTGTTGCCCCACATGCTTATGTTCAACCACATCACTACTATATGAATGATTACCATCATGCACCGTATCATATGTTACCACCACCACTTCATCATGTGCCCTATGCTTATCCACCTCATGCATACGCTAGGCCACTTCCTCGTAGAACACATGCACCACATAGAAATCAACAAAATATGCATGTTCCCAATAGGAAAAGGGCTCCCAAGAAATTCACTATTTGGGGCCCGAAGGACACAAACATGCATGAGAAACAAGCATATATTAATTCTTATTTCATGAATGTTGTGCACAATGATGACTATGTTGGGAAGTCTAAGTCCAATTGGACTTGGCTTCCAAAGGTCTAATCTCTTAGGACCCAATGACCTTGGGTACCATGATACGATATTTCTATCTTCAGGTACTCAAGAAAAAGAAAAGGAGCACCAAATCAAAATTTGGCTCCAAGGATGGGTGGATACTTGATAGCGGGTGCTCAAAACACATGACTGGTAAAGCTCAGTTGTTATCTAAAGTGGTGTCCATTGAAAATGGAAACCGATTGGTCTTTGGAGGCAACGAGAGCGGAACCATCGTCGGTGTTGAAAAAGTTGGTAACCCCTCTAAACCCCTTATAAGTTATGTTTACCTTGTTAAAGGCTTAAATCACAATCTAATCTCAATAAGTCAACTTTGTGACAAGGGTTACAAAGTTAGCTTTGAGAAAGGAATGTGCCATATTTTAAGAAATGATAATAATAATGTGTTGTTCTCTGGCACACGCCATAAGGACATATATATCCTAGATATTCCAAATTCACATGAACAATGTCTCATTGCCAACACAAGTGAACAACACTTATGGCATCGATGTTTTGGTCATGCGAATTTTGGAACACTTTTCAAACTATCCAACCTAAATTCTATAAAAGGATTCACTAAGCTTGCCTTTCAAAAGAAAAGCTTTTGTGACTCGTGTCAACGAGGCAAACTTCCAAAATCGTCATTCAAACCTAAGAAAAGCATATCCTCTAAACGGCCTCTAGAGCTTTTACATCTAGATCTTTTTGGGCCAACTAGAGTTGCTTCATTAGGAAATGCCCGATATGGACTTGTCATCGTTGATGACTTTTCTAGATTTACTTGGGTATTTACTTTAATTAATAAAAATGATGCTTTTGAAAACTTCACAGTATTTGTTAAGAAAGTACAAAATCTCATTGGAACTACCATTGTCACTATTTATAGTGATCATGGAGGGGAATTTGAGAACGAGTCTTTCTCAAATTTCTGTGATGAAGTTGGTATTACTCACACCTTTTCTTTCCCTCATGCACCCCCTCAAAATGGTGTTGTTGAGAGAAAGAATAGGACGCTAGTGGAATGTGCTCGCACTATGCTTGATGATAGCCAACTTGGCCATCAATTTTGGGCTGAAGTGGTACATACCGCTTGCTATATGTTTAATAGGATACTCTTGAGGCCCTGCACCAAACAAACTTGTTATGAATTGTTGTTTGGTAAGTTGCCTCAAGTTAAACATTTCAGAGTTTTTGGTGCAAAATGTTTTATCAAGAACACGTATGGTAGTTTGGACAAATTTGATCCAAGATCTGATGAGGGGATATTTGTTGGATATTCCTCCTGTAGCAAAGCCTATCGGATATACAACAAAAGAACCTCAACGATCGAGGAATCTCTTCATGTTTCATTTAATGAAAATTTTGTCCCTCCTAGAATTATCGATGACGATGATTCTATGGAAGTAGTGAGTGACTCTATCGGTAAATCTGATCCTATTGATTCTGTTGATACTAACCCTACTAATGATTCTTTTGAGAATGTTCCTAGTGACCAGGGTGTTCCCAGACGGCTTCAAATAGTTCGTGACCATCCCCATGAGCAAGTCATTGGCAACATACAAGATGGTGTCAAAACAAGATATCAAGTCAACTTCTTCGCTCACTGTGCCTTTGTCTCTTCAGTGGAGCCAAAGAATATCAATGAGGCATGCGAAGATAGCTCTTGGATCCTAGCCATGGAAGAGGAACTCATTCAGTTTGAGAGGAATGAGGTCTGGGAGCTAGTTCCACTGCCTTCGAAGACCCACAACGTTATAGGAACGAAGTGGATCTTCAAGAACAAGACAGACGAGAACCAAAACGTCATCTGGAACAAAGCCCGGTTAGTTGCTCAAGGCTACAGGCAAAAGGAAGGTATAGATTTCGAGAAATCTTTTGCACATGTAGCTAGATTAGAATTTATTAGGTTGTTATTGTCATTTGCATGCCATAAAGATTTCAAAATTTTTCAAATGGACGTAAAAAGTGCGTTTTTAAACGGAGATGTCGTTGAGGAATTTTATGTTTCTCAACCTTCGGGTTTTATAAATAAAAAATTTCCAAATCACGTTTTCAAACTTAAGAAAGCACTTTATGGTTTGAGACAAGCTCCTAGAGCTTGGTATGACCGCCTAAAGAACTTTTTCTTTTGGATTTGGGTTTCAAAATGGGTGAGGTTGATTCAACGCTTTTAGCTAAGTATGCAAACCATGAAATTATTTTAGTTCAAATTTACGTAGATGATATCATTTTCGGTGCTACTAACTTCACTCTTTGCAAAGAGTTTTCTAATGTTATGAACGACCAATTTGAGATAAGCCACATGGGTGAGCTCAAATATTTCTTAGGACTCCAAATCAGCCAAATGAACGATGGAATCTTCATCCACCAAACCAAGTACACGGTGGAGCTGCTAAAGCGATTTGGAATGGAGAATGCCTCTAGCAAGAAGACACCAATGAGCACTACTACACACCTTGATAAAGATACGGGCGACAAAGATGTAGACATTTGTCTATATCGAGGTATGATAGGTAGTTTATTATATCTTACTGTTAGTAGGCCAGATATAATGTTTGCAGTATGTGTTTGTGCTAGGTATCAATCACAACCTAAGGAATCACACTTAATAGCGGTTAAACGTATTTTCCGTTATTTAAGTCACACACTCGACAACGGATTCTTCTATCCAAAGTCAAGCACATATGAGTTAATCTTATATAGTGATGCAGATTATGCTGGATGTAAATCTGACAGGAAAAGTACTAGTGGCACTTGCCATTTTATAGGAAATTCTATTGTCTCTTGGTTTTTCAAGAAGCAGAATTCCGTATCACTTTCAACCACCGAGGCGGAATATATTACCGCCAGTGATGCATGTGTACAGGTTATTTGGATGAGACACACACTTAAAGACTTCGGTATAAACTGTGATACTTGCCCTATCATGGTGGACAATCTAAGTGCAATATGTCTCTCTAAGAATCCGGTACACTACTCCCGTACCAAACACATAGATGTCCGTCACCATTTCCTAGATGATCATGTAGCTAAAAAGGACATCATTTTAGTGTACGTTGAAACCCAGAAGCAAATCGCCGATATTTTCACGAAACCACTCAAGGAGGACACCTTTGTACGGTTACATCGAGAATTTGGGGATTATGGGTGAATCCGAGATTTAGGACTCATCCTTTATATGTGATCTTGCATCATAATGATATTCATTACTCCTGTTGTATTTGCTGTGATTTTCTCATTTTATTGCTGGAGTTATGCTTGGTTTTACGATTTGCGCGATGCATTTATGATTTTCTGGTTTTATGGGGTAGGATAAGTTCATATGAGAGTGTTTTGTTGGTGTGTCCAAGTGTTCTATGGAGAGAACTCAAATTTCTAATTCTCAATTTTTTGAACTCTATTAGTCGGTCCCAGTTCATCTTTTGACCGACTAGTTTCTCTTCTAGTCGGTTAGACATTGAACTCAGACCGACTAGTTCGTGCCATATTTCTTCACCCACTTGATGTTTACCATTTAGTCGGACCAAGTTCACTTGCCGACCGACTAGAACTCGTTTTAATCGGTCAGCTCTTGAACTCGGACCGACTAACTGGGCAAGGGTATTTTGGTCTTTGGCCCTACTTAAATCGATTAGCCCCCCTTCGCACCGATTAGAAATCATTCTAATCAGTACGCCCTCTTTCCTAATACCCTAAATCTTCGACCCGCTCGTCTTCCACCACCGTCCGTCGCCTTCTCCGGCCACCACCAGTCGCCGCCGATCTCCTCTCTTCCTCCAGGGTCGATCTTCTCCTTCCTAGTGTATCTCCTCTTCCTTTCTCTCTATATTTAGGGTTTGATTTCGCCTGATTTCCTTCGATTTCGTGCGATTTTGTGATGTCTCGATTCAAGCTCATGGCGAGAACTCGTATCCCAATCCGTCCTACCGCTCCCTCTCCCATGACCGTAGATCCTCCATCCAACCCTAATCCACCCAAACGCCGCACCAAATCCGCTCGACCGCCCCCTTCAATGCCTACTTCTCCATCATCTTCCTCGCCTCCTCTCAATAAGAGGAAGGCGACTCCCTCTAAATCTATCACCCATTCTAAACCCAAGCCCAAGACCAAAAAGATTTTGACCGAAGGCCCCTATCGTGCTCACACTCCTACCAATTTGCCCTCTGACTCCGACGATGACTATATCCCGGAGACTGAGGCTACCGAGAAGGCTCCTACCCCTCCTCCTCGCCCTTCCTCTCGTAAATCCAAGGGGAAGGATCCCATGCCCTCTGGTGGGGTGGATATCTCCCTTTGTCGGAATGACCCATTGTGCCTAGTCGCCTACATTCGTATCGAGCATTGCCCATTGATCCTGGAGCACTATGTCCAGTTCTCTGATTTTCCTAACCTTGCCGATCTCTTTTCCTATAGCGGGCTCCCAGAATATCTTTTCCATGACCACAAGGCGAATCCTCATCCTTACCCACGACTCGTCAAACTCTTCTATGCAAATTAAGTTCGGCGGTGAGTATGATGATAAGCACTGTATCGAGACCACTGTTTTGGGGACACCCATTGTCCTCATGGCAGAGATCTTAGGACAGATACTTGGGGTCTCCTCCTCTGGTCTGCTTCCTTCAGATATCACCGTGGATAATATCTACGATCTCAATCAGTCCCTCTTGGCTGACATGTTCCACGTTATTCCACCCGCCATGATTGGCGTTCCATCTAAATCCTTCAAACCGAATGCATGGGTCCTGAATTTGATTCTGAAGTCGTGTCTTCTCCCGATGTATGGCTCCTCCAGCTTGCCATCCCAGCCTTTCCTGAAGCTAATCTATGCCCTTTTTGATGGGAGCGAGATAAATTGGGCTCGCATCATCTTAAACAAGATGGACTCATTTGAGTGCATCAGGAAGTCGACCAAGGCTGCTCATATTCCATATCTGTGTCTCTTGACTTTGGTCTTTCATCACTTCGGAGTTCCTCTCCCTCCTGATGATCAGCATCCCTTGGGTCCTCCCTTGAACGCGACTGCGGTCAAGAAGTCTCGTGCGGCCTTGCGTCACGTTCAGCGGACCACCCCTTCTCCTCCTCCGGCATCTCGCTCTTCCTCTTCTACTTCCACGAGCCGTCGGGAGGCTCGTCTTTTGTGTTGTGAGGCGATGCTCGTGAGTATCTGTGAGCATTTGGGCGTTGAGATCCCTCCGTCAGTCTCTGATGAGGAGGCTATGGATGTGCTGAGGATGAGGAGCGTGCTGCTATTTCTCCTGTTCGTGCCCCCGAGGGTACTTCTGCTGGTGTTTCTTCTGCTCGTTCTCCTGAGAGTCCTCTTCCTGCCACCATTCCTTCGGTGGATTCTTCTATCGCTCCCGAGACCACCACTCCGTCTGCACAGCCTGCTGCTGGTGCCGATCCTTCCTCCGCCTCCTGAGCCTTCGTTGGAGGACTCTCCACTGAGCATTTGGATGTTATATCTAGTTGTGAGAGAGTGGGGTTAGGATAGATGGGTGGGTTTTTTTGTGTGTTTTGTGATACTTTGTTGTATGATCATGCACTTATGATACTCCCGGCTGTTGTTAGATTATTTGTGTTGGTTGGTTGTATCTCTTTTTGCTGGTTTTATATATATATACCTCTTGCTGTAAAATCATATCTCTGCGCACTTAGTTGGTAATGAAAATTAATTGGATAGCTTTGTGTTGGCTGGCAATACTGTTGTTATATATACTTCTTTGCTCGTTGATTCTCTTGACTTTATAGCTTTGTTTGAATGGAAACATGAATTGTTTTCCATGCACTCAATTGACTAAAAAATGTTGATATTGGAGAGTATGTTCCTTTCATCAATACTTGGATTTGATTTTGGCTTTGATGATTCTTCTTTTCGACTATGGTCTCGATGGCACACTTTGATTTTATTTTCGATGTTTTACTTGGTGCCATTTGGGCCGTCGTCACTTTCTCAACTCTTTTGTTTATTTTTTTGGCCATGGTTGTTGTCGTTGGCTTCCTCCTGCTCTTTTTGGATAATGCCAAAGGGGGAGAGAATTAATAATGACTATGTGCTAAATGATAATTTAAACAATTACCGTGAATCTAATTTCATATGTTAGATTCAGGGGGAGTGAAGAAATAAAGATGGATTCCGCTCCTATATTTCAATAAATAGATCATGTGTTTTATACTTTTCTCTTCTGCTTGATGCATATGTATTATTTAATATGGAACTAACGAGTCATCAATGCATGGGGAGTAAGTAAATTTCATTTATATCATTATTATTGATTTATATTTATGTTGGTTTGTCATCACCAAAAAGGGGGAGAATGTTGAGTATTGATTCCCCTGATTTGGTTTTGATGATGAACAAACATAAATATTGGGTACTAATTATCTTTGAGCGCAGTTATGAAGATCGTCGCCAAACTACTGTGTAGATCTCAAGCGACGTTCCAAGACTTCTATAGAGTGCGTGAACGATGTGCCTAAAGCTTCGTTGAAGCTCAAGGAGTATTAATGAAGTCGAGGGATTCTGAATCTTTGTGTTGAAGCTTTGAAGACGGTTTGTCGAGTTATTTATTTGGTCTTCTTGCTTCATTTCGTAGAATGTTAAGCCTTGAGTAGTACTTGCCTAGTTATTCTTATTTCTATCCTAGCTTATCTCTAGGATTGCCTTAGAAGTCACTAGAAAGTCTTTTCTTAGCTTATCGCATCGTTTCATGACTTTCTGTGCATCTTAGTTGGTTCATGAAGAAGGACCAACCGACTAGATGACGATCTAATCGGTTGGGAATCCTTCTTGAACCGCCTAATCATCCTTGTGAATTTTGGCATTCTTACTGTTGATCAATTAGTCGGTCAAAGAAGGTTCACCGACCGACTAGTTGTGAAACTAGTCGGTTGATGTTTCTTCTTAGACCGACTAGTTTATCCTCCTTACTTCACTGAATTCTCTGTCAACCATCTAGTCGGTCCAAGAAGGTTCACCGACCGACTAGTTCTCAAACTAATCGGTCAGTGATCCTTCTTAGACCGATTAAGCAGCCTTAATTTTCCAGCTGTTGGAGAATTTATTTCCACGACTTTTCTTGATTTGTTTTGATTCTTTCCATATGTGTTTGATTCGTTTCAAATAAGGAAATTTGTCTATTATCTGTGGGATTTCAGATCTAGTTTTTCGATCATTCGATTATCAATTGTTAAGAGCTCTCTATCTCGAAAAATCTCTCTCTCACGTTTTTGACCTAAATCCCTTCAAGATATTTTCAGATCGTGTGAGATCCTTCCTCTAAGAAATTGAATCACGACCGTCATCTTCGCCCTAGCCATATCACGCTGTTCATCTTGGTGGTGCTAGGGTTTCGTGCTCACTCTTACTCATCTTCCTACCTTGCCCTAATCCGTAAGTATCTCAAGGTATAGGATTTTGTGGTAAGCAATTTCTATTTCATTAAATCTATTGCTGGTGATTTTCTCTCGGTTTGTGAGAGATATTCGTGATCCCGGTTTGTGGGACTCACGATTCAAATTGTTGTAGTGTTTGATCTTGTAGTAGTTTCTACAAGAAGTCATTTAGTGGAACCTTGAGTTAGTGGATTCTAACTCAAGTAGTCGGAGGGGATCCGGGTGTCTGGGACGTAGAATCACCGGGAACAAGTCGGGGAGACTTGGGTGGATCCGAACCCATTACATCGCTTGTTTGCGTTGCTATTGTTCTTGTTATTCTTATTCCGCATAGTTGTTTGTGTTTGCACAATAATTAGGAATTAGACTCTTAATTATTTTAAAGTACTATTCACCCCCCTCTAGTACTTGTGCAGTAGCTACCAGGGCATTACAAGCTAGTGGGTGCTTCTACTTTGTGATTTTGATTTATATACATGTCCTTGGTTGACCTCTAGATTATCATGCTTCGATTTGAATATGCGGTATTTGCTTCTTCTGTCTGCTTCTATATGCATGCTATATATATATCGTATACTTCAATTCGAATGAGTCGGGATTCCATAATTAAGGACTAGGATAACCCATTTAGCCTATGCTCTGATTATCGAGAAAAATTTCCTTTGCCCAAGTGTTTAGATTCCGATTTCTTTTTTTGGTGCAAATCACTTGGTGCAAATCCCCTCGTCGTGTACCGTTCTTCCATTTGGGAGAGTACACAAGTGTATAGCCCAAAAATCCAAAAATCCAAAAAAGAGAGAAAAGAAAAACCAAAAAAGGAAAAGAAAAGAGAAAAGAACTGAAAATATGTATAGCCAAAATTTAAAAAAAAATTACAAGTACCCAAAACCCAAAAAAATTCCCATGTGAATATTTTTCCTATCTACCGTGAATAAAGGGAAGTCGAGAATTTGCACCGAGTGTTCTACTCCACATCTTCTCAACCTCCATCGTTTTCGAACACACTTGGCATAGGAGCTTTCTAGCGGTTATCTAGGCAATAGTGTGGTGATCTCCTAGTTCCTAGCTGTGGAATCTCTGACGCATGATACACTTCTATTCTTATACCATTCTCGTGCATGCTTGAGCTATTATTCACCGCAATTTTGAATTGAATTGATATTTGGTCATTCTTTGGGTATGTGTATATGGAGCTTTATTGCACAATGTAGATAGTAACACCGTCTGCTAGCACACGACCACACTCACTCGCGCTTCACTGCGTGGGCCCACGACACTTGTTTGGACTCATATTCCTTGGTTTAGTGTTGTGTTTTGTCGCATGCTTGATTATATGTGGTGTGTTTGGTTTTGTTGGTTCTGATAGGCGATCTACGATTTTATCTTCTCTTTATGTCTATATATATATATATATATATATATATATATATATATATATATATATATATATTTCCCTCCAAGCTTCTACTCTCACCCGTCTTCCTCGAGGACGAGGAAGGGTTCAGCTAGGGGGATTTTGACGTGCTTTTATATTTTGTATATTCAAGCACGTCTTCTTCGTGATTTCCCGTTGTTTTCCGTCGTTTCATATCCGTTCTTTCGTGTTTTTTGTATCTGTTCACTTTCCCCGTGTTTTTGTGTAAATGCAGGAGTTTCTAGTGTTGGGGACATACAATGCTGATATCACGAGTCCTCGGAGCAACGGGAGGTGTCACGCGCGATCCAGAGGGCTAAACGTCAAAGATTGCTATTTCTCAGCCCTCAACCGATCGTGTGGACCAGCCACCCGGTCGGTTGATGCATGTGTATCCGACCCGGACGGTAACTGAAGAAGAATAGCAGCTCACCCAATCGGTTCAGCGATCGGGTGAACCGACAGAGCTCTCTGTCTAATTACACTGAATTCCAACCGATCGGGTGAAATATCACCCGATCGGTTCACCTGTAGCTGCAAATCTTCAAGTGATGAACCGATGAACTCAACCGACCGTTTCGTCGACCGGGTGAACCGACAGTCTTCTCTGTCATTTGAAGCTGAATTCCAACCGATCGGGTGACATCTCACCCGATCGGTTCATCTGTAACCGTAATTCCTCAAACGACGACCTGGTCACACCACCCGCTCGCCTCAGCGCCCGGTTGAAGATCTTCAAAGCCCTCACCCGATCGGTTGACTCATCAACCGATCGGGTGGCGATTTTTCTGCGGTTTTGGACCCGAACCATTAGGGTTTCGAAGGGGACTATAAATACACGGTGTTGGCCGACTGAAGAGGGATCCTCTTCTATTTTAGGGCTTTTTCGGTCCCTTTGCTGGGGGCTTAGGTTAGTTTAGATTAGGTCTTTTGATCAATAAATCTTGTACCGGATTGAAAGATTCAAACGCGAGATAAGTATTTCTTTCTCTTGTTTTCCATTGTTTTGTATTGTGTTTATTTTGCTTGATGGTGAACGTTTGTATGTCGTTTCTGTTGCTTGTTTTTATGTTCTTCACCATTGAGTAGTATTGATGAACCCTAATACGGGTTAGAGTAGGATTGATGCTTTGGTTGTTTCATTTGGCTTGGTTGCATGGCATGTGTTTGATGGAATGTGTCAATGGGGATTTCTAGCAATCTGAGTCCAATTCGTATGGCAACACACTAGTTGTGTTGGGGATTGGGGTCCGGTGTCTTGTCCAGTCAAGATCTGTTTCGATGTATTGCTAGAAATCACATTCGACCTATTTGGCCATCAGGGTTACGCGGGGGCGTTTTATTGTCATTGGCGAGAGAAAGACCTCCTCTGACCGTCGGGCCAAGGGGGAATAAACTTGGCGGTTGACTCCCTAGCCACAGCTCACGCCCCTAGCATAGACATCGAATCCTTGCACGTGGGAACGGCTTGGACGAGATGTTGGGAGTTATCATTGTGGCCTTAATGCTCTCGGTTGCGGAAGGTGTTAATGGACATGTGAATGCCCACCGTCTGGAACCGGGTAGACCTAGCGTACTGGGCATCGACCGGAATATCGAGCCCTTGGATGCTAAGTACCACCTTTAGGGGCAGTGTCTCATCCTGGGTCAAGTCAAATGCCAAGTGTCATGAGTGCTCTAGCCCGTGTTAGCGGGGATCCATTTCTTGTCTTTTTTATTTCTTTATTTTATTTCTACACTTCCACCCATATCACCCGCATAGCTAGCACACAACCTAGGCGAGGCTAGTAGCCATTCAAGCCATCCACCTCCCTGAGTTCGATAAACCCGCACCCTATACTAACCGTGCACTTGCGGTAAAACGACACCGCACCCAAACCGTAAACGGGCGCCGGTCAATCATTCTCCTTATTGATAAGGAATCATGTTTATCAGGCGACAAATGATATAATAGATCAGGTTCAAGACACAAGCGGTGTGTAAACCACAAGGAAAGTTAATGCCCATGTAGTGCCTGTTCTTTCCAGCTTTATGTGGCATGTCACCCGATCTCTTACATCAGGGGCCATCTTTTCTGCATCATTCTTCTTATTGATATGGAATCATGTTTATCAGGTGGCAACTGATGTAATAGATCAGGTACAAGACACAAGCGGTGTGTAAACCACATGGAAAGTAAACTACCATGTGGTGCCTGTTCTTTCCAGCTTTACGTGGCATGGCACTCGATCTCTTATATCGAGTGCCACCTTTTCTACATCATTCTCCTTATTGATAAGGAATCATACTTATTAGGTAGCAACTGATATAATAGATCAGGTGCAAGACACAAGCGGTGTGTAAACCAAATGAAAAATAAATGCCCATGTGGTGTATGTTCTTTCTAGCTTTACGTGGCATGACACCCGATCTCTTACATCGGGGGCCACGTTTTCTGCATCATTCTCTTTATTGATGGGGAATCGCGTTTATCCGGTGGCAGCTGATATAATAGATGTTTATCCAGCGACAAGTGATATAATTGATCAGGTGCAAGACACAAGCGGTGTGTAACCCACATGGAAAGTAAATGCCCATGTGGTGCATGTACTTTCCAGTTTTACGTGGCATGGCACCCGATCTCTTACATCGGGGGCCACCTTTTCTGCATCATTCTTCTTATTGATAGGGAATCATGTTTATCTGGCGGCAACTGATATAACAGATCAGGTGCAAGACACAAGCGGTGTGTAACCCACTTGGAAATAAATGCCTATGTGGTGCCTGTTCTTTCCAGCTTTACGTGGCACGGCACGACACCCGATCTATTAGATCGGATGACATGTTTTTACATTATTATTTTAACATGAACAAATTGTTGATGCCAAGGATGTTTTACATTAGAATGAGCAACCAATCATCTTCACTGCATGCTTGCGGCCCAGACCCCGTAACAAACATGACCAATTTGGAGGTTTCTACATTTTTTTACATCGGAGGTTGCTACATTGACTCTCCAAATTTGGATGGACACTGTAGCAAACCAGTAAAATGTTACCATTTTTGCAGAGCGGTTGGAGGAGGGAAAATGCCATATTTGGGGTTTTCTAGTGTGGTTGGAGATGATATACCCGGACATTCGGTGTAGCTGTTTAGGGAGTTGTCGGCCTACAGGCTATAAAGAGACAATTGCTAAATGCACCTCACAAAATGAGGTGCATGTTAAAATTAGTGTAAGATTTTGCTAATTTTGGAAGAAAAAAGAAGGTGATTGGGCCTCATTTCCTGAGGTGCAAAGAGCATTGGCCTTCAAAAATGGGAAAAAATATCTAAATAACTATCACACATCTACCATATTTAGTTAAAATATAACCTACCTACCAGGCTACCCCATTCAACGGGGATGGAAAGTGGAGTTGAGAATATCTTGTGGGGCCCGCTAAACCATCTTGTGTACCTTCGCGTTGGAATGTTGGTATGACTACGCAAGTTGGAGTCTTGGACACAGTAGGTTTGAACTTTGCAGTGAGGACAAATAAATAAAAAGAAAAATTCTATCGTCATTCCTCTGTGGGGTCCACTTTCACTTACCATCGTGTTTCCATTAATACGACGAAAATTTATAAATAAATAAAATGGAAATTGAGTTATTAATTTGACGAGACGGATGAGGTGAGATGTTGGTGGGTCCACTGCCCACAAACTAGAATTCGACGGGTCATCCATCTGCGGAATTTGCGGATAATTTGATTGAGAAAATTTTTCCACGTAAGAGCTATATCAGCGCATATTTGTATCTATTGTGACAAGTAAAAAATTTATGGCCCGTTGTGCGCGTTGATCAATATTTCTATGTGATGCTAAAATTGTTCACCGCACACAACTGTATACAGTAATGCTCTTTGTGCGCGATGAGTAAAATTCGTATAATAAATCAAAATCGGTCACCACGCACAACGATTCAAATTTACACACATTATGCGCGTTGAGAAATTATTATTTCTAACTGCGCACAACGGTTCAAATATTGGCCCATTGTGCACATTGAGTAAATAAGTCTCAGTTTATTTATACTGTTAATAACAACCGGAAGAGCGAGAGAGATGGCCACCCAAAATGCCGCACCCGACAAAAATTTGAGTTGCTGCCAAATTCGGAGTATTACTGTAGCAGACTGCAAAACCCCCCCCCCCCCCCTCGAAGGGCCTCATAAAACCCCACCATCCATCCGGTCGAGTCGGGGATATATATCCCGCCAAATTTGGGGATATATAACCATTCGTGTGATTTGTGACTTCACTGCAGATATGGCTGAGAAATCGTGTCAGTGGAACGAAGAAACTTTGCAAGGTCAGTCTTCAGGGGGAAGAAGAGACGGTGACGTAGATGTTACCCATTCCCTTCATGACATGGGAGATGTGCGGCCGCATTTGCCTGAGACTCATCTAAGGGATATGTGGCATGGGAAGGTCTCGTTCCGGCAGGCTATGACCCCCCGGAGTACGAGGGGGCATTGCTGTTGAATCCGCCCACTGACGTTGCATCGGAAGGTACTAGGGGGAACCGTCACCAAACCTTCTTCCCTCTCTGGGACGGTGAGTCTGCATTGGTGGATAGGGGGTGGCCAGTCGGCTGGTGGAGAACTCCATCCTTCCCACTGACCAAAGTGTCATGTGTCAAATTGACAGTGAAAGGCTCGCTAACTAAGTCGTTTATGGCAGTTACCAAGTTAAATGCTAATGTCTTCTCTTTGTGATGTTGCCTTACTCTTGTTGATCCTTGATTCCCTGCAGACATCATTGGGCGGGGAAGAATTGTGTCGCAGAGCGGTACAATTGTTGAAGGTCGAGCGGAAAAAGGCGGCTACATTCGAATCTCAAGTTAAGGATTTGAAGGAGCAGCTGATGAAAGAGAGGGACCGTAGATCTCAGGCAGAGTGGGATGTTGCAAAAGCTAAAGATCAGGCAACCTCAATGTCAGCGGTTTGAAAGAGCTCCGAAGATCGATGGTACGTAGAGAAGAGCAGTCTCCTGGCTCGTATAGCCGAGTTGGAGAGAAACGCTCTTCCTCCAAACTCGATTAAAGACGTGAGTCAGGATGCTGAGGCAAGGAAGCGTCAGTGAGCTCGTCGGTAGTCTTGTAGAGGATCGACCCAAACTTAGGACGGTTTGGCTACCAACAAGCCCTCCAGCGATGCGTCTGTGTGAATCGTGGTATCTTAGTACACCAATTGTTTTTGGTAGTTTTATATTTTGAGAGGTGAACATGTGATGGTGTATGCGTTGGTAATGAACCCCGAACATTCAATTAGTAATGAACACCGTCTGGTGCAGTCTTTTATCGCTTGTTAGTATAAATAGCTGTTTGCCAACCATTATCGATCTTCGTGCACTGATTGCTTAATTTCTGGCATCTATTAAAACTATTAGCATAAATCCATCACAGAAATGGATATGGATGGTGTGAAGTGTCAAAGGTGCCCGGGAATATACATAGTGCACGTGAATGTGCGTAGGAATCGAGGTGAGCATCACAGTGTACCAGATATACAATTTTTTCTCAGTGCGCACAACGGTCACACCTTTTGCCTGATGTGTATGTATGAATCTGATTTGTCATTGTGTTCGATGACGTTTAGCATGATTTCATTGGAGTCATTTTCTACAGCATTCCCATAGCCTATACATGCTTCGACATTGTTACGTATAGAATTTTCCTTTAAACGAAATTGAGCTATTAGACTTCTGACATAAATTCAAGAAGACCAAGAGTCAAGGAGACCAAGAGTCAAGAATACCAAGAGGTAGAAATCACTTCATGCCACATAAATACCACCCTTAATGCAGTATACCATAGGTCTTCATCATCAATAACATACCAAAGGACACAATTATTCAACCAACTCATAGCATTCTACATTATGGCCTTTGTGCACGGTGAACAAATTTTTAATATTGTAACTAAATTGCTCAAAGCGCACAAATGGCATAATCAAGCCAGTTGTGCGCATTTAGCAATTTTGTGTCCCATAACATAAATGCTCAATACGCACAACAAGCAAAGCCACTATGGCACGTTGAGTTCTCGTTGTGCATAAATCCCAAAAATTTTGTAAACAAATCCCAAAAATTTCAGTATATACTTACATTATAAACTCAGACACTACATTAGCACAAAACTATACATTCAATCACCTAATGATATATTATGTACAGTGGGATATTTGCCTACATCTTTACCGATTAATTTCTCGAATTGTCGCATCCTCTCTTCAAGGCCTTCCACCCATCCTTTGGCCGCAGGAAAGTGGTATTCCTTCCAATGCCATATTACTGGTGGGACCGTGCTTCCTTCTTTAAGTTGAATCTTTACAAAGTGATTATTATTTACAAACCTTATGGTGAAGGGACCACGGTTCTTACCTTGGTCTGGTCCTGATCTTAAAGGAAAAAAATTGAATGAAATTGTTGAATTGACAGCAGATGTAATACACAGTTATAACAACTTGAGATTATATGTCCAACTTCTGGGAAGGTCATCCAATATTGCTTCAGGGGGTGGTCATCCATATAGTTAATTGCCTCTTTCTGTTCTTGTGCAATTTCCTCGCCCATCACCCTACTGTACACATTATAGTGGTCAAGCAGCTCTACAAGCAACGCTTTTCTGACCATCATCCAATTGTCCTCTCCCATGCCCAGATGAGAAGATAAAGCCATGTAACCACATTTCCCATCGGCCTTCACATCTGTGACGTTCGATATATATTTGCTGATTGCAGCAAGGAGTTGCTCAATATAAGGTATGAATGCTTCAACGGCTCTAGCATCATTAGCTATATAAAACACTGGTAGATGGCACAAATATGATAGTTGGTTTCTTTCTAGCACGTTGAGGAGGATTTGGAGCATATGTATTTTTGAGCCTTTGGGACCGTCTCAGCTGGACAAGACCGTCGCTTTCTTGTTTCAATTAGACTTCAATTGGAGTTGGAGCGGAGGAACTAACCGCATCGGCTAAGACATGATCAAAATGAGCTGGTTCAATGGTGGTGTATGTATCTAAATTTTTCAAATTATTCCCCCCTTTTCTTCTACCACTCAAAAGGACATTAACTTGCGGCACCGTAATCAGATTTGTCGTAGGGGTAGCTAGCTCCTTCAACTTAATTAACAACTCCTTCCTCGTCCCATCAAGTTGAACATAAATCTTGTGTATGCGCTTTAATTCAGCATGTATAAGGACATCTTCTTAAGACATCAATTCCTTCGTAGCCTCTATGTCTAGCTTCTTCCAATGAGGATTTATGTCATCTAAGGGAATGTGGCGATTTTCCCTTATGAATTCGCCAATCACATTGGCACATGGTACTCCATAAATCATTTTTGCCAGACAATCACCTGTGCATTGGTCCGTCCCCATAGAGTCAGATTTATCAGCTTCCACAGACATTATCTTCAACGCCGCAGCGGATGTAAATCCTATCAGCTCCCTGAACAAGTACACATGCACTTTTTGTTGCAACAAGATTTTAGATTTCTCGAATGAGGCCATGATCTCGATATGCTGCCCCTCTAATGATTCATATATGGTTGGCCAAGAAGCGAAGAAACTGCAGGCAGATGAACCCAATGCCTTTTTAAACTTAGAATGTTCATTCTGTGTTCTTTTGGTATGTGCTCTATTGGTATGACATTTCCAAAATGTAGATTCCTATCTGTCCATACAGAAATAAACTTCTCCTTGTACTTGTCCAGCCAAGATGTCATCACAAAGCTCACGGCCCTGTGTAATCTTTGTAATCTGTCTTCAATGCCTTCAGTTTTGCAACATACTCCTCCTCCTTGTGTGCCCCACCAATAAATTCCAGCTAGAGATGAAACCTAACCATTTTTCATGATCGTCAAAAAAGGGCTGGCAATTTTTGGCAATATTTTTGGATATGTGCATTCTACATAATTGGTGCACCGTAGAGGGAAATTCTTGGCCAATGGCATTCATAAGTGTTGGATTCAGTGCTGTCAAAATTACACGTGGCATCCTGTATCCATGTAGCGATGAGCTTAACTACTCCGAGACCCACAGTAGTTATCCTCCCGTACGGACGCCGTGTAAAAAAATGCAGCTGCGAACAGAATATCTGTGGATGTCACCCCATCCATCTCCATCAATGGTGGCCTGTTGCGGTTGGTCTTCAACGCGCAGTCCTTAACCAAAATCTCTGAAAATATTCGTAATAACGCAACTGACGGTGGATGTGCCCAAAATAGATTCATCACTGCATTTGTCTCTTCGTCCACTTCATGATACACAATGTAATTACGCTCTCACAATAGATTAATGAGGTGCTGCATTTTTTCTCTCCCGGCAATTTCCCTAGCCTTCATCCTCTGTCTGGCTTTATATATAGTGTTGATTGTGGTAGATGTTGCCTTATCATTTTCCTTCAGGTATTTCAAGATTTCCCTTGGCCTAAGAAATCTATTTGACAAGACTCTCACTGTGTCCATCTCCCCATCCTAACCTCCTGGCATTTGGATGTCCATTAGTTGACCGCGAGGCATGTATAATCCAAGTAGGATGCACACGCTTGCGTCCCAAGGGTAGGAGTGTCAAATGCAATATAATCCCGTGAGTATGGGGTCGA
Source organism: Scilla litardierei (assembly GCA_030789695.1). NCBI lineage: Eukaryota > Viridiplantae > Streptophyta > Magnoliopsida > Asparagales > Asparagaceae > Scilla > Scilla litardierei. Next base: position 84,555 of record JAULAV010007638.1, on the reverse strand, counting down.
ATCCACAGAGACAATTCGTTTCATGTTCATAATCTCAATTGGTTAAGGAATGCTAAAGGCGTTGGTACAAGCAACTAAACTAACAAGTGTAATGTGGAGTGTGGTGCTAAGACGATCGAGCCAAGCCCAAGGTAGGTAGGGTGGAGACCGAAGTAGGAGCTAGTCAAGCAAGGAGAAGTGTGTGCAATGGGATATCATTAGGGTTATGAATTGATTAGCAATGGGCTCATCCCAAATGAATTAACCCTTGCATCCACTTCAAGGTATGCGGGGTTGTGCACGTAGATAATGCCCTTAAGGCACACCGCCGTTCTATGGCCCCACCAAGGGTAATGCACGATTCATTCATGTGTTGATTAGTGGATTGGAATCCCTAACTTAAGATCGTGAGTCGATCCTTGCATCCGTGTCAATAGGAAGCACGGATCGTGAACATAGGTGTGACCCTTAGGGTACACCACCGTTCTACGGCCCCGCCAAGAGTGGTGCACGACTCAATTAAACCTAGGGCACAACCCATCAACCAACACTACTAGCATCCATTTTAAGGCATGCTAGGTCTATTAAATGTAAGAAATGAGCAATTAATAATCAACCACATAAGCCCTAATTAACCCAATCCACACACAAATGGCTCTGGGCCTTCATAATGAAAATAGGGTTATAATCTTGCTAAATAAACACACCAATCTTCATTACAAGCTATTATCAAAAGATTATCAAATGGGTCTCACTCTCATTCAACAATCATTCAAATGTATTCATACAAAGCATTTGAGCTAATAGTTACAAAAGATGGGAAGAAATCACCAAGAGAACCCCTAGAAACTCATGCTCTTCCTTCTCTTGCTCCTCCTCCAAGATCTCCTAGCCTCCAATGGCCTCCAAGCCCTTGTCCTAGCCCTTGGAGAAGAAGATGGGGCTCTCCTAGCCCCAATGGAACAGTAAAACCCCTGGCCGAATCTGATGCTCGCTGGAAAAATCTCAGGCGCACAAAAATAAACCCCAAATGTCGATTTCGGGTCTGAACTTGATCTTGCGGGTCGGGCGCTGGCCGACCAACCCGCCCGTAAAGCAAACGCATGCGCCTGATGCAACAAAGTGGAACGGGCCGGATCGGACCCTGGCCCGCGTAACTTATCGCCTGCTTAGCGGACAGTCTCTCGGCCTGCTCGCTCCCAAAAGCGGGCCAGCGGCCCGCAAATAAATTATCGCTCGCAACAGCGCGCGGTTGGGGTAATGGGCGATCGGAGCCACGTGGCACCTCATGATGGCGCCACGTGGCGCTCTCATATTAAACCCATTTTCACCTTATTTTCTTCCATTTTTCCTCCAAATAATTCACCAAAAATACCCAGAAATCCCAGAAAATCCCAAAAAATTCGAGAAAATCCCCAAGACTCCTAGGAGTACCTGGAAAATAGGATAAGGAGAAATTAGTCCATATAATGATGTTTTGTGCAAAGAATGCAAATAAGCTCTAATATGAAACATAAAGTGATAATACACTTAAGAGAGCAAGATTAAGCCTAATCTTTAGCACAAAATGGGGGTAGTTAGGGGGTATAAATATACACTTTTCACTACGAATCATCAGTCAATGTACATTGCGGGTTTATGGTTGTGATTGCCACGTACAACTGTCAAAATCCACTTATCTGTTGCCACCAGATTAGCCCTCAAGTACAATGGACATGAACACTTCTTGCTTCGAGTTGCTTTTTTGGCCGATATATCTGGCATGTGTAGCCGATATGTCCCACTTCTTTCACAACAAAAATAATGAGTTGGGACCCTATTGCCCTTTGTACTCATGTTTGATGATTTTGTAACAACCACATTCCCTATTTTCATACTGACCGATTTTACCCATTTACCAAGCACTTCTATGCTGGCGAAAATTTTATTTGTTGTGAATTGATTTGTATAATCTTCATTAACCTCTGATCATTCGACAATACACTGAATTAAGTACCACATACCAACATAGTCACTAAATGTTTTCCTTTATTTTCTAGTAAATTAGTCAGTTAACAAAGCGAAATAATTTCTAACCTTTGCTTCTTTGTCCGCTTCATCAAAGATCCCCTCAATGTGTATCAAGTCCATCTCAATCTTCGTAATTTCTATGCATTAATGTACCAACAGTACATTGCATCAATCAATTTCTGAAATTATTAATAAATACCAAATTAATTAGCATCAATTAATGGCTTACCAACTTTACGATGCAATGCGTCCGCAGTCGACTATTTTAGGGCACCCCAATGACACAGATCTTTTGCTCTGCCTTAAGGATCTTCGTTTGATCTAAGCAGGAACTCTTATAGTCTCTATAGATCAGTGAATTAGAATAATTTCTGTTGATCAAACCCTATCTCGTATCGTTTTCGCGCCTTAGGTTACAAAACTGTTCGCATATGGAAGCTGTTATGATGCCTTTGTATATACGGATGAGTAAAAATATTGTTTCATATTGTAAATTACTCATCGCGAACAATGGGATGGTAAAAAGGTAAAAGTTCTCCTGCTATGAATAGTCTAACTGGTTGCTCCGCACACAAAACCAGTCAAAACTCAGAATTGCTCACCGCCCACAACCATTTTGAACTTAGAATTGCTCATCGCACACAACCACTAAAAACTCAGAATTACAGTGCAACCACGCAAAACTCAGAATTGCTCACCGCACACAACCATTTTGATCCAGTCCACATGCACATGTGGACAGGTTATTTTCTGATAGTATTTCAAACTAAACTTGTTTACTCAACCCGCACAACGGGTATAAATTATTATGGACCCGTTATGACCCGATAGGACCCGAAATTGACCCGTGATAACTTCTGCTCGCAGTGAATTGACAGACAATTCCATAGATTGCTCAAGGAGGAATATCAAACGGCATGTTTTTTCAAAGATTGCTCAAGTCGCCCAGACCGAATTCCAAACGATTTGATTTTTACATCATGACTCGAAAGATACAGCACATATTCAACTGCCGCGATCAAATAAAGTGTTGAATAGAGAGCAAACGATTTAGGGGTTTTGACCTAAATTTTTCGAAATCAAATCTTAGGTAAGTCTATAGTTTTAAGTACATTTTAGTTGCCATTCTTATTTTGATTTTACATGCATGCATCTACAGTTGAGATTGATGGAGATGGTACAAAAGTCCAAGGTAATATTGATTTATCTTTTCGACAATAATCCAAGGTAATATTGATTTATCTTCTCGGCAATAATGCATTAAATCTTTGAGGATCCGGTTATGAATTGTTTGCTACATGATAATATAGATTTTACAAACGACTTTACCACCAAGCAACTGTTTAAGGATAGAAAAGAGCTGTTTCAGTGGATAAAGAACGTCAGGTTAAGACATGGGCATGTGATTGTTACACGTTCAGGGAGATTAAGTAAAACGGCCAATGGGCATCATGCTGTGTACTTTGCATGTGAAAGAAGCGGTGAATATCAGGGACACCGAAAGGAAAAAAAGACCACCAGGCCTGTTAAAACCAAGAAGTGTTCATGTTCGTTCTCATTGCGTGGTTATATGGTGGGCGTGGGCGTTGAGGAGTGGAAATTAACAGTCATTTGTGGCAAGCACAATCATGAAGCAGCTAAATACGTCGATGGACATTTCGATGAAGGGATGTTGCAGGGAATGGAGATGGAAACAGTGCATGACTTAAGCAAATAGCACGGTCCGGCCAGCTGAAATTTTGAAAGTACTGAAGGAAAATAAAAACTTCAGTGCAACCTAAATCAAAGCAATTTATAATGCACGAAAACGGTTACAACGGGGGAAAAAGGTTGGTATTGTAAAACAGTTGAAGGAGCTAGCATCAGCTGATAAAATTGTGGGTGATGAGCATGTGAAGGCTGTGAATAATGATGTGGAGGATCAGAAGGTGGGGGAGGCGTTTTCGGAGAATGCAGTGCCTGCTGAGTTGGAGGAGGAGGATCATACTGGGAAGATGGATGGGGAGGATGATAAGGTGGATCGTAATGAGGCGGAGCAGACTGCAGAGATAGAGGAGGATGAGAATGCAGTGGCTAAGGATTTTGAGAAGGAGCATGAGGGTCTACGTCTGCAAATTTCTACACTGGATGCGATGATTACTAAGCATCATGCTGAGATGACGGATATGACTACATTGAAGTGTAAGCCAGGTAAGGGAAGAAGTAGACCATTGTGGAAACGTACAATAAATAAGCCGAAAAAATCAATTCCACATGATGATAGTGATGAGGACTTGGCTGCCAACATAAACATACCTTATTGGAACGCTTTTCCTGAGTGTCTATGACCCATTATAGTGAACGTTGTAGATGTGAAAGCAAATGGAAACTGTGGGTATAGGGCTGTGGCAGCTCAATTGGGCCTGGGTGACGACGAATGGAGGCATGTCAAATATGACTTGCGAGAAGGGATGAAGAACCACAGCGTCTTGTACCGGCAAGTTATGGGTGCCGTGTAATTTAAAAATAATGTAGTGGCACTGGGCCAATTGTTAGACCGTCCAAAAGCTAAATGGTAGATGCAGCTGCCAGAAATGGCACATGTCATTGCCTCATTCTACGACTGTGTAGTACACATTCTTGTACCTCATTAGTGTGTGACATATTTTCCTTTAAGAACTCCTCCAGTACCCATATCCTCCAGATGCCACATAACGTTGGGTCATGTGAACAATAGTCACTATGTTATTGTTAAACTTGCCCCAAATGGTCCTGTCCCTCCGACTTCAAGTATATGGCTAAGATACCATTCTGACGTGTCAGAAGGATGGCCGGCTGCTTATGAGGATATGATGCATTAATTCGAGTCAATAGTATTTGGGCACGATATTGCAACGTTGAAGTTATTGAAATATTGTAGGATAAAACGTTGTATCATTATAATATGGATTGTTTATTTCATATTGATAGATTGGTAGCATGAAATTTTATCATGTCTGCCGAAATGTGCAAATGTTATCATCTGTATGGCTTGTTGTGGTGTATCATATCAATTACTTAGATCGCAAAACGGTAGTAATATTGACCGTTTTACGTGTTGAGTAAATATGTCTACCTACAAAATTGCTCAAGGCCCAAACCTGACAATATTAGTGCCGGTTTTGCACTCTGAGTAATTTGCTTTAACATCAGACATAACTCCAAATTGTTCAGCGATTTGAATGTATCTTTGTTATTGTGTCATCTAGTTCACTGTATCATAGTGTATCAATGTTATTGTATCATATAGTTCAATGGAGCATAGTCTAGCGTAGTGTATCAGATATGTAATACGGAATTGTGTCGTCGAGATTGTTTTTCTCTATTGGTAAACCCATATGTTCATAAGAAATTACTCAGAGAATAAGAACTGTCACTAATAATGTCGGGTTTACTCGTTCATTAAATATTTCCGTACAATCAAAATTACTCAACGCGCAAAACGGGCAATATTAGTAGTGCCGGTGTGCGCACTGAGTAATTTTCTATAACACGCTCAAAACACCAAATTGTTAAGCGATGTGAATGTATCTTTGTTATGGAATCAGATATTTCAATTTAGCATAGTGTATTCCTATTGTATGACAAAATTGCTCACCGAGCACTACTAGCGATAAGTTTTGCCGTTGTACGACTGGAGCAATTATGTTATTAATTATAAATTTGCTCAACGTGCACATCAACTATAATATTGGCATGTTGGGCACATTGAGCAATTTTGTTAGACAGAAATAAAATTGCATCGCGCACACTCAATTCACTATAAGTTATGCTCAACGATAGACCTACTAATCAAGTTTGCCTCATACTAACTATTTGGTGAACTTGTGCAAACGGATATATACTAAATTTTGTATGCTTAATAACATAGGCAATCTATCCAGTATTTGTTAAGGCTGTTAATTAATACAAATTATGATAGTTATAACGTTGATATTATATTATTTTATTAGTATCAATAACGTTGTTAACATCGGCATAAGAATATGGGTAATCCAATAGAATATATTTTAAAACAAAATTCATGTATAATTGAGTGGGTTAAGGGGAAGTAAAAGTACTCACCGCGCACAACGACATGTAAAACTAGTCAAGATTTGAACTGTGGTGCTCGTCTAGTAAAAACCATACTATCGATAAAAATTTGCTCAGCTCGCTCAACGTCCTATGTTAGAACGAGTTTTGTGCTTTAGGTACAAAGGGTTAGAGAGGAGTTGTATTACTCAGCACGCACAACCGGGCAAAATTGTTCTGAACGTCGTGATTAATAACGATTACTGTCACGCCCCTCTTCCCAAAAATATGAAGGCGAAGCGTGAGAATGTCCGCTCAGCCTTGAAGCTGCAAGCTGCAAGTCCGATAAGCGTCAATTAACTTTAAATGGCAGGTCCTTGCAACGCGAAACGAAACAAAGATAATAATAAGAAAATGAGACAAAAGGGAAATCTCAAAATATCCATAAAATAAGTTTCAACATCACAGAAAAAGCCACCAGGCTAAAAGAAAAGAATCTAAAGGGCCCCAGCATGGCCAACAAAAGTACAACGTACAAAGTAAAGGTGCCACACACCGACAACTAACAGAAATCCTAAAACAAAAGGAAGCTCATCAAGGGTCACTAAGAATGGTCACCGGTGTCTGCAAAACTCCTCCTGGGCAGACATGGACTCAGGCTCAGCATCAGCAACAACCACGTACTCAGCTACGGTCTCTGGCTCAGGGTCTAACATGTGACACTCAAAAGAGCAAGGGGCACATGTCAGCAAGTCTGCAAGAGACTTGTGCAAGGAAACTGAAAGTAGAGTGAACAACCTAGCAGTTCTAGCATGATGCAATGACATGGCAGATATAGCATGAATGCAACAAGTAAAGTAAAGTAAAGTACAAGCATGGTATTTGAAACATGGCAGGGATGTCAAGTTTTACATGGACAAGCACAAGTACAAAGACAAGTCTAGTAAGCACGTCGTGCACAGAGATTACGCCTTTTGGCTAGAGTGGCTGTGCAGCCAACTCCTAGCTCAAGTGATCGCTTATCCCTACCCCTCCACTTGTATCGAGGCAAGGCCTTACCCCCGAACACGGAATGCTCTCTTCTGGATCACGAGCTAGGAAGTGTTTTTCATGATGGCATAGGGGTGCACCTAGCCTCAGCAAGTAAATCGGGCATTGGCTTTTGACCAACACATGTGGCCCGTTTCTAAATCAAGAAAAATCGTTCTGAGCGTCGTGATTAATAACGATTACCATTACTGATGTCAACCCGTGTAAGATTACTCAGCGCGCAAAACGGTTCAAATCGTGTAAAAGTATAACCGTTGTGCGTGTTGAATATTGGACTCCCCGGATTTGGTTTTGGATGATGAGCAAACATAAATAATTCATGAACTAACAATTTGTGAGCGCAGTATTGGAGATCGTCGCCAAATTCACGAGAACCATCAAAGCGACATCTCAAGACTTCTCAAAGCTCGTATTCATTGCCTAAAGCTTCGTTGAAGCTCTTGGACCGTTTTGGAAGTCATGAAGAATTAATCGAAGCTCTCGAAGACCATTCATTACGGTTTTATTTATAGTCTTTTAGCTTCGATCTATAGAATGTTAAGCCTTGAGTATATCTTACGATTCTATCTTCATATCGCTCATATCATAGCTCTAGCATCTTAGTACAAGTCCATTCTAACTTCCTCGAAGCATCGCGCTTCGATTCGGACTTGTTTGTGCATATTAGTTGGTACAAGAAGAAGTACTGACTGACTAGATGGTGATCTAGTCGGTCAGCAGAGCTTCTTGGACCGACTAGTTTAAGTTAATCTTTTCTTGTTCAGTACTGTTTACAGTTAGTCGGTCTACGTTGACTCACCGACCGACTAGTTTGTGAACTAGTCGGTCAGTGATGCTTCTTTGACCGACTAGTTGTGATTTACTGTACATGCCAAATCTCTCCTAAGATACTGTTTATCGTTAGTCGGTCTAAGAACGTTTGGTGACCGACTAGTTGATAATCTAGTCGGTCAACATTTGTTCTTGGACTGACTAAGTCATTTTGTATTCAGACTATTTGCTTTTGCCTCTTAGTCGGTCTACGTTCACTGACTGACCGACTAGTTGTGAAACTAGTCGGTCAGAAAGTCTTCTTGGACCGACTAGATTTCTAGGTCTGAATTTCTATCTCTTCTCAGTTCTTCACTTAGTCGGTCCATGTTGTTTGACTGACCGACTAGTTGATGAACTAGTCGGTCAGTGGTTGTTCTTTGACCGACTAGTTGCCTCAGATTTCTATCCGTTGGAAATTGACCTAACTTGTTTTTATGGGACCCTATAAATACGAACCTAGGTCATTTCTCTCTAGGTTAGAGCTGCCATTAAGAGATTCATTGAGATAGAAAGAGATAGTCATTCTCACTCATTTCCAAAGCTCTCTTCCTCACAAGAAATCCATTCTCTCACTTTCTACATCTAGAATCCATCTTGAGAGAAGCTTGTTCTTGGTGAGCCCTTCAAGCTCTAGCTTGATTCAAGTCTCCAAATCACTCCTAGGCACCCTTTGCTGGTCATTTCTTTGGTGCTAGGACTTGGTGACTTCATCTTCCTCAAATCCCTCCTTGCACCTATTTGGTAAGAAAACTCAAGGTATAGGATTTTGTGATAAGATTGTTTATTTCATTATAAACTTGTTTATATTGCTTGTTGATTCTCTCGGTTGTGAGAGAAGGTTGTGATCCCGGGTTGTGGGATTCACTATTGCCATTGCATGTATGATTTGATCTTGTGAAGGTTTTTCACAAGATATTCATAGTGGAAATCTTGGGTTAGGGTTTCTAACCTAAGTATCCGGAGGGGATCCGGGTGGTTGGGACGTAGGATCACCGGGAACAAGTCGGAGAGACTTGGGTGGATCCAAACCCAGTAACATCATTTGTTAGCATTGTTAATTTTGTTGTTGTCATTCAATTTAAGCTTCCGCAAATTGATTTGGTAGTTGTTTGCACTATAATTTGGAATTATACTCCTTGTTATTTTTAAAGTACTATTCACCCCCCCTATAGTACTTGTGCAGTAGCTTGTAGGGCATTACATTTGGTATCAGAGCCATATACTTAGCTATGTCTGCCAACGACAACAAGACCGTGCGTCCACCTTCCAACTATGACACCTTCAAGAACCGTGAAGGAGCGTCTTCGGTGATGGAAGGACATTCCTCTACGAGGCCTCCATTCTTCAACGGTACCAACTATGGGTACTGGAAATGCCGGATGGAAACCTTCCTCCGGAGTGCATATCTATGGAGGACCACAATGAAGGAATACATCGAGCCCGAAGAAGAAGACTTTGAGAAATGGACTACCGCGGAGGTCGCCGCGGAGGTAAGCAATGCCAAGGCAATGAACGCCTTGCAATGCGCATTGGAGCCCGAGGACTTCAATAAGATATGCACATGTAAGAGTGCATATCAAATTTGGAACTCCCTCCTCATTCTACATGAAGGGACGAGTAGGGTAAGAGACTCTAAACTCATAGTTGTAAACAAAGATTACGAAATGTTTCATATGCAACAGGGCGAGAAGATGAAGGAATATTACGCTCGCTTCGTTGACATAATAAACGAGTTAGAGGCCCTCGGCAAATCCTACACCCAAAAGGAGAAGTGCTCGAAGCTTATCGAAGGACTTCCTTCTTCATGGGAGAAACGTACCTTCGCCATCGAGGAAGGTAATGACATGAATAAGTATACCGTAGTTCAATTGATGGGTACTTTGATGTCATACGAGGTACGCAAAGATATCAAGGTGAAGTTACAAGAAAAGATGAAGTCCTATTTGAACCAAGACGTGCCTAAGAAAAAGGCAATTGCATTCAAGGCGGCTTCATCCACCTCTACCGATGATGAGGACTCGGAAGAAGAAATGGACATGGAATCCATTGCACTCATGGCAAAGAAGTTCAATCGCTTCTTCCGAAAGGGTAACTTCAAACAAAAATCTAAATTTACTTCTACTAACGCCTATCCACCTTTGTGCTTTAAATGCAATAAGCCAGGACACATCAAAGCGGATTGTCCTCAAAACAAGCAAAAGGAGAAGTGGAAGGCGCCGAAGTTCGACAAGTCGAAGAAGTACAAAAAGGGGTACAAAAAGGGACTTGTCGGAGCAACATTCATCGACTCCAAGGATTCCTCAAGCGGAGAGTCAGACGATGAGAAAGTGGAACAAGCGCACATGTGCTTCATGGCAAGAGAGGAGCATGATCAATGATCTTCCTCCTCCGATGATAGCGACGACGAAGGCGATGAGGTAACTATGGATGATCTTAGGGATGCTAACTCTCATTTATGGTCTAAATACACTAAATTAGTAAATAGATATACTAAAGTAAAAGATGACCTAGCTAGCATTCAAACCTCGCCTAAGACTATCATCACCAACAAAGACACCGTTGTTGAAGAGTTAAGAAATGAGATTGTTAATATCAAATCTAAACTTGAACATGTTAGCATTGATGATCCAGAAGAACATCGGATAGCGGATTTAACTTCTCAAAACTCGACTTTGAGTATTGAGAACGAGAATCTTTAATCTCGTGTTTATGTGCTCACATCGCAAGTATCCAACTTGGATACTTCTATGCGTTCTCTCAAAGAGAAATATGAGAACACATTAGGCCGAATTAATAAATTCAATAAGGGTAAGGACCATTTGGATAAAATCCAAAGTGACTTACTTCCGGCCAATCACCACATTGGTTTGGGGTATACGATGGGATGTCCATCCAAAGCGGCCACTACTTTTGTTAGGCCAACTTCCGGTGACTCTACGAGTGGTAGCAAGCACTCTATTGGTAGTTCATCTACCAATGGTGCTTCCACCTCGTCCACACCCTCTTTTGGAAAGAAACCCACTTTGGGTGGACCTCCAAAGAAGGGGCATGCTTATATGTACACCAATACCATGCCACGTAGGAACACACGTCCTACTCCACCGTCTCACACATATGATGATTTTTATGCAACACATTGTTGGGCACGTGCACACCATGTGAGACACCCTCACGCACGTGTTCCCACACATGCATATGTTCACCCACCTCATCATATGAATAATTCTCGTCGTGCACCATTCCATCATGTTCCTTATGCCTATCCACGACATGCATCACGTAGAAACCAACAACGCATGCATGCACCCAATAGGATGAGTGCTCCCAAAATTTTCACTATTTGGAGCCCAAAGGACACAAGCATGGATGAAAAACAAGAGTATATGAATGCTTATTTTTCGGATGTTGTGCATAGTAGAAATTATGTGGGGAAGTCTAAGTCCAATTGGACTTGGCTTCCAAAGGTCTAACCTTTGAGGACCCAATGACCTTGGGTACCATGATATGAAATTTTCTATCTTTAGGTACTCAAGGAAAAGAAAAAGAAAAGGAGCAACAAATTTAAATTTAGCTCCAAAGGGAATTGGATACTCGATAGCGGGAGTTCAAAACACATGACGGGTGACGCTCAATTGCTCTCCGGAGTAGTTCCCATTGCAAATGGAAACCACGTCGTATTTGGAGGCAATGAGAGCGGAACCATCGTCGGTGTTGGTAAAGTGGGTAACCCGTCTAAACCCTTAATTAGTGATGTTTATCTAGTTAATGGTTTAAATCATAATCTTATTTCAATAAGCCAACTTTGTGACAAAGGTTACAAAGTTAGTTTTACGAAAGGATTATGTCATATTTCAAATGATAATAATAAGTTATTATTTTCTGGCAAACGCCATAAAGATATTTATATTTTGGATCTTCCCAAGTCATATGAACAATGCCTCGTTGCCAACACAAGTGAACAACACTTATGGCATCGACGCTTTGGACATGTGAACTTTGGAACACTTTATAAGCTTTCAAAATTAAATTCCATTAAAGGTTTTCCGAAGCTCGTTTTTGAAAAGAAAAGTTTTTGTGATTCTTGTCAACGTGGCAAGCATCCTAAATCTTCATTTAAACCTAAGAAAAGCATTTCTACTAAACGGCCACTAGAGCTATTACATCTAGATTTATTTGGGCCAACTAGAGTTGCTTCCTTAGGAAATGCAAGATATGGACTTGTCATCGTCGATGATTATTCTAGATTTACATGGGTATTTTTCTTATGTAATAAAAATGAAGCTTTTGAAAACTTCATAATATTTGTGAAGAAAGTACAAAATCTCATCGGAACCACCATTGTCACTATTCGTAGTGATCATGGGGATGAATTTGAGAATGAGTCTTTCTCAAATTTTTGTGATGGTCTTGGAATTACTCACACGTTTTCTTTCCCTCGCGCACCTCCTCAAAATGGTGTTGTTGAGAGGAAGAATAGAACGCTTGTGGAGTGTGCTCGCACTATGCTCGAAGATAGTCAACTTGGTTATCAATTTTGGGCGGAAGCGGTACATACCGCTTGTTATGTGTTTAATATAATACTTTTGAGGCCCGGCACCAAACAAACTTGCTATGAATTGTTGTTTGGTAGATTGCCTCAAGTTAAACATTTTCGTGTTTTCGGCGCAAAATGTTTTATTAAAAACACATATGATAATTAGGACAAGTTTGATCCGAGATCGGATGAGGGGATATTTGTTGGGTATTCCTCACGTAGCAAAGCCTACCGGATATACAACAAAAGATCCTCTACGATCGAGGAATCACTTCATGTCTCTTTTAATGAGAATTTTACTACTTCTAGAATTTCAAATGATGATGATTCTATGGATGTTTTATGTGATTCGTTTGAAAATTCTAAGTCTATTGATTCAATTGATTCTATTGATACTAACCCGACTAATGAAGTTGTTGAGAATGTGCCTAGTGATCAAGGTATTCCCAAGCGGCTTCATACCGTTCGCGATCATCCCCATGAGCAAGTCATTGGCAATATTCATGATAGTGTCAAGACGAGATCTCAAGTCCACCACTTCGCCAATAGTGCCTTTGCCTCATCAATAGAGCCAAAGAATATAGTTGAAGCGTGCGAAGATAGTGCTTGGATCCTTGCCATGGAGGAGGAACTCATTCAATTCGAGAGGAATGAGGTATGGGAGCTTGTTCCTTTGCCATCGAAGAACCACACCGTCATAGGGACAAAGTGGATCTTCAAGAACAAAACCGACGAAAACCAAGTCGTCGTTCGGAACAAAGCTCGGTTAGTTGCTCAAGGCTATCGCCAATAGGAAGGTATCGATTTCGAAGAATCCTTCGCTCCGGTAGCTAGGTTAGAATCAATTAGACTATTATTGTCTTTTGCATGCCATAAAAATTTTAAATTATTTCAAATGGATGTTAAAAGTGCATTTTTAAACGGAGATGTTGTTGAGGAAGTTTACGTTTCTCAACCTCCGGGCTTCATAAATGAAAAATTTCCAAATCATGTTATTAAACTAAAGAAAGCTCTTTATGGTTTGAGACAAGCTCCTCGAGCTTGGTATGATCGCCTAAAGAATTTTCTTTTGGATTTGAATTTTAAAATGGGCGAAGCCGATTCTACACTTTTTGTAAAGCATGCGAATAATGATATTTTATTAGTTCAAATTTATGTTGATGATATCATTTTCGGTGCTACTAACTTTACTCTTTGCGAAGAGTTTTCTAATGTTATGAAGGAACAATTTGAGATGAGCCACATGGGTGAGCTCAAATATTTCTTAGGTCTCAAAATTCGCCAAATGGACGATGCAATCTTCATCCACCAAACGAAGTATACGATGGAGTTGCTTAAGCGATTTGGAATGGAGAGTGCTTCAGGGAAAAAGACTCCAATGAGCACGACTATGCATCTTGACAAGGATACGGGCGGTAAGGATGTAGACATTCGTCTATATCGAGGTATGATAGGTAGTTTACTTTATCTTACCGCAAGTAGGCCCGATATTATGTTTGCCGTATGCGTATGTGCTCGTTATCAGTCTCAACCTAAGGAGTCTCACTTAGTAGCGGTAAAACGTATTTTCCGTTATCTAAGTTATACACTTGATTTTGGATTACTTTATCCAAAATCTAGCACGTATGAGTTAGTCTCATATAGTGATGCCAATTATGCGGGATGCAAATCCGACAAGAAAAGTACTAGTGGCACTTGCCATTTTCTAGGAAATTCCCTTGTCTCTTGGTTTTCCAAGAAGCAAAATTCCGTATCACTTTCAACCACCGAGGCGGAATACATTGCCGCCGGTGCCGCTTGTGCCCAGGTTCTTTGGATGAGACACACACTGAAGGATTTTGGTATTCATTGTGATACTAGCCCTATCATGGTGGATAACCAAAGTGCTATCTGTCTTTCAAAGAATCCGGTGCACCATTCCCGATCAAAACACATAGATGTCCGACACCATTTTTTAGATGATCATGTTGCTAAAAAGGACATCATTTTTGTGTATGTTGAAACCCAAAAGCAAATCGCCGATATTTTCACGAAACCCCTAAAGGATGACTCCTTTGTGCTGTTGCGTCGAGAATTGGGGATTATGGGTGAATCCGAGATATAGGATTCATGTCTCATTCAAATATCTTGCATGCTATTATATTTCGCGATATTACGTTCATGCTAGATTTATTGGATTTTTGGGGATTTTATGTGATATGTTTGAATTTTTGCTCGATTTCGTATTTGAATGTCGTATTTAAGATTTTGATGTTTTATGGGGTAGTTTAGATGACTAATGAGAGGGTTAAGATGTTTCATCCAAGTGGTTTATGAAGAGAACTCATTTATCAACATTTGTACTCTTCTAGTCGGTTTCAGTTCATCAGCCAACCGACTAGATGCTCATCTAGTCGGTCAGCAAGTGAACGCAGACCGACTAGTTCAAGCTTTAAACTGTCTATTGTCTTTAACTTCTTTTAGTCGGTCACAGTTCTCTTACCGACCGACTAGATTGAAAACTAGTCGGTCAGTGATTAAACTGTGACCGACTAACTCTAGCCCTAGAAATTTCTGTTTTCCTCTGTTTCGACTTAGTCGGTTCATGCTCATTGACCGACCGACTAGATCGTAATCTAGTCGGTCAGTTCTTGAACTGTGACCGACTAAGTGCGTTAGGGCAAACACGTCTTTTCGCATTCCAGACCGACTTAATCCTATTCTAACCGGTTATTTCCCATTCTAGTCGGTTGTTTTCTCTCCTCCAACTCGAAAACCCCCTAAACCCGCTCGAGACCCTTCAGCTTCCCGTCGACTCCGGCCATCTTTCCGGCCATCTCCGCCGTCCGTCGCCGTCGACCACTCCCCTAGGTATATCCCCCCTTCCTAGATCTTGTTTTGCTTCCCTAGGGTTAGTTCTTGATCTTGTTTTCATCCTCTAGGGTTTGAGCTAGGGTTTCAAAAATTCTCTTTGTGCTTGATTGTCTTAGGTTCTAGGGTTTGAGTTAGGATCTTTGATCTTATCCCGTCGCTTTATTGTACTCGTTGTACCACGATCATGGCACGAACGAGAATCCCGATTACCTCTTCTGGGGCATCCCCTATGATCGTAGAGGGTGCTACCGCTTCGACCCCTCCTAAGCGTAGGTCCAAGACCACTTGACCCCCCTCTTCGTCTTCAACTCCGTTGAAGAGGAAGAGGACGTCCAAGCCTAAACCTACCGGCCATTCGTCCAAGCCAAAACCTAAACCTAAAAAGTTTCGTGCACCCACACCTCCCGGTGAGCGTTCAGATAGTGATTCCGAGGATGACTCCGATGAGGAATACACTCCTGAACATCCCGAGAAGGCACCTACTCCACCCCTCCTCCACCTCCTCCTAAGTCCCGTAAGGCTAAGGGTAAAGCTCCTATGCCAGTCGGCGGTGTAGATATATCGTTGTGCCGCGACGACCCTCAGTGTCTCGCAGCGTACAACCGTATAGAGCACTGCCCACTGCTGTTAGAGCATTACGTTCAGTTTTCTAATTTTCTTGGCCTTGCGGATCTTCTCTCCTATAGTGGCCTATTGGAATATCTTAGATATGACCCCAAGGCGAACCCCCGTCCCTATCCTCGCCTGGTCAAACTATTCTATGCCAATCGTGTCCGGGGCCAGTACGACGAGTCTCACTCCATTGAGACTTCTGTTTTGGGGACTCCTATAGTCCTCACGGCAGAAATCTTGGGGGAGTTGATAGGTTGCTCGTCGTGTGGCCTCCTCCCGTCTGACATCTCTGTCGATGATATCTCCTCCCTCGATCAGCGGACCCTAGGCAAAATCTTCCAGGTTATCCCCCTGCATTCATAGGAGTACCTTCGAAATCATTCAAGCCGAATGCTTGGGTGATTAACCTGATCTTGAAATCCTGCCTTCTTCCCAAGTATGGATCCTCTTCTCTACCATCTCAGCCGTTTTTGAAATTGATTAACGCTCTGTTTATGGGTAGCGAGATTAATTGGGCTCGCATTATACTCGATAAGATGGATTCTTTCGAGTGTATTCGCAAGACCACTAAATCTGCGCATATCCCATATCCATGTCTCCTGACCTTGGTATTTCATCGATTCGGTGTCCCCTTGCCCCCTGATGATGAGCGTCCCCTTGGTCCTCCTCTGAACGTGACGACCGTTAAGAAATCTCTTGCGGCACTCTGTCACGTGCAGCGGTCGACACCTTCTGCATCTCAGGCCACTCCCTCAGCTGCTTCAGTCCCTCCTCCTTCAGCTGCTTCAGTCCCTCCTCATACCACCACACTTGATGATGTCGTACGGTTGCTTCGTCGGCACGAGTCGCGTTTGGCTCGTACCGGGGAGGTCGTCTGCCGTATGGCTAGTTTGATGGGCGTTCAGCTTCCTCCTCCTGTTTCTGAGGATGAGGAGATGGACGATGAGGAACTTGATGATCTTGTCACCTCCTTAGCTCGTGGCGATGAGGCCACTGCTGCTGCTGCTAGCACCTCTTTCGGTGCTTCTGAGACTTCTGCACCAGTGGATCAGCCTTCTGATGCTGCTGCTGCTCCTGCTGACGACCCTGCTCCTGTTTTGCCTGCTGTTGTTCCTGTTGAGACCCCAGCCGTTGAGCCAGTCGTCGATGTCTCCACCCCTGCCCCGACGATCCCTTCTGTTCACACACCTCTCCTCCCTGCAGAGCCTGAGTCCACTCCCTCAACTGGACCTCCGGAGACTGCAGATCCTGCCACTTCCTCGTGATCGTCTATTTCGAGGACTCTCCACTGCTTTTTGGATGATACGCCTTTTTGAGAGTGTTTTGGGTTAGGATGGGATGGAGTTTGAGTGTTGGATTTGATGTATTTTGATTTTCTGGATATCAGTGGTGCATATGATGTATGTTTTGATGTTGATGATGGTGTTTGTATGATTCTGTTGTATTTCGATGACGTATGATGTATTTTTTGTATGTTGGTGCAGATGTTGCACTTGATATGATGTACTCGATGTGATGTTTTGGATGTACTCATGGTATTCATATATATATATATATATATATATATATATATATATATATATACATCGATGCTCTCTTTGTTTTACTTCGACGTACACTTTTAATTCTCATTCAATGTCTTTGATATGTGAAGTCGTCGCTCGACGCTTGAAAAACTTGGTTAAATAGATTATATTTCTATAATTGTATAGAATTGTTTTCCATGCACAAATTTAACCAAGAATATTGAATATTGGAGAGTATGTTTCTTTATTCAATACATGAATAAATTTTTGGTATTTTTGATGATTTTAATTATCGCTTTTCGATAATGGACAATTTGGCACACCTTGATTTGATTTCAACACTTTTCCCTTGGTGTCAATTCGGTCCATCGTCATTGTCTACGACTCCCGATGTTGGATTTTCCTTTTCCTAGTTGTTGTCGTTGTATGCCCCCCATTTTTGGGATAATGCCAAAGGGGGAGAGATAATGATAATAAATAGGTCAAATGAAAATTTAACTCAATTTCCAAGAATCTAATTTGATGTGTTAGATTCAGGAGGAGTTAAGATATATATAAGGATTTTCAAAATCCGATATTTCAAAAATCGATTCTCATTATATATCTTACTCGTCTGATTGATGCAATTTATATATATTCTTTTTGGAATTAACGTGTCATCAATGCAGGGGGAGTAAGTATTTTACATTTGAATCATTATTTTCGATTATTATTTATGTTGGTTTGTCATCACCAAAAAGGGGGAGAATGTTGAATATTGGACTCCCCGGATTTGGTTTTGGATGATGAGCAAACATAAATAATTCATGAACTAACAATTTGTGAGCGCAGTATTGGAGATCGTCGCCAAATTCACGAGAACAATCAAAGCGACATCTCAAGACTTCTCAAAGCTCGTATTCATTGCCTAAAGCTTCGTTGAAGCTCTTGGACCGTTTTGGAAGTCATGAAGAATTAATCAAAGCTCTCGAAGACCATTCATTAAGGTTTTATTTATAGTCTTTTAGCTTCGATCTATAGAATGTTAAGCCTTGAGTATATCTTATGATTCTATCTTCATATCGCTCATATCGTAGCTCTAGGATCTTAGTACAAGTCCATTCTAACTTCCTCGAAGCATCGCGCTTCGATTCGGACTTGTTTGTGCATATTAGTTGGTACAAGAAGAAGTACTGACCGACTAGATGGTGATCTAGTCGGTCAGCAGAGCTTCTTGGACCGACTAGTTTAAGTTAATCTTTTCTTGTTCAGTACTGTTTACAGTTAGTCGGTCTACGTTGACTCACCGACCGACTAGTTTGTGAACTAGTCGGTCAGAGATGCTTCTTTGACCGACGAGTTGTGATTTACTGTACATGCCAAATCTCTCCTAAGCTACTGTTTATCGTTAGTCGGTCTAAGAACGTTTGGTGACCGACTAGTTGATAATCTAGTTGGTCAACATTTGTTCTTGGACCGACTAAGTCATTTTGTATTCAGACTATTTGCTTTTGCCTCTTAGTCGGTCTACGTTCACTGACTGACCGACTAGTTGTGAAACTAGTCGGTCAGAAAGTCTTCTTGGACCGACTAGATTTCTAGGTCTGAATTTCTATCTCTTCTCAGTTCTTCACTTAGTCGGTCCATGTTGTTTGACTGACTAACTAGTTGATGAACTAGTCGGTCAGTGGTTGTTCTTTGACCGACTAGTTGCCTCAGATTTCTATCCGTTGGAAATTGACCTAACTTGTTTTTATGAGACCCTATAAATATGAACCTAGGTCATTTCTCTCTAGGTTAGAGCTGTCATTAAGAGATTCATTGAGATAGAAAGAGATAGTCATTCTCACTCATTTCCAAAGCTCTCTTCCTCACAAGAAATCCATTCTCTCACTTTCTAGATCTAGAATCCATCTTGAGAGAAGCTTGTTCTTGGTGAGCCCTTCAAGCTCTAGCTTGATTCAAGTCTCCAAATCACTCCTAGGCACCCTTTGCTGGTCATTTCTTTGGTGCTAGGACTTGGTGACTTCATCTTCCTCAAATCCCTCCTTGCACCTATTTGGTAAGAAAACTCAAGGTATAGGATTTTGTGGTAAGATTGTTTATTTCATTATAAACTTGTTTATATTGCTTGTTGATTCTCTCGGTTGTGAGAGAAGGTTGTGATCCCGGGTTGTGGGATTCACTATTGCCATTGCATGTATGATTTGATCTTGTGAAGGTTTTTCACAAGATATTCATAGTGGAAATCTTGGGTTAGGGTTTCTAACCTAAGTATCCGGAGGGGATCCGGGTGGTTGGGACGTAGGATCACCGGGAACAAGTCCAAGAGACTTGGGTGGATCCGAACCCAGTAACATCATTTGTTAGCATTGTTAATTTTGTTGTTGTCATTCAATTTAAGCTTCCGCAAATTGATTTGGTAGTTGTTTGCACTATAATTTGGAATTATACTCCTTGTTATTTTTAAAGTACTATTCACCCCCCCTCTAGTACTTGTGCAGTAGCTTGTAGGGCATTACAGTGCGTGCTGAGTAAAATATGCAAACTAAAATATAGTTTTACTCGAAGCGCACAACGGGTTAAAATTTTGACCTAATATGAACCAATTTCACACCTTGATAAATTCTGCTCACCGCGCACAAACATACCCTTCCACAGCTTGCTTAAGGCGGAAAATCAAACAACAAGGTTTTCAAAGATTGGTTAAGGTGCACATACCGAATTTCCAAAGATTTGATTTTTATTACTGGGATCGAAAGAGACATCACATTGTCAACTGCTGCGGTCAAACAAATTGGTGAATCGATAGAAATCGATTTAGGGGGTTTAAACCTAAATTTGTCGAAATCAAGATTTGGTAAGTATATATTGTTAAGAACATTTTATTTGATATTGTTATTCTAATATGTAAAAATAGAAGTAGAAATTTTTTGATTTTACTTGCATGCAGATACAGTTGAGATTGATGGAGATGGTAAAAAAATCTGAGGTAATATTGATTTATCTTTTCGGCAATAATGCAGTAACTTTTTGGTTCCAAGTCCAATTAGTTGTATAAATTGTTTGATACAGGTTTATATGGATTATACAGATGAATTTACAACGATGCAACTTTTTAATAGCAGAGACGAGCTCTTTCATTGGATAAAGAACGTCGGGCGACAACAGGGGCATATCATTGTTACTAGTGCATCAAGTATGAGTAAATCATCCAATAGGACTCCTGCTGCTTTCTATGCATGTGCAAGAAGCGGGGAATACAGGGGACACCGATCAGTAAAAAGTACCAACATGCCAGTTAGAACTAACAAGTGTGGATGTCCGTTCAAATTACGTGGTAATCTGGTGGGCGATGGCGTTGAGTGGAGGTTAATAGTCGTTGATGGCAGCCACAACCATCAAGCTGCTAATTATATCGAGGGCCATTTTGATGATGGAAAGTTGCAGGGAAAGGTGGTGGAAGCATTGCGAGACTTGGTAAATAGAAAGGTGCGGCCTTCAGCAATTTTGAAAGGCCTGAAGGAAACTAAATCCTTCAATGAAACACCAATCAAATCAATTTATAATGCACGTAACCGATTACTAAGGGGGCAGAGTGTGGGTATTGTAAACAAGTTGAAGGAGTTAGCATCACCATATAGAATTATAGGTGATGAGCTTGTGGAGCATGTGGGTAATGTTGAGGAGGAGCAGAAGCGGGATGAGGAGAAGGTGGATGAGGATGAGGAGGCAAATTCAGTGGCTGCTTATTGGTAGGATGAGGAGGTTGATCGTAATGTGATGGAGCAGACTGCTGAGAAGGTGGCTCTTAGTGGGCAGGAGCAGAATGCTGAGGAGGAGGATGATGATGATGATAATGCAGCGGAGGAGAATGTGGAGCCGAGGGTGCATGAGGTGAATGGGGAGGATGAGGCTTAGAATGCAGTGGCTAATGAATTGAATGCAGAGGATTTTGTTATTGGTGAGTTGGTGGAGACGGTGGAGACGGTTGCTCTTAATGTGGAGGTGCAGAATGCTGAGCAGGAGGAGGATAATGCATCAGCTGAGACTGTGGATCCGAATGTGTATGAGGGGAATGCGAAGGAAGAGGAGGATGATAAGGCAGTGGCTATTGATTTGAATGCGAATGAGCTTACTGGGAAGCTGATGGATATGACGGGGATGGTGGAATATAATATGGATGAGCAGACTGCTGAGATGGATGAGGGGGAGAATGCAGCTAGGGTGAATGAGGAGCCGAAGGTGGATGAGGTGAATGTGGAGGAAGTGGAGGATGAGAAGATAGTGGATGCTGAGTTGATGGAAGCAGAGCTTACGTTGGAGTTGGGGGCGACGGTGGAGACGGTGGATCATAATGTGGATGATCAGACTGCTGAGAGGGAGGAGGAGAAGGCTGTGGCTATGTATTTTGATGAGCATGAGGGGCATAAGGTGGATGACATGCTTAAGCAAATTGCTCCACTAGTTGATGTGATTTCTGAGCAGCTTTCGGATGAGACGAAGACGCCTACAGTGAAGAGGAAGCATGTTAAGGCTCCACGGTTGCATTTGATTGCTGAGTATAAGGCGGAGGTGAAGGAGAAGGCTAAATTGAAGGGGAAGCCTATGAAGGAAAGTAGTAGGCATGTGAAACGTCAAATAAAGAAGCCGAAACCATCAATTCTCCAGGATGATTATGATGATGAATTACCTGCCTAATTCAGAATACCATTTTGGTTGGATTTTCCTGAGTGTCTACGACCACTTATAGTGTGTGTCGTAGATGTGAAAGCAGATGGCAACTGTGGATACAGGGTCGTGGCAGCACAATTGGGCATGGATGAGGCCGAATGGATGCATGTTAGATCTGAATTGCTCGGTGAGATGCTGACATACAATGTCATGTATAGTCATGTTATGGGTGAGGCTGTATATAATGAGAATTTAGAGGGAGTGAAATATTTTATTGATGCACCTGATGTAAGGGATAAATGGATGCAGATGCTAGAAATGGCACATGTCATTGCCTCATGCTACAACTGTGTAGTACATATTCTTGCACCTTAGATGTGTGTGACATTTTTTCCCTTGAGAACTCCTCCAGTACCCTCATCCTCCAAACGCCACCTAACGTTTGGTCATGTGAACAATTATAACTTTCTTTTCGTTAAACTTGACCCAACTGGTGCCGTCCCTCCGACTTCACTTGTGTGGACAAGAAAACATGACGCTGTGGCAGAAGGATGGAAGGCTGGTTATGAGCGGAGGATGCAGTTATTCGGTATGATGGTAGAAGGTAAGGGTATTGCTACCGTTGATGATATTTAGTATTTGTAAGATATAAGGTTTGATCAATGTAATATGTTTTTTGTATACATATTGACCACTTGGTAGCATGAAATTTTATCATGGCTTCCGAAATGTGCAAATGTTATCATCGGTATGGATTGATGTTGTGTATCATACCAATTACACAGAGCGCAAAACTGCAATAATATTGCCCGTTTTGCACATTGAGTAATTATGTCTTTACCTTCAAAATTGATCAACACGCAAAACTTATAATATTAGTGCCGGTTTTGCGCTCTGATTATTTTTTTAAAACATCAACCTTTGTTCCAAATTGTTAAGCGATGAGAATGTATCATTGTTATTGTGTCAAATAGTTCAAGTTAGCATAGGGTTATTGTTATTGTCTGACAAAATTGCTTACCACGAACTCCCATTGATAAGTTTTGCCCGTTGAGCGCCTTTAGACATTTTGTTAGTGGTTACTACAATTGCTCACCACGATCAGAACAAATAATTTTGACTTGTTGTGCGCGGTGAGCAATTTTGTTAGTGAGAAACAAAATTGCTACTCGCCCACTAAATATTATTTGCTGATATATCAACATTAATTCGATCAGCTGTCTACACATATAAAAGCTTGAAGAAACGCCACGTAAGAAGGACCATACCCGTCTTGTTTCAGTGCAAGCGAAATGAGGCTTCCAGTTATAATTCATAGATTTACAATCATGCCCGACATGGTGTGAAATTCAATCCCAAAACTATATCCTATGTAAACATGTTTACCCACTATGTAAAAAAAAGTTACCATCTTATGAGCAGCACAAACGATAACATTTCACTGTGACCAAACGAAGACAAGTCAGGGTTTTACTTGGTGGCTTTCTCTTCAGAGGAGCAATCGTCAACAACTTGATCTGGGACCAGCAAGCCGCGGTTATTCGAGAACTAAATGATAGCGCGGTTATCACCGATTGGAGCACTTCAAGAAATCGGTGTATATGAAGAGGGAGAGTACAGGCCAGGGCGCTTCGTGCCTACATTATCATGGACATCAGGAATGCATATCTCGCTTTCAATCTTCACAATACAACTCAAACTATGTAACTACACCTGATAAACGATATTGGAAGTGAAGAAGCGAGATATGGATACCTGATGTTCCCTGATAATGGGACAAATAATTTGGGTTAGCATTTGCTTAAGAAGATTAGAGTGTGGTGTGACTGTGTGAGTTGATGAGGGCTCATGGGCAGACATTTATAGCCGAATTGGTCATGTAAGATGGGGAATTGGTGCGTGAGTATACAGAAGAGTGCATGTGAGTCTACAGAATTTAGAACGTGGGCGTCCAGTAGAGTCCATGTAATTCTACATACAAGCAAGTAACAATCAGAATTGCTTAACGCACAAAACGCATGGAAAATGGGAATTACTCAATGCACACAACGCACAACGCACAACGCATGGAAGCGAATTGTATTGGTTGATGAGATCTTGTAGCCTTGTAGGTTGGGACTAAGGAATCAATTTAATAGACGACTTGGACTGGCCCATGGATGAGGATGAGACTTCAGTAGAGTTACTGTGTGGCTATATAGAAGACCCTGTCATGCTACAGGGGAGTTCTTGTGAATATACAAAAGACGGCTCGTGATTCTACAACAGATTGATACCAGACAAATGATTTTCCTATGAATGTTTGACCGTTGGGAAGCGCGTTGGAAAAATTGATAGCCGCGAACAAAATTGCTCAACGCGCAGAACCAACAAATATCTGGTCGTTGTGTGCTGTGAGCAAATTTTTAATGGTTAACAAAATTGCTTAAAGCGCACAACGGGGATATATTTGGAAATTTAGTCTACTGAAGAGACCCCGTGAGTCTACAGAGCAGTGCTCGTGAATATACAGAGGAGTGATCGTGAATATACAGCAGATTGATACCAACCAGATGTTCTGTACGATAATGATTAATGACTGCCTAAGTGGTGTGAGTTGAGATAAACTGATAGCCACTAACACAATTGCTCAACGCGCACAACTGGCAAAATTATGCCCTTTGTGCTCGGTGACAATTCCGTACGGGAATACAAGTTTCATCAACGTGTAAAACAGCAAATGAAGCAAGTCATGCGCATTTAGCAATTTTCTATGCCATAACATAATTGATCAACGTGCACAACAAGCAAATCCAGGTGTTCGCTTTGAGCATATAAGGTATTTTATGAACAATTGTTAAACGCACACAAAAAGCATAATTATGCCCGTGGTGCGTGTTGAGCTAAAGTTGCGTCAATAACAAATTTGCTCAACGCGCACCACGGGTATAATTTGGCCCATTGTGTGCTTTGAGCATATTTATTAGATGCTATAATTTTTGTTCCAACAGTCAAGCATTCACATTCCAATTTTCATCATACTTAATGTGATTCCGAAACATGCCTACAGGCAAACTTTTAGATTAAGTTTGATACTTATTCAATCTGAAGACATTTTATATTTAATCTGATACATATTCAATCTGATTCAGAAACTACATGCAAACTTTTAGATTAAATCTGATACATATTCAAACGGATGACATTTTCAAAATGACCCACACATTCAAATATATTGAAGTACATACAGATACAGATTCAAACTGATACATTTGCCTACGCTCTTACAAACAGATACATATGATTGTCGTTGTAGATGTTCAAACTGTTGACATTATCAACCTAATGACATTTTCAAAAATACCCACACATTCAAATATATTGATGTACATACTGATACAGATCCAAACTGATACATTTGCCTTCACTCTTACAAACTGATACATATGATTGTCTTCGTAGATGTTTGCAATGAAGTGGTGCTTGATCTGCGTAATTCCCCTTCAACTTTCGCGAGTTCATTGGGCGACCATCTTCGTTGGGTTTAATAACGTCGTTGTCGATTTTCTGCCATCATAGGCTGGATATGAGTGTCGTGTCGTTGTAACATGCAGTCAAGTATGTAGCCGGGCCAAACACAATGGCTAGTACGTCGTTTCCCCTGTGGCGATGTACCACACGGGCGATGCGCTCAGCAGCTACGTTGCAGTTATTAACGTCGTTGCCGATTTTCTGCCCTAATCTGCTGAAGATGATTGTCGTCGTAGATGTTTGCATTGAAGTGTCACTTTGTCCTTTGTAGCAGACGCCATGAAATGGAAAGTCGGCAGATCCATTGTGCCTATTACCGTCATTGCAGGCGTCGTTGTAAGTTGTAGTCAAGTATGAAGCCGATTCAAAAGCACCGAGTGTATCTCCAATTCCCAATGCGATGTAAAACAACACTGGGTTGCATAAAAAGTTATGTTTGTGCGTGTAAGAGATCGAAAAGGATAGGAGGGTGTGTTTGTGCGTCAAAGATGAGGTTTAGAGAAATGATGAAGGGTTTGATGGAGGAGATGGAGTGTAGAGAGGAGATGGGGAAGGAGTGTAAAGTCGAGGAGTGGAAGACGAAATGCTCACATCTGGAAGCACTTCCTCTAGCATGCTTGATTAGAAATGGATGATAGCCCTTCGTTGCATTTATTACCGTCATTGCATAAGTTTCCAGCATCAACCATTTATCTTTACGAGAAAAGACTAATGGATGAATGCTCGTCCATTTCTATATCAGGCATGCACGAACAACAAAAGAACTTATTTTTTCCATATGGAGTTTGGGTGGGCAAATAAAGAAGAAGATAAGAAGAAAGTAGAGTAAGTTGTGGGAAGATGAGGGCTCGTTGTCAGCCATTTATAGCGGAATTGGACCAATCAAAATGAAGAGTATAATAAGTCCATGATCCTACAGTAATGCAATGGATATCGAGAATCAACATTTATTTACTCAACGCGCAAACCGCGTAATCCCAACGCGAAAAACGCGTAATCCCAAGTATTTTAGCCTGTGTGAGAAATAGGTTAATTACTCTCTGCGCAAAACAAGGAAACTGAATGGTTTTTGCCTTGATCAACATTGATGCTAATAGGAAAATTACTCCTACCAATAATATTCTCCACTTGTTATGAATGGGGGAGACCTTTGGTCTCCCCCACTATCATCCACCATTAAACCCACTCCTAGTTGGTGTATTGGATCCTGAAGAATTCATATGCTAAGAATGGATGGATGAGGGGGAGTGTAATGAATGGGGGAGACCTTTGGTCTCCCTCACTATCATCCACGATTAAACCCACTCTTAATGGGTGTCCCTTGGGTTCCAAGGGACTTGTAACTCATATATATTAATATATATATGGCTATGGTGAATACCATATGCCTACTTCTTCTCTATATTCCAACACCACTAAGCTTTTTTAATACATTTTATTCGACGTGCACAACGTGCTAAATAATAGCGTGTTGTGCACGACGAGAAATTTTCCTGGTTGAAACGTTTTTATTCGATGCGCACAACGATCTAAATCTGGAGAAATTTTACTTTTGGCGTATAATCTTAATCCATATGGAGTAAAATTTAATCCACGTGGATTATAATTTTATATGCCGTTGCGTGTGGTGTAATTTAACCACTGCAATTGTTTTTACACGACGTGCACAACGGGGTATAATTTTACCCGTCGTGGGCGATGAATATTGCTTCTTACCAGTGTATTTTAACCCACGCGTAAATTAATATTGCTTCTTTACCAATGTAATTTAACCCACACGCAGATTAATATTGCTTCTTACCAATGTATTTTAACCCAAGCGCACAACGGGTTGTTCGCTCTGCGTAATAATACTCCCCACTCACCTTTTTAAATACCGCGCACAACCGGCTATTGTTTAGCACGTTGTGCGGGGGAGTAAATTTTTCTCGTAGCCTAGTTTTTATTTGACGCGCACCACGTTCTAAATCTGGAGAAATTTTACATTTGTCGTATAATCTTAAACCACGTGGTATAAAATTTAATTGCCTACATTCAAAATTTTACATTCAATCTGCTACATATCCATTCTGATGAAATAAACCATTCAAATATATTCATGTAGCAACTGATACAGATCAATACTGATACAAAATTTAACTAATACACATACAAACACCACATTCATGCTATACCATTCAAACTGATACAGTTCCCTTCTATATTTATACATTCAAATTTCTGCATATAGCACATGCATACGGACACAAATTCATCTTGTTTTTGCTATGATCTTCGTTTCAACTGAGGCGATGTACCAGACGGGCGATGAGCTCAGCTGATCCATTGCGTTTTTTGCCTTCGTTGCAGATTTGTTGCCATGATCTGTGGAATATGATGGTCGTCGTAGACTATGGATACATTCTCTCCGATGTTATCGTCTCCCAAGCTTGCTCTTTTCCATTGTCTGCAAAGAGAAGAATGGCCCCCAGGCATGGGGCCCTAGGCGGCCACATTGTGTGCCCTATGTCAAGGGCCGGACATGGCGACCGTATCTGAAGCTACTTATGAAATCGGTGGAGTGCAAGCTGATGCGGTCGTCTCCCAAATATGCTCCTCTCCGTGGTCTGCGAAGAGAAGAATGGCCCCCTGGCCTGTGGACCCTGGATGACTGCGCAGGGTCCCCTAGGTTGGCTGGGCGTGGCTACCGTCCATCTGAGGTACAAACACTCCCTCCTATACTTTTTGATGTCTTGGCTCATAGCTTGGGGAAATCTGCAGGAGGAAAGGGAAAGGTATGATCTGCTTCATCCACAGTCAGATTTAGCCAATTTGGCTGCCAGCCAAGACATCGAAAAGTACAGGATGGAGTGTTTGTGCCTCATAGGGACGGTATCCATGCACGGCCAACCTAGGGGACCCAGTGCAGCCATCCAGGGCCCAAATTCCAGGGAGCCATTCTTCTCTTCGCAGATCACGGAGAGGAGCATATTTGGAAGACGACAGCATCAGCTTGCACTCCTCCGATTTCATACGCATCTTCAGACACGGAAGCCAAACCCGACCCTTTCCTAGGGCACCCAAGCCATTCACGGAACATTTATAGCAAAATTGACCATTCAAATTGATGCGTATATGTCCGTTATCCTACAGTAATGCTAAGGATCCTGGGAATAAACATCTTATTTACTCAACACGCAAAACGCGTAATCCCAACGAGAGGATGCAGTTATTCTGTAAGATGGTAGAAGGCAAGGGTATTGCTACCGTTGATGATATTTAGTATTTGTACGATATAACATTGGATCAATGTACTATGGTTTTTTGTATACATATTGCCAGATTGGTAGCATGATATTTTATAATGGCCGCCGAAATGTTCAAATGTTATAATCGGTATGGATTGAAGTTGTGTATCATACAAATTACACAGCGCATAAAACAGCAGCAATATTGCCCGTTTTGCACGTCGATAAATATGTCTTTACATACAAAATTACTCAACACGTAAAACTGACAATATTAGTGACAGTTTTGCGCTCTGAGTAAATTTCTATAACGTCAATCATTGTTCCAAATTGTTAATCAATGATAATGTATCATTGTTATTGTGTCAGATAGTTCAAGTTATCATAGGGTTATTTTATCATATATGTTATTGTCTGACAAAACTGCTTACCACTAACTCCCATTGATAATTTTTGCCCGATGAGCACCTTTAGAAATTTTGTTATTGGTTACTACAAGTGCTCACCGCGATCAGAACAAACAATTTTGACCTGTTGTGCACGGTGAGCAATTTTGTTAGTGAGAAACAAAATTGATCTTCGCCCACTCAATATTATTTGTTGATATCTCCACATTAATTCGAACAGCTATCTACACATATAAAAGCATGAAGAAACTCCACGTAAGAGAAGGACCCATCGAGGAATATACCAGTCTTGTTTCAGTGCAAGCGAAATGAGGCTTCAAGTTATAATTCACATATTTACAATCATGCCCGAAATGGTATGAAATTCAATCCCAAGA
The DNA here is from genome assembly GCA_030789695.1 of Scilla litardierei. Classification (NCBI taxonomy): domain Eukaryota; kingdom Viridiplantae; phylum Streptophyta; class Magnoliopsida; order Asparagales; family Asparagaceae; genus Scilla; species Scilla litardierei. Next base: position 54,972 of record JAULAV010007638.1, on the reverse strand, counting down.
CTATATCCTATGTAAACATGTGTACCCACTATGTAAAAAAAGTTACCGTCTTCTGAGAAGCACAAACGATAACATTTCGCTGTGACTAAACGAAGACAAGGCATGGTTTTACTTGGTAACTTTATCTTCAGGGGAGCAATCGTCAACATCTTGATCTGGCAATAGGAAGCCGCAGTTATTCGAGAAGTAAATGATAGCGCGGTGATCACTGATTGGAGCACTTCAAGAATGCAATGTTTGTATGTGAAGAGGGTGAGTACAGGCCAGGGTGCTTCATCCTAAGACGCATTGGAATTCATCGTTGGTGCTAAACATCCTAATATTTGACCTCGATGGTGGAACCTTTAATATATCTTTGTTTACCATGGAGCACACCGTCTTTGAATTGAAGCCTATAGCTAGACTCATATTTGGCAGAGATGACTTTGACAATATAACGGCATAACAATATGTTAATGAGTTCAATTAATACAGCAGCGTAAATGCCCAGGACCTTAGGAGACTAAGGACAAACTATGAGGGCATTGACGTCTAATTCACCATTTATCATGCTAAGTTTCAGGAGCTCACCATGGCCATATTCATGAATTGTATGGATTCCGTGTAGAAGTGCCTGAAGGATGCTGCGATGGAAAAGAGCTCTGGTCATGATGTGGTACATGATGGAACCTATCAGATGGAACCAATCGGATGTTCACTTGTAAACATCCATGGTAATTCGTGCCTACATTATCATGGACATCAGGAATGCATATCTCGCTTTCAATCTTCACAATACAACTCGAACAATGTAACCACACATGAAAAATGATATTGGATGTGAAGAAGCGAGATATGGATACCAGATGTTCCCTAATAATGGGACAAATAATGTGGGTTAGAATTTGGCTTAAGAAGAGTAGATTGAGGTGTGACTGTGTGAGTTGATGAGGGCTCGTGGGCAGACATTTATAGCCGAATTGGTCATGTAAGACGGGGAAATGGCGCGTGAGTATACAGAAGAGTGCATGTGAGACTACAGAATTTAGAACGTGTGCATCTAGTAGAGTCCTTGTAATTCTACAAAGAAGTGAGTAACTATCAGAATTGCTCAACGTGCAAAACGAATGGAAAACGGGAATTGCTCAATGCACACAACGCACAACTCATGGAATCGAATTGTATTGGTTGATGAAGATGAGACTGCAGTAGAGTTACTCTATGGCTACATCGAAGACCTCGTCATGCTACAGAGGGTTCTCGTGAATATACAAAAGACTGGTCGCGAATATCAGCATATTGATACCAGCCAGATAATTTTCCCAAGAATGTTTGACCGTTGGGAAGCACGTTGGAAAATTTGATAGCCGCGAAAAAAATTTGCTCAATGCGCAGAACCAACAAAATATATGGCCCTATGTCAGGGGCTGGGCATGGCGACCGTCTCTGAAGCTGCTTATGAAATCGGAGGAGTGCAAGATGATGTTGTCGTCTCCCAAATATACTTCGCGCCGTGGTCTACGAAGAGAAGAATGGCCCCCCTGGCCTTTGGGCCCTGGATGGCTGCGCTGGGTCCCCTAGGTTGGCCGGGCATGACTACCGTCCCTCTGAGGCACAAACACTCCCTCTTGTACTTTTCGATGTCTTGGCTCGCAGCTTGGGAAAATCTGCAAGAGGAAAGGGACATGTATGATCTGCTTCATCCACATCCAGATTTATCCAATTTGGTTACCAGCTAAGACATCAAAAAGTACATGAGGGAGTATTTGTGACTCAGAGGAATGGTAGCCATGCCCGGCCAACCTAGGGGATCCAGTGCAGCCATCCAGGGCCCAAAGGCCAGGGGGGCCATTCTTCTCTTCGCAGACCACGGAGAGGATCATATTTGGGAGACGACAGCATCAGCTTGCACTCCTCCGATTTCATAGGTAGCTTCAGAGACAGTCGCCATGCCGGCCCCTGACATAGGATGGCCAGGGCATTCACGGTCTATTTATAGCGAAATTGACCATTCAAATTGATGAGTATAAGTCCGTTATCCTACAGTAATGCCAGGGATCTCGGAAATGAACATCTTATCTACTGAGCACGCAAAATGCATAATCCCAACGAGAAAAATGCGTAATCCCAAGTATTTTAGCCTGTGGTGAAAAATAGGTAAATTACTCTCCGTGCAAAACAAGGAAACTGAACCGTTTTGCGCCTTGAGAGCAAAATTTATGATATTAAGAAAATTACTCTCCATCAAAAACTCGTAAAATTCTTTAATTTTCAGTGCAAAACAAACAAGATTGGGAAACTGCTCATCGCGTTATAAATATGGTTAGAGATGTATATTATTACTCAGCAAATTTCACCATTACCCAACTACCAAATTTTTTCCGTTGTGCACGCGGAGTAATTGGGTCCACAATAAGCCCGAGTGTGTAGAGTGGTGTTCTCAGATGTGAGCCCGTGTCTGTACAGTGGAGTCCGCGTGATTCTACAGAATAGAGCCAGTAAAACAAAACATACATAATTTACTCAACACGCACAACGGAAAAGATTGGAAAATTACTCACCTCGCAAACCCATCCAATCGATTTATCGCTTTGTGTGCATTAAGAAATATGAGATTAACCTAAAAAATTACTCACCACGCAACATCTGTATATTCTGTATATTCACGTGCACAACATCTGTAGACTCATGGGTTCTTTCCGTAGACTTACAGTAACTCAACTGTAGTCTCATCCTCATCAATGGGCAGTCTAATTCGTCTATAAATGGCTTCTATACCCATAAGACCTCATCAATCACAACACTTCTAGTATTCTATCTGATTTTATCTGATTCTACTTGTACAATATTTTTTCTTCAACATGTTATTTTTTGGTTGTTCATGAATGCTTCGGTTACACCACACAAAGATGGCCAATATACTAGAGGCAAGTGACGTGATGCTGAAATTGAATACATCACTTATATACGGACTCGAAGATGTTCTTTGCTTCTTCATAATTTCTTTTCTGCTTCATTACAATGCCAGTAGTTACAGTTTCCATCCTGAAGCGCTCAACTGGCAATTTCTCTCTAACTGTGCATACACCGTCTCTCTAACTGTGCACTTAGCAGCGCTATTTTATCCGGACATATTATTTTAGTTATATGTTTGTTTGTCAGTTTAACAGTATAAATTCTAACCATTACTTTGTTCTGCTTGATGTAGATATATACCATGGTAATGGAAGAGCAATTGAATGTTACTCCTACAATTTCAATGTGGACTATATCCTTCATGATGTAGATGCATGTAAAGGGAATGGAAAGGCGGTAGAAAATGACTCCAATGAAATCATAATAACTATGCAACGAATACATGCACCTTCAAATCTTCCAAAGAGATCGCAGTGGGCCTTCTAGGATAAAGGAGCATTTGCATGATTTCATGCGTCTGAATGTAATGATCTTCGAGATTTGCCACACTATCATACAAAGTATACATGCAACCAAGGGATGACTGCTTGCTGGTGAGGCGAACACTGGTGCCGATGGGCTTAGTGAGAAAATCGAAAAGGATGTCGACAAAATCCTTGGCGAATTCGGCAAACGCCACAGGATTCTTTTCCTTGTCAACCAGAAGCTTCAGGGATACCAACCTCTTGCATCATCAGACGCCGCCTCATCATCATCGGATACCCTGCTGGTATCTTCTAAGTATTTTGCCTCCTGTTGCAGAGAGGCAGACCATATGTTTAAGATAGATATCCCTTGGCTTAGTTTCATAGATTTCTTGTTGTAAACATCATCGATCATCATTGTTAGTCTTTCACTCGAAATTTGGTTATTCACCATTTTTATAATAGATAGTTAGTTGTGAGCTGAGCCAAACTGTATACAATTAGCCACAATAACTCATAGCATACAACAAGTAAAAGCCCTGACCGTTGTGCGCGATGAGCAAAACTGTATTCCTTTCCTCAAAATTAATCACCCTACCCTAAGGTCAAAAGTAGTGACATTTGTGAGCACTAAGCTAAAATATAAACAATCCTGTGATTTGTTACAATATGACCCGTTGCGTGCTGTGAGTAAAATAGTATACAGTTGCGTAATATTACTCAACGCGCACAACAGGTCAAATTACACCCAGTTGTGCGCTTTAAGCAAAACAGTCTACATGAACGAATAATTACTCAGCGCTCACAGCAAAACTGTCTACATGAACAAATAATTACTCAGCGCTCAAAGAAGGCAAATTTATAACCCGTATTGCACGTTGGGTAATTATTATCACTGTTTATTTTATTCATATCGTGATTGCGAACCGTTACACGTCCAAATAACCAAACAAAGGATTCTTCCCTCTCATTCGTAAGAAGATCACAGCTAAAATAAAATAGACTGTTTATGATGATTGACATCTGTAAAAGGTGCAAAAGGAAACATGAAATTATTTGTTTAGCTCGTAGAACGGGTTGTGCGCTCTGAGTAATAGTACTCCCCACTCACCTTTTTAATACCGCGCACAACTCGCTATTGTTTAGCTCGTTGTGTGCGATGAGTAAATTTTTCTCGTATCCAAGTTTTTATTCGATGCGCAGAACGTTCTAAATCTGGAGAAATTTTACATGCGGCGTATAATCTTATTCCACGTGGAGTAAAATTTAAATTACTCGGATATAGTTCACTCTCATTCCATGCACATATAGTTCAATTTAAAATTTAAAATAGTAAAATTTAAAATTTAAATCTTATTCCATGCGCATATAGTTCAATGTAGCATAGTGCAGCATAATGTATCAGATATGTAATACATATGTTAGAAGAATTAAATTTTTTATATGAATTTCTGTATGAATTTGACTATTTCGTAGCATGGAATTTTATCATGTATGTCCAAAAGGGGACAGTTTGGAGATTGTTTTGTGCGATGAGTAAAACATATGTTCATAATAAATTACTCGGAGTTTTGCGCGTTCTTAAATATTTCTGTACATACAAATTTACCCAATGCGCAAAATGGACAAAATTACACATTACATGAATTTTTTTTTCAAGAATGATATGTTAATTAATACTGAAAATTATATTTTTATTCCAATCTCAAAGTAGTAAAAATACACATTGTATAAAGAGTCAAATGATTATAACCTCAAAGTAGTTAAATTACTCCCCGCGAACCACGGTAGGCAAAATTACTCTTGATGTGAACCGATGTGCGAATGTGCTAAACCATTGTGCACGCAAAACGGTTAGTTCATGTAAAATTATAATCGTTTTGCATGCTGAGTAAAATTATAATGGGTAAAAAATAGGACCCGATTTTACCCCTTGATAAAGTCTGCTCACAGCGCACAGACAGACACTTCACATATTGTAACGCCCCGCTTCCCTAAAATGGAAGACGAGACGTGAAGAGGTCCGCTCAGACGTGGAGCTGTGAAGCTGCAGTCTAATAAGCGTCTATAAAAATTCAAATGGCAGGTCCTTGCAACCACGAGTCGAAACAAAGCTAATAATCATTTAAAGCAGAAATAAACTCCGCTAATAACATCCACATTATTCCAACATTCAGAGGCAAGTCGTAAAGGAAAGTACAAGAGTCTGAAAAGATGCCTAAAGCATGGCCGACATAATACATAACAACAACATGAAAAGAGAGGTGCTACTCACCGAAAGCCTAACAGCGACTAAGCAGAAAACAACAGCAGCAAGAAGGAGCTCAAGGACTGGTCTCCAATGTCCTCGAACTCAACACCTGCAACCTGTTCATACTCGATGACCAACTCTGGCTCACAATCTAACATGTGACACCCAAAAGAGAAAATGGGCACATGTCAAGAAAGTCTACTAGAGACTTGTGCAAGGAAACTAAAAGAAAGGAAAGCAACCTAGCAGTTCTAAAATATGCGATGACATGGCGGTTTAAAGCATGGATGCAACAAGTAAGAAATTGCAACAAGTATCACATGGCAACAAGTATAACATGGCAAGGGTAGCAAGGCTACTAAAACATTCACACGGATTTTACAAGTCAAATAAACATGTCGTGCACAGAGTTTACGCCTTACATCTGAAGTGGTTGTACGGGCACCCTTCTACGCTGAGTGGTAGCTTAACCCTCCCCCTCCACGTGTAATCGGGCATTGGCTTTTGACCAACACATGTAGCCCGCTTCTGGATCACGAGCCAGGAAGTGTATTTGGCATAGGGTTGTGCATGCAACACAGGTGCCTAGCCTCAACAAGCAAGTACAAGTAGCGTGTGCTACGAATGCAACATTCAAGCATGGATTGACATCAAGATGCATGGCAAGGCATAGGTACAATTAATGTGCGTACAGATAAGGAAATTAAACGTGACAGGCATGACAGAGCAAAAGTAATGAGCATACAGATATGGAAATTAAACGTGACAGGCAATAATGCATGAATGACATGGCAGGGTGACAGATCTAGCTTCGTTGTGAAGCTAGATGTTAAAGTTATGTCTAGGCGAGTATCATTTCATCGTCTAGTCTCTTTTACGCTAAAACGGGAAATGGGCTTAAACATGGCCTAAACACAAGTTGTCAAGTCTCACTTGCCTGAAATACATGCTGGTATCACAATTTCAAAGTCCAATCACAGATTCTCAACGTCCAGAGCTCCCACGCTCAGTCCAACAATCAGCCTACAGTCCCGTATTATTAAGTTGGATTAGTGAGTTACAAAGCAGTAAAGATAATCGTTTTTAATCTTGAATTAACATGCGATGGTTGGGGTTCCTACAGTTAGAAATATACCTTAACACGACGCGAGAGCTACAATGACGTCGGGTAGCGACGTTAGGGGTTGGATTTTTGTAGCGCGTACGGTATAGAACGACCGGTTCTCTGTTTATTAAACACGTGCTCGAATTAGATTCGTTACGACAGATATAGCTTTTTAAACAATCCTGTTGATGTCTAGTGTTTCAATTTACTTAGGTTCTCACCCTGGGCGGGGTTCATAACATATTATTGATGTTACTATCTTGCTGACTAAGTTAACAACTTAAATATAACATTTCTAACCTAACAACTCAGACTACAGCAGCCAAGAGTGTGCACACAATACCAACCCTATAGTTAAGCATGCCAACATCATAATACTAGGTTAACTCACTATTCATCATCTATTAACAAATTGATATTAAGGTATTTAAACAAACGATCACTAACCGGTACAAAGAGCTCCCCTACGCACGTAACGTCAGCGGCTCGGGATGATTGAGCGTCGCTGTGAGCGGAGGAAGGCGCTGCCGCGATGTGACAACGTCAACGGGCACTGCTTCCGCGTGCTGCACCTGGCGGCGCTGCCGTGCGGCCTGCAGCAACACAAGGGGGTCCGGTCTGGGGGGAGAAGTGCGACGAGAAGGGGTTGACGAGGCTGTCGATGCTGGAAGAAGTTGATGGGGCGACAGCTGCTCGAAGAGCAGCGGGCAGCCGCCGCCAATGGCGATAGGGAACTGGTGTCGGATGCTTGGAGAGGGGATCAGCGGTGCTACAGGTGGTCTCTGACTGACTTTGTCGGAGGGATATCGCGTGGGAGGCTGCGGGCGGTGGCAGTGGCGGTTGACAGCCACCGCCATTGCTGCAGTTGCTTGGGGGTGCTGTGCACGCTTGGATGCGCTGCTGGGCGGAGATGGCGAATCCTCCGGTGGAGAAGCGGTGGAGCACCGGCGGTTAACGGCGGGGAAAGGCCGGGGGATGTCGTAGAGGGATGGAAGAGCAACGGAGATGTGAAATAGCTGCGATGAGATAGGGGCGGCGGCTTTTTGTGCGTTGTTCACAGGAGAACAAAGACTTAGGGTAAAATAAATAGGGAGTAAGGGCTGAGCCCATCATGTGAGGGGGTTTTAGGTCCTAGGTTAGCTGTGCCTAGGGTTTTTATAAAATGAATTGTGTGCGAGTGCAGTACGTGAAGGAAAGCTTAAAGGGTTTATTATTATCTAAGATTATAATATATATAGGGGTAGCATTGGTTTAGGACTTGGAAGACAGCAAGTGAGAGGGCTCCTCAGGCCCACTAGGGTAATACAATAGCAGTTGAGTGGGTTTGAAATGGCAGGCTATAGTTTAGGTTTGGTTTTATTCATATATATTTCTTGTTTGATTAGCCCTACTCAAAAACGTGTGTTATGGGTGTATAGTTGGGTGTGTGAGTTACGTGTTGGGTCCAGCCATGGTGTAGAAAACTAGGGTTACTAGAAAATAGGATTTTATTAGTAGAGTTAGAACTACTAATGAGGGGATCTAATATAGATTGTGCAAAATAGTGAAAGTGTCAAACGGGGCTCTAAAATTATAAGATAAATACTGGGACGACAGTGAAGACGAGAGAAGCAAAACTAAGAAGACGGATCCCGAGTTCGGCGACGGGAAATGAAACTAAAAATAAAAAGGTCCCACGACAAAAGTGAAAATCGCGACGTCTCATCAAACAAAGTCAAATCGTGGGAGAACGACCCGTGAAATGACCTTCCAAATTAATTCCACAATTTATTACTCTTCGAGAGGGTCACAACGGCATATTACACTATAGGGTTCGGATACAAACAAGGTCTAAAATAAATACGTGCACGAACAAGACTACGTGCACGTAACGCGTACGATCGAAAACAAACCGTGACATCCTACCAACCTTAGAATAAAGTCCGTCATCGGACTTTCTAACTATAAATATCTCTAGTCACCCTAGTAGCTACCCCAAATCATATCACATTATAATTCAAACCAGATATAGTCACTACAAGTGCTTATGTATGCACTAGGTAGTAAAGCAGTAACACTACCAACATGTATATATTTACGCACATTCTAAACTTACACCTATCATAGTCAGTCAAATTCATACATGTACTTCAATCATTCAAATAATCACGTACATCCCTATATAAATTTTAAACACTTATTACATACCATGGTGCACATACTCACAAACAATTAAATAGTTCACACCAGCAAATACCCTCGTAGTACTCCATGTTTAGATAACTACCTTTGAACAAAACAATAAGGATACTCTATTCCATATATCTCCTAGTGTACATCCAATGCCAACATATCAACACAAGTAACCACACCACTCAATATTAAATCAGGTTATTATATCTAAGATACATTTACCACTACTAAAATTTCACAATTATATAGTCATTCAAATGCATGCAATATTCCACCATATATTCACATCACATACGGTCCTATAACTATATTCACGACACGCCACACATACCATATTCACCAATACCTATAACTAAGCACATACTTACCCGTGCTTGGTGCACACCCACACACGCTAACATTTCATTCATATATACCAATCATACCACTAGATACTCAGCACATCTAGACACCTAGTTTAGCTAGCTCACATACGTTCACACAGGCAAGTCCTTAGTAAATAACTATACCACAAGACCAACACCTATAACTATAAACTGGTATAGCGACCCACAATCATGTGTGTAACACAACCAGGCACAAACAATGCTATCACCATACATACATCATCCATCGCTATATTCATGGTACTACATGCAAACCACGGACATATGTAACACTATACTTAGAGTATACCCACTCAAACTTGAGTGAGACTCAAAACCCCTATCAGAATACTCTATATACATAACATTATATCTATACATATACCAACACAACACTCTTATACACACACACACACACACACACACACACACACACACACACACACACACACACACACACACACACACACATCAACGTACTACACATACATATCATAATATCAATCACAACATTATATTTGATCAAATAACACCATATAATGCAATCACTTTACAAACCATAATAATATTACGTTATCAGTACACGTACACAATCATGATACACCCCTCTACACATGCATTCATCGTATAGTCACACACATGTAACATATATATTCATACCATATCCATCTACCTATAAATAGTATACCAAAACATCTACTTATCCATACATAGCTAAGATATGCAATAATCGTGTATACCTCATGGTATACACGCACATAACATCCCGTAAAAGCAAGCAATACTAATCAAAATTATAATCCTACTACCATACGTATATCACATATATACTCATGCAGCAAATACATAATTACTTACGTCTAAGCACAATACATATCTACATACGAGTACATACACGTACTAACATATAGATCAAATAATGGGCATGCACATTTAACCATAAGTACCCTAGTATCATTATACCTAATATACACCTAACTTTACCCACATATTATTTCAACCATTAATCATTATCTCCAACTACATACACCCCCAGTAGACATTCTAACACTAATTCTCATATACACAGACATCCCCAGAGTGGTATAGCTATCACGCACCTATTTATAAATACTAACACACATACAACTTCATATATACCAAGTAATTATTTGCAGTACAACGACATCACAACCTATACCAATGGGCCCACCACACTATACTAAGGTTAACTTAGGCAATAGTAAGCACTAATGGGATAACTAAACAATAGTGGGGAAAACGAAAACGAAATTGAAATTGAAACAAGATCTGGATGAACTGGTTTAGGTGAGGCGACATACAAGGGAATGGCTTGGTTGGGTGGCACAAAATATGTAATTCAGAATAATCAAGTAAGGAAGAAAGATATAAAATACGAAGTAAGGATATACTAAAATGTAAGTTATAAAATAAGAATATGACAACATCCTTATAAAACGTAGAAGGGTAACATGAAAGTTAAATCACGACATAAGAATTAGACACAGAATAATGAGTATGGAGGTGAATGGATTATTCTACAATTGAAGATAAATTTAAATGGAGATAGTATTTTCCAAAATTTTGAAGTAGGAAAATGATGAGTATAAAATCGACACGCCGGATGATGAAGTCCCATGTAACTTAGAAAAGTATAATAAAATTAAACGTGATGATGTGTTCGAATAAATTTTACTGGCATAAGTAAGAAAAGAAAATCATAAATCGTATTAGGGAAAATAGAAGTATGGTTCAGAATAAAATTAGGATATGAAAAGGAACGAGGTATGTATATATAGGTATGAAAGTATAGGCGGGAAGAATATTATAAACTAGTAATCAAAATCTCGACAAAAGTTTCAAAAATAAAAATAAAAAAATGAATTTAAATCAGCGGAAGGGTATGAAGTCTAATTATATATATTAAAAGTTTTTTTGAACGAGTTTAAACTTAGCGAATGAAGAAAATCGAAAATACTTTCATAAGATACAAGATTTGTAATGAAGAGGTTCAAAAATTAACGTCGATCGTCATGAGGCGAGGCAAGAAATATGGTTGCATGATCGAAACATAAACACGCCTAGGATATGACTCAGGAAATCTACGGGAACTCCTAAGGTCGACCAACTAAAGATTAGGAACGTAGCGTTAAGACTTCTAAGGAACTAGACTGTAATGAACTGCGTTCTGTTTGGCCCGAAATCGATGGACCCAAGCGGACGACTAAAGAAATTCTAGAAGTCTCCACTAAGGTAAATCCTAAGACGATTATATCAATTTCTAGCATGGAGTCTAACTAACAGTCAGGGACCTCTAACTAGCAAGCACAGACGTCTAACTAAGTCTTACTATAGTCCCGATCTAATGGATTTCCCTACTAGGCTGAGACAGATGCTTGGGCAACACGTTTTCTAGCCACCTAAGACATGGAAAACGCTCTTATTAGACTCAGATTTTTACGAACTGAATGTTTCGAATAATTAATGAATGTTATTATTATTATCGTTGTCCCGATATTTCACAGTTGTAAAAGGACCTGCATGGGCCACCAACAAAACCTGTCACGCCCGCTTCCCTAAAATGGAAGACGAGACGTGAGGAGGTCCGCTCAGACGTGGAGCTGTGAAGTTGCAGTCTGATAAGCGTCTATAAAAATTCAACTGGCAGGTCCTTGCAACCACGAGTCGAAACAAAGCTAATAATAATTTAAAGCAGAAATAAACTCCACTAATAACATCCACATTATTCCAACATTCAGAGGCAAGTCGTAAAGGAAAGTACAAGAGTCTGAAAAGATGCCTAAAACATGGCCGACATAGTACATAACAACAACATGAAAAGAGAGGTGCTACACACCGAAAGCCTAACAGCGACTAAGCAGAAAACAACAACAGCAAGAAGGAGCTCAAGGACTGGTCTCCAATGTCCTCGAACTCAACACCTGCAACCTGTTCGTACTCGATGACCAACTCTGGCTCACAATCTAAGATGTGACACCCAAAAGAGAAAAGGGGCACTTGTCAGCAAGTCTACTAGAGACATGTGCAAGGAAACTAAAAGAAAGGAAAGCAACCTAGTAGTTCTAAAATATGCGATGACATGGCGGTTTAAAGCATGGATGCAACAAGTAAGAAAGTGCAACAAGTATGACATGGCAACAAGTATAACATGGCAACAAGTATAACATGGCAAGGGTAGAAAGGCTACTACAACATTCACACGGATTTTACAAGTCAAGTAAACATGTCGTGCACAGAGTTTACGCCTTACAGCTGAAATGGCTGTATGTGCACCCTTCTACGCTGAGTGGTCGCTTAACCCTTCCCCTCCACGTGTAATCGGGCATTGGCTTTTGACCAACACATGTAGCCCGCTTCTGGATCACGAGCCAGGAAGTGTATTGGCATAGGGTTGTGCATGCAACGCAGGTGCCTAGCCTCAACAAGCAAGTACAAGTAGCGTGTGCTACGAATGCAACATTCAAGCATGGATTGACATCAGGATGCATGGCAAGGCATGAGTACAATTAATGTACGTACAGATAAGGAAATTAAACGTGACAGGCATGGCAGAGCAAAAGTAATGAGCATACAAATATGGAAATTAAACGTGACAGGTAATAATGCATGAATGACATGGCAGGGTGACAGATCTAGCTTCGTTGTCAAGCTATATGTTAAAGTTGCGTCTAGGCGCATATCATTTCGTCGCCTAGTCTCTTTTACGCTAAAAACGGGGAATGGCCTAAAACATGGCCTAAACACAAGTTGGCAAGTTTCACTCTCCTGAAATACATGCTGGTATCACAATTTCAAAGTCCAATCACGGATTCTCAACGTCCAGAGCTCCCACGCTCAGTCCAACAATCATCCTACAGTCCCGTATTATTAAGTTGGATTAGTGAGTTACAAAGCAGTAAAGATAATCGTTTTTAATCTTGAATTAACATGCGATGGTTGGGGTTCCTATAGTTAGAAATATACCTTAACACGACGCAAGAACTACACTGACGTCGGGTAGCAACGTCAGGGGTTAGATTTCTGTAGCGCGTATTGTACAGAATGACCGGTTCTCTGTTTATTAAACACATGCTTGAATTAGATTCGTTACGACAGATATAGCTTTTTAAACAATCCTGTTGATGTCTAGTGATTCAATTTACTTAGGTTCTCACCCTGGGCGGGGTTCATAACGTATTATTGATGTTACTATCTTGCTGACTAGTTAACAACTGATGTGTATAAATATAACATTTCTAACCTAACAACTCAGACTACAACAGCGAAGAGTGTGCACACAATACCAACCCTATAGTTAAGCATGCCAATATCATAATACTAGGTTAACTCACTGTTCATCATCTATTAACAAATTGATATTAAGGTATTTAAATAAACGATCACTAACCGGTACAAAGAGCTCCCCTATGCACATAACGTCAGTGGCTCGGGATGGTCGAGTGTCGCTGTGAGCGGAGGAAGGCGCTGCTCGCGTCGTGACAACGTCAACGGGCACTGCTGCCATGTGCTGCGCCTGGCGATGCTGCAGTGCGGCCTGCAACAACACAAGGGGGTCCGGTCTGAGGGGAGAAGTGCGAAGAGCAGGGGTTGACGAGGCTGTCGATGCCGGAAGAAGTCGCTGGGGTGACAGCTGATCGAAGAGCAGCGGGCAGCCGTCGTGAATGGCGACAGGGAGCTGGTGTTGGATGCTTGGAGAGGGGATCGGCGGTGCTACAGGTGGTCTCCGGCGGACTTGGTCGGAGGGATATCACGTGGGAGGCTACGGGCGGTGGCAGTGGCGGTTGACAGCCACCGCCGCTGCTGCAGTTGCTTGGGGGCACTGCATGCGCTTGGATGCGCTGCTGGGCGGAGATGGCGACTCCTCCGATGGAGAAGCGGCAGAGCACTGGCGGTTAACAGCGGGGAAAGGCCGGGGGATGTCGTAGAGGGGTGGAAGAGCGACGGAGATGCGAAATAGCTGCGATGAGATATGGGCGGCGGCTTTTTGTGCGTTGTTCACAGGAGAACAAAGACTTAGGGTAAAATAAATAGGGAGTAAGGGCTGAGCCCATCACTTGAGGGGGTTTTAGGTCCTAGGTTAGCTGTGCCTAGTGTTTTTATAAAATGAATTGTGTGCGAGTGCAGTACGTGAATGAAAGCTTAAAGGGTTTATTATTATCTAAGATTATAATATATATAGGGGTAGCATTGGTTTAGGACTTGGAAGGACAGCAAGTGAGGGGGCTCCTCAGGCCCACTAGGGTAATACAATAGCAGTTAAGGGGGTTTGAAATGGCAGGCTATAGTTTAGGTCTAGTTCTATTCATATATATATATATATATATATATATATATATATATATATATATATATATATATATATTGTTTGATTAGCCCTACTCAAAAACGTGTGTTGTGGGTGTATAGTTGGGTTTGTGAGTTACATGTTGAGTCCAGCCATGGTGTAGAAAACTAGGGTTACTAGAAAATAGGATTTTATTAGAAGAGTTAGAACTACTAATGAGGGGATCTAATAAAGATTGTGCAAAATAGTGAAAGTGTCAAACGGGGCTTTAAAATTATAAGATAAATACTGGGACGACAGTGACGACGAGAGAAGCAAAACTAAGAAGACGGATCACGAGTTCGGCGACGGGAAACGAAACTAAAAATAAAAAGGTCCCACGACAAAAGTGAAAATGGTGACGTCTCATCAAACAAAATCAAATCGTGGGAGAACGACCCGTGAAATGACGTTCCAAATTAATTCCACAATTGAATACTCTTCGTGAGGGTCACAACGGCATATTACACTATAGGGTTCGGATACAAGCAAGGTCTAAAATAAATACGTGCACGAACAAGACTGTGTGCACGTAACGCGTACGATCGAAAACAGACCGTGACACATATTGCTCAAGGCGGAATATCAAACGACAAGGTTTTCAAAGATTGCTCAAAGCGCACAGCCCGAATTTCTAAAGATTTGATTTTTCTTTATTGGCTCGAAAGATACATCACCGTGTCCACTACATCGATCAAACAAATTGGTGGAGAGAGATCAATCGATTTGGGGGGATTTAACCTAAATTTCTCAAATTCGGCATTTGGTAAGTATATACTTTTAAGTACACTGTAGTTGAAATGCTTATTCAAATGGGTAGAAAATGATGTATAAATTTGGTGATTTTACATGCATGCAGATACGGTTGAGATTGATGGAGAAGGTACAAAAATCCAAGGTACTATTGATTTATCTTTTCTACAATAATGCAGTAAATCTTTGATTCCAAGTCCAATTAGTTGGATGAATTGTTTGATACAAGATAATATGGAATTTACAAACGAATTTACTATCGCACAAATTTTTAAGAGTAGAGACGAGCTGTTTGAGTGGATAAAGAACGTCGGCCGAACACATGGGCATGTGATTGTTACCAAGTCGACGAGTTTGAGTAAAACATCCAATAGGATTCCTGCTGTTTACTTTGCATGTGAAAGAAGCGGGATTTATAGGGGACACCGAAAGAAAAAAAAGACCGACAAACCAGTTAAAACCAAGAGTTCATTTTGCGCATGTTAGTTTGATGAATCTGGGAAGAGAATTAGAAATCATACACATTGAGTGAATCACATAGCCTTGTAGTCGCTCCACTCCAAGGGTTCAGACTCGTGGTTCTTCCGAGCTCTTATAAGAATGAAACATGAACATAGTACCCAAATGCAAAGGCCCAATGGGACAATAATAAAGATGAAAGTGACAACCAAATAGAAGATTAATTGAACCAAAAAGATCAAGATAATACCCAAGTCTTAATGGCAAAATCCTTGAAAGGGAGTAGAGAGAAAGATACATATATATTATACCTTGTCCTGCTGCAATGTGGTTCTGATAATTTCTTCGAAATTTTTCCTAGGGCAAACTGCAATAACCGAGATTCCATTGGCTTGCAGTGCTTGAAACAACACCATCACCTTAATTTCAAACAAATCAATCTTATTAAATTCTAAAATTTGAGGGTATCATTCATCAATGTGCCAGTTGTTGTCATTTTTGAAAGATAGAATAGAAGAATGAACTGAAAGTATATTGATCATGAATCTTCTTCTCAGAATATGAGAGTTGGTACAAACTTAGTAATTATGTTCAGCATTTACATACGAAGAAAAAATCAGCCATTGTCCCATGAAAGACATCAACTAATCTTAAAAATCAAAATGAACATCATGAGCATATACCTTAATGAACTCCTGATCAAAAACTACTTCTGCCTCAAAATCTAGTGCAAAATTACCTACCATTGACGTCTGCTCTGCAATCGGATAAAAACATTAAGGAAAAAAATTGACTGAAAGTAGATTGTTCCCATTTCAAATGAACTGACTTCAAATCAATAACTAATTAAGAATTTAGCATAACATACAACTGCAGATTTAAAATATCATATTTAAAACTAATGAATACATCAAGAACAACAGAATAAACTTAACCTCAACTGAAACATTGATAACGAAGCTGCCCTTAGAAAATTTCATAGAGGCGATGATACAATATGCCTGAGGCCGAAAACTCTGTCTCTAGGATTCAAGATCATCGTCTTCTGAGATACCCATCTCCAATTACTAACCCTAAAATTTTCAACACCTATAAAAATGAGCAAACTTTCTGCAAGAAATCATCATCCTAACAAAAACCCATTTCAAAAAATCCAGTAAACCCCTAAATTAAGCAATATTGAAACAAAATTACTTAACGCCAACCCAAAATCTCACCTTGCATTGCCAGTTACATGAAGTTAGCACACATTGTAACTGGCAATGCCACAATCATCTGTTGTGCCTCTGAAAAATTCACAGACCCAATAAGACATAGTAGAGTATTGTAACTGGCAATGCCACAATCATCCCAAATATAACCCTACAAAAAAATAAAACATAAACAAAGTATGCATAAAAGAACAATATAATCTCTGATTCAAATGCATTGTTTAATGAACTTACGCCGTGCTCAGAACTTCAGGATGCAAGTTGTACTCCCTCGTGAACACAAATGGCACTATCCATTGAGGCAACGCAGCCTAGAAAAAATTTTGTACTCACATTAGAAACAAACTAAATATTATGTTACAATTTTGTGTGAACTCGCCTGAACTAAGGAGACTTTGATTGTAGTGCCTCTGATGCCAACCTGCACTCTTTTTTATGACCATCTCTGCCATAGTTACGGGTCCGATGGCAGAGCCGATCATAAAACAGAGTGCAGGTTGGCATTAGAGGCACTACAATCAAAGTCTCCTTAGTTCAGGCGAGTTCACACAAAATTGTAACACAATATTTAGTTTGTTTCTAATGTGAGTACAAATTTTTTTCCAGGCTGCGTTGCCTCAATGGATAGTGCCATTTGTGTTCACGAGGGAGTACAACTTGCATCCTGAAGTTCTGAGCACGGCGTACGTTCATTAAACAATGCATTTGAATCAGAGATTATATTGTTCTTTTATGCATACTTTGTTTATGTTTTATTTTTTGCAGGGTTATATCTGGGATGATTGTGGCATTGCCAGTTACAATACTCTACTATGTCTTATTGGGTCTGTGAATTTTTCAGAGGCACAACAGACGATTGTGGCATTGCCAGTTACAATGTGTGCTAACTTCATGTAACTGGCAATGCAAGGTGAGATTTTGGGTTGGCGTTAAGTAATTTTGTTTCAATATTGCTTAATTTAGGGGTTTACTGGTTTTTGTGAAATGGGTTTTGTTAGGATGATGATTTCTTGCAGAAAGTTTGCTCATTTTTATCGGTGTTGAAAATTTTAGGGTTGGTAATTAGAGATGGATATCTCAAAAGAGGATGATAAAGACGATGTTCTTGAATCCTTGAGACAGAGCTTTTGGCCTCGGGCATATTGTACCATCGCCTCTATGAAATTTTCTAAGGGCAGCTTCGTTGTCAATGCTTCAGTTGAGGTTAAATTTATTCTGTTGTTCTTGATGTATTCATTAGTTTTAAATATGCTAGTTTAAATCTGCAGTTGTAGGTTATGCTAACTTCTTAATTTGTTATTGATTTGAAGTCGGTTCATTTGAAATAGGAATAATATACTTTCAGTCAAATTTTTTCCGAAAGGATTTTATCCTATTGCAAAGCAGACATCATTGGTAGGGAATTTTGCACTAGATTTTGAGGCAGAAGCAGGTTTTGGTCAGGAGATCATTACGGTATATGCTTATGATGTTCATTTTTATTTTTAAGATTAGTTGGTGTCTTTCATGGGACAATGGCTGATTTTTTTTCCTTATGTAAATGCTGAACATAATTGCTAAGTTTGTACCAGCTCTCATATTCTGTGAAGAAGATTCATGATCAATATACTTTCAGTTCATTCTTCTATTCTATCTTTCAAAAATGATAACAAGTGGCACATTGATGAATGATATCCTCAAATTTTTGGGATTATTAAGATTGATTTGTTTGAAATTAAGTTGATGGTGCTGTTTCAAGCGCTGCAAGCCAATGTAATCTCGGTTATTGCGATTTGCCCTAGGAAAAATTCCGATGGAATTATTAGAACCACATTGCAGCAGTACAAGGTATAATATTTATGTATCTTTCTCTCTACTCACTTTCAAGGATTTTTCCATTAAGACTTGGGTATTATCTAGAGCTTTTTGGTTCAATTAATCTTCAATTTGGTTTTCAATTTCATCTTTATTACTGTCCCATTGGGCCTTTGCATTTAGGCACTATGGTCATGTTTCATTCTTATCAGAGCTCGGAAGAACCACGAGTCTGAACCCTTGGAGTGAAGCGACTACAAGGCGCTGTGATTCACTCAATGTGTATGATTTCTAATTCTCTTTCTAGATTCATCAAACTAACATGCAACCCTAGGTGGCAATGGGATATCTCATAAATGGGTATCAACTTTTCAAGTCTTTGCTTTTGTGCAAGTTTCGATCCCTTTGCTTTTGTGCAATTTCTAAAATTTTTGCACTGACAGGATCTATACCAATCATAGATTAACTATATTGTAGCTGCATGATACACAGGTAGATGAGGGAGAGTTGGAGGTATTCCATAAAGTCACTGCCCTTTGCAATGGAAACACAGAGTTTTTTGGCGGTGGCATGAAGATTACTCGAACAGCTAATCCTTTTAGTGGAAACTTGGAGGTGCTTTTCAATTTTGTTATTGTGCATTCTTCTTTTTTGATATGTCTACGAAAATTGGAATACCGAGGGTGAATTTGATGGGTCAATTGGTTATTCTTCAAGATTTCAAGTGGTTCGATTTTGTCTTTAAACAACATAAGCTATATAGTGGATCACATCTTTCAGAGAAAAATGTCCATACCATGATGTAACTTCTATTTATCCTCCCATCGGTTGCCAGTATTTTGTTTTTCATATTAACATGAATTTTGTTTTGTTTCGTGATGTTTTTCATTGCGTCGGTTCTCATTCTTCTCATCTATGTACATCTCTTTGTCTAGATGTATTTTGTATTACGATTTGATGGTACAGTGTAAGATCCATTGAAATAGCTGAGGTGATGAGAAGAGGGGACATATATGTGCAATCTGATGGAGAGCATTTCAGTTTCCTTCCAACAAGATGTTCAATTTTGCCTGCTGCCATTGAGTTTTTACACTAACCACAAGCATTTACTGCTTTCTTTTGATGAACTTTTTGTTTAGTTTTTTGTTTCTCTCTTTTCTGTTTATTTTCATATGTGTATTATTAACAACATCTGATTGTCTTCCGTTTAAAATCAACACGATTTGTATTTTTTTGAAGATTTTGATGGCAGGTGTCGCATGAGCACTCAATGCCCATTGTGTTGGCAGATTCAGTCAGATGGAATGCATCCAAGAAGAGATACTGGCTTCTATCCTGGCATGGCGTCTGATAAGGCAGGCAAGTGATCTGCCCGGTGTTCCTTCCTACTCCACAACATCCTTTGTTCGTAACTCTTAACCTTGTAAAAAATTAAAATCAAAATTTCACAAAATTAAATAAAAAGATTAAAATTAAAAAATAGAATGAAATGCTAATTGTTGGTTGTGTTAGTTCTTTTGTTTTGGGAATTGGCAATCAGCGTTGAATTTATAAGATGTTAAGAGGTGCAAGCTGAAGGGCACTTGAAGGGTAAGAGCACCGACAACCGTCGAAGATTCATTCAGTTCCTGAAAATAGATTATTTTCCAAGTCAAGCTATGGAGAAGGGTAAAATCATGGTACAATCTGCAACCTGAAACTTTTCGATGCAAAGCATATTGTGCTTATTTCAAATTGCATATTGACACTAGTCATAATTTGTAGTATTCTGATGATCAAAAGCCAAAATTAACTTGAAAGGTTACAAACTTATGTGTATGGAGGTTTTAAAAAAATTGGATTTTATGAATAACAATAGGACCTTTTATGATGGAAGAATTCTATTAGTAATATCAAACCATTTATGTTGCTGCAAGATTTATGCAAAGATGCTTATAGTTTTAACTTTTTTTGTTGCTTTACATAACAAGTTAGGACACTTGGACATAACTTTAGACCGTGAAGAAAACATGTATTCTATGATCACTGTCTTTATCTCAAAAAAGGCAATATGTATTGTAATCCAGAGAGCTACACATGCAATTCTACAGTAATATGATCTAAGTTCATAAGTTTTTACATCGATATAAATCTGATTCATTAGGCATTTAGGCCAAATGTTGTTTTAACTTTGAAATAGTTTATAATATCTAAAATTTAATGCCCCATGGCATGCTATTCATTCAGATTCATTATATACGCTGGCAATTACATTTTGGGAACTGAAGAGTTTTTGTGGGGATTTAGGGCTGTCAAATAAGGAGGGAGTTTTTTTGTAAATTACATTCACAAATACGAAGTTTTCCTTGCCAATTATCTCGATTCAATGAATTATACTGTGAAACAAATCTAATGTACATAATAGTGATTGTTTTCAATTGCTTTACTTCAGATGATAGATTACGACATATGTGCATGTAATTATAAATGTGATTTACATATTTCTAACCAACAAAATCATGCAGGCACCAATTCAGTGATGCAACCTTTAATTCATAGCAAAATTTTTGGCAGATTGGCATGATAAACACCATTCACCTCACCATAGTGGTGTCTTATATTACTAACGAAAGCTCACCATAAAGAGGAAATATAATGCCAAAACATCTCAGTTGGGTTCAACCACAGAACTGTGCTTCATTGGTAAAAGAAATTCAGAACCGAATAATCATCATCCCCAGCAAAGTTTTCATGTTTTTGAGAAGAAAACTGATATACTTATTTAATAATTTATTGGCAATAGTATAGCATGTGTTTTTCCTAAATATAAACTGATATACTTAGGATGCTTGGATCATGAAATTTTTAAAGAGTGTTGTTCAATTTGCGATCATAACAAAAAGAACCTCTTTCCTGTCAAGATAGTATAAAGGAAGTAGTCATATGGTATTCACCATAGCTATATTTATATTATAACATGAGAGTTACAAGTCCCTTGGAACCCAAGGGACACCCACCAAAGGTCTCCCCCATTCATAACACTCCCCTCATCCATCCATTCTTAGCCTATGAATTCTTCAGGATCTAATACGCTAATATGGGGTGGATACTGCTGGATCCAGAGTTACCGTGTTTGCCTCGTAAAAACCTTAGCTGTGAAAAACCCAGTGGGAAAAACCCAACAACTTAAGGAAAAAAGTACAATACACAAGTGACTCCCCCTGATCCATCCAAGCTTCAGGCTTGTAGGTCTTTCAGCTGTCGCATCACTATTACAAGTTTTCTAAAAGTACATCTAGGCAATGCCTTAGTAAACAGATCAGCTAAATTATTACAAGACTTAATCTGTCGTACTTTAATCTGCTTCTGCTCATGTAGCTCGTGCGTCCAGAAGTACTTGGAAGAGATGTGCTTCGTCCTGTCGCCCTTGATGTAACCAGCTTGTAGTTGAGTTATACTAGCTGCATTATCTTCAAATAATATGGTTGGCTCAAGGTCTTCCATCTTCAGGCCGGTCGTCACTAGAATGTGATGAATAACTGAACGAAGCCTGACACATTCTCTGATAGCTTCATGGATCGTCAGGTGCTCTGAGTGGTTGGATGAGACTACTGTGGTGGTCTGTTTCAAAGATTTCCAGGAGATGGTTGTACCATCGAAAATGAATACCAGTCTGTGATTTCTCTGTATGTGGATCAGACCTGTAACCTGTATCTGCATAACCAATCAAGGTGGAAAATCCACATTTCGGGATGTATAATCCCAAGTCGATTGACCCTTGGAGGTAGCACAGAAGCCGCTATACTCCATTTCAGAGGCGCTTCGTGGGTGCTGAACTATATTTGGCTTGTAGGATGAATGCGAACGCTATATCGCGACACGTGTAGTTTGCCAGAAATAGTAGTGCTAAAAAATGGCACTAAGGTACGGTACTTGTAACGGCCGGTACTCACTATTCATTATACGGCTGTACGTATAGCAATTTCAGGTACCTGATTGGTTTTGTTGCTTAGTATGTGAGTCGTGTCGTTGTGTCGATAGGGCCGTATCATCTTGGTTGCATCCTTAGCAAGCCATCCCTCGATGTGTGCCCAACTTGAGATTATTGTCGCCTTTGGACCCCGTACCCTTTGTACGCGTATTTTCCTTGAAGTTCGCGTATTTTTCTTAGCCTTATCTTTCATTTGGAACGTATGATGTGATATGCCGTTGGGACCCTCTGGAAGAGTATTAATTTGTGGGAATATTTTGAAGCATCATTTCACGGGTCGTTCTCCCACAATCATACGTTGTTTGAAGAGGCGCCATGATTTTCATTGTTGTCGCGAGACCTTTCTATTTTTAGTTTCGTTTCTTGTCGCCCTAGCCATGATCGGTCTTCTTAGTCTTGTTTCTTTCGTCGACACGGTTGCCCCAGTATTTATCTCATAATTTTAGGGCTCCGTTTGACCCACTTTCACTATTCCTCCCAACCTATTTAATTTAAACATTAAGTTTTTTGATTTTTTTCCCTAATTAAGCAAAATTAATACTAATCTCTATTAATATTATTAATGAGATTTCATCCTCTTTCTAATCCTATTTCCTTTAATCCTTAGCCCTCTTGTTTGAGTCTAGGCCGAACCCGGTTAGAGGAGCACACACGCACACACCCAGGTTAGGGGGAGAGAGAGTAAGGGAGAAGGACCCATTGTGTTTTCTTTAAACAAATATTTAACCTAATCTTAGACTTGGTCTCACGTGAGCAGCCCTTCTTTTGTAAAGAGACCTAGGTCTCATTATTTCTCCCAGCAATCCAAGGAGCGCTGCCCTATATTTTCACAGTGCCGTAAACACAAACCCCCCCTCGCGCCGCCATCTTCTTCCTCCCTCCGACCAAGACCGAACGCCGTCTTACCACGCCGTGTACAGCATGTTCCCCACCGTTTCTGCCATGGTGTCGTCGGGCGTGCGTGCGACAGCGCTCAGCGGCACCCAGCAGTGCCGCTCAGGCCATATCGCCGCTCAGCGCCACCCCGCACTGCTCCATTCACCGACGACGCATCTCACGGCGTCTCTCTCTCCACCCTCACCCAGTTCTCCGACCCCCTCCTCCTGTTGACGCCAGACGGCCTCCCTACGACGGCCGCGCCACCACACGTCACCGAAGCACCCAAGGCTGCAACCCACATCTTCTGGCCCGCTCCTCGCTACTCACGATAGCCTTGACGTTCTCATTTGCATCAACGCCGGAGCACATGAATCGTGACCTGACCGTACAATTACTTTTAAGGTGAGGGATTATTTATATTATAAGGGTTATAGTTATCTTCTTAGTATATATATGTTCTTCACTGTGTTCTCTTTCTTGAGAACAGAACCTTGATACCTAGGTTTATTATTAAGTTATATGGGTATGGAGCTTTGGTAACATATCATATTACGTACTTACTAGTTGGTATACAATATATAGGTGCTAAATTTTTGTTATCGTTTAATTAGTTAAACACGTTTAGCTTAATACCGTGTATCTGATGACGCAGATATAGTATGTCTTTCTTCGTGACTCGTTACCCTTCCCGAGCTGACGTCGTTACCTTACACGCTACCGGAATCCAACCCCTGACGTCGCTACCCGACGTCAGTGTAGCCCTCGCATCGTGTTAAGGTATACCTGAACCGTAGGAACCTACATCGCATGTTAACAAGATAAAAATTGTAATTTTATTGTGTTGGTTAACTCACTAATTCAATTTAATAATACGGGACTGTAGGCTGATTGTTGGACTGAGCGTAGGAGCTCTGGACTTTGTGAATATATGATCGGACTTTGAGAATTGTGATACCAGCATGTATTTCAGGCAAGTGAAACTTTTCAACTTGTGCTTTAGGCCATGTTTTTAGGCTATCCCTTGTTTTTAGCGTAAAAGAGACTATGCAACAAAATGATACTCAACTAGACGCAATTTTAAGATCTAGCTTGACAACGAAGCTAGATCTGACACCCTGCCATGTCATTCATACATTTTGCCTGTCACGTTTAAATTCCATATCCGTACGCTCTTTACTTTTGCTCTGCCATGCCTGTCACGTTTAAATTCCTTATGTGTATGCACATTATTTGTACCCTTGCCATGCCATGCATCCTAATTTCATTCCATGCTTGAATGTTGCATTCGTAGCACACGCTACTTGTACTTGCTTGTTGAGGCTAGGCACCTGCGTTGTTGGCACAACCCTATGCCAAATACACTTCCTATCTCGTGAACCAAAAGCGGGCCACATGTGTTGGTCAAAAGCTAATGCCCGATTACACGTGGAGGGGTAGGGTCAAGCGAGCACTTGAGCTTAGGAGTTGGCCCGTACAGCCGCTCCAGCCAAAAGGCGTAAACTCTGTGCACGACATGTTTACTTAACTTGTAAAATCCATGTGAATGTTTTAGTAGCTCTGCTACCCTTGCCATGTCATACTTGTTGCACATTATTACTTCTTGCATCCATACTTAAACTGCCATATCATTGCATATTTTAGAACTGCTAGGTTGCTTTCTTTTAGTTCTTTGCATAAGTCTTTTGTAGACTTGCTGACATGCGCCCTCGTCTCTTTTGGGTGTCGCATGTTAGTTGCTGAGCCAGAGCCCGTTGCTGAGGACGAGGTGTCTGTTGACGTTGAGCCTGGGTCCACTGTTGACGTCGAGTACGAGGACACCGGCGACCAGTCGTAGAGTCTTCTTTCAGTGTTGCTTTCAGCTTAGTTCATGTTAGGTTGTCGGTGTGTATCGCCTTTCCCCTTTTTTGTACGTTTATTTCTGTTGTCCATGCTTGCACCTTTAGACTCTTTTTAGCCTGGTGGCTTTTCTGTGATGTTGAATTTTATTTGTGGACATTCTGAGATTGGAATAAATTATATCTCTCTTTCTTTATTATTATTTTTGTTCTGTACCGCAGTTGCAGGGACCTCTACTTGGTTATACGAGACGCTTTACAGACTGGGGCCTCACAGCTTCAAGTCTGAGTGGACTTTTCATGCCTCGCCTTCCGTTTATGGGAAGCGGGTCGTGACAGGTTTTATTGGTGGCCCATGCAGGTCTCTTCTTGCAACTGCGAATTATTGGAACAACGATAATAATAATAAAACGTCCATTAAATAAATTAGAACATCCAAGCCATAAGACTCGAGTCTAATTTTTATCGTTTTCTATGTCACTAGATAGCTGGAAGACGTGTTGCCCAAGCATCTGTCACAGCCTAGTAGGGAAATCCATAGATCAGGACTATAGTAAGACTTAGTTAGACGTCTGTGCTGGCTAGTTAGAGGTCCCTGATTGTTAGCTAGACGCCATGCTAGAAGTTGACATAATCATCCTAGGAGTTACCTTAGTGGTTCTTGCCTAGCTCTGACCATATTAGACTTCTAGAAATTCTTTAGCCGTTTGCTTGGGTTCATCGATTCCGGGCCCAATAGGACATGATCTTGATTCTCTTAGGACCTTTCCCTGAGGTCTCTAATATATTCTAGCTCATTAGAAAGCCTTAGTGTTAAGTTTCTCTTAACCTTTAGTCAACCCGATAATTAGAACCCCTTGCTTCTATCATTTTCCTGATCACTACACTTCTGTGTTACTGACCGTAGAATTCCATCGTAGTTTTCTTGAACCGTAATTTAGGTGCATTCATCATACAAACACATTCTTTGCTCTCGATTCACGTGATCACCACATTACGATAATCGTTGATCTTTCGAATGTCCTCCGTTGCAAAGCTTGAATCTTTCAAAGTTGTTTTCGGTTTCCCTTGATTAAAAGTTTTGCCCAGTATAAATTTTGTTTTTAAACCCTCTTCTTATATATTTAATTCCTCACCTTACGATTGAGTAAAAAAAATAAATTTCCTTCTTAGATTTTGAAGCCTATTGGTTGTAAGTTTAATTACTATCTCGTAACTATTTTCTGACATATACTTTTGCATTTCGGTTTAAAAACTCTATTACTATTTTAAAAATTCGATGTACCATCTTTTCTAAACTATGAGATTCATGTTAACCGCTTAACATACATACTTTAAAATATTTTTTCCAAACTAAATAAACTTCAATTATTTTTATATATCAGTTCTAGGTACGTCGTACTCGTACTTTAAAATCTTTGTATAAAACCGTTTCTTTTGGCAAATCCTGGTTCCTCTAAAAGTAGTTTCAATATTATTTATTTTAAATTTCTCCCCAGTTTAAGTACTTTGAAAGCATTTAACATGAGCTTAAATTTTCTACACTTCAGTTAATCTAATTTCATTCTTTGAATTTTCGAAATTTCTGCCGAAATTATATTAAATTACTGCCGTATAATATTTTCTAACCTACATCCTTAATGTTCGTGTGAATGTTTTATTCTTCCTTATAATGATTTTCAATAAGCTAATAAACCATTTTTTTCTTATTATGTATATACGACTCAAACTTATTTCAAACAACTCATTTTATCGACCACCAATATTGTTATATGCATAAGAGCACTCCAACTTTTGAGGTACGACCGGTTTTGTACTCTTCGTATTTTAACTTATATCTTTTGCACACTATTTTTCTGTATCCTATAAGAGTAATGTTACATCTTTTCCTTCCCCACCTAAACATTCAAAATTATATCCCTAATTCACCTAACTAAGTTGTCTCCTTATCTTCGTCCTATCTGAAGTCGCCCTTTTCGATCTTGTTCGTTACACTTTTGGTTTCGGTCTCCTTCGATTGTAGTGCTCGTTGTTGCCTGTGTCAACCTTAGCATAGTAGCGAGCCAATTGATTTTATTGCGATGTCGTTGTGGTGCATGTATAAGTAGAGTGTGTGGACCCGTGTGTGAACCCCGGCGTATCACTCACGTATGAGTGTACTCCCCTGTAGTATATTAATGGTTGCCTATTGTGTGATATATACATACTCAGTGTTATTCATGATGTATATGAAGTTGTATGGATGATATTAGTTATATATGTGTAGGTAGCTATAACGCTTTAGGAATGTCTGTATATATATTGGAAATTGTACTGGAGTATAGACTAGTAGTGTATGTAGTTTGAAGATACTTGTGAATGCTTGATATGTATATATATATTAGTAAGTCATGTGAATGCTTGAGATCAAGATGCCTCCACTTCTGAATCCAAGCGAGTCAGGGAAAATTAGGACTTTAGAGATGTAGGATAGAGCTATTTTTGATACATGTAGCATCTGCTTGATTTGTACAGTTTGATGCAGAGGGGGCGTGTTAGTGGAGGGTGACGGCGCTTGTGCCCTCTCCCCTTCTTAACATAACCAGCCTTCACACTGCTGTATTCTGTGTACATTACTATTTTACAATAAAGACTCACACTAACTTTCCAAAAAAAAAGTCACATGAATGTTAGGTGTAATGATAATAGGTGTACTTATAGTTAAGTGAGTAGGCCTATTATATGATCTATGTGTTAGTACGTGTGAGTGTGTGCTCGTACGTAGATATGTATTGTGCTTAGACGTAAGTAGTTATGTATTTGCTGCATGAGTATATATGTGATATACGTATGGTAGTAGGATTATAATTTTGATTGGTATCGCTTGCTTTTACGGGATGTTGTGTGCGTGTGTACCATGAGGTATACACATTATTGCATATCTTAACTAGGTATGGATAAGTAGATGTGTTGGTATACTAATTATAGGTAGATGGATATGGTGTGAATGTATATGTTACAAGTGGGTGACTATACGATGAATGCATGTATTAGGGAGTGTATTATAATTATATGTGTGCTGATGTCTGTAATATTATTATGGTATGTAAAGTGATTGGACTATGTGGTGTTACCTGACTAAATATTAAGTGTGATTGACATTATGGTGTGTATATGGTTATGTTGGTAGATGTGTATACATTGGAGTGGTATTGGTATAGGTATAGATACCGTGTTACGTATATAGAGTATTTTGATATGTGTTTTGAGTCTCACTCGAGCTTGAGTGGGTATACTCTAAGTATATTGTTACATATGTATGTAGTTTGCGTGTAGTACCATGAATATAGCATGGATGATGTAGGTATAGTGATAGGATCATTTGCGCCTGGTTGTGTTACGCACATGATTGTGGGTCGCTATACCAGTATATAGTTATAGGTGTTGGTCTTGTGGTATAGTTATTTACTAAGGACTTGCCTGTGTGAACGTATGTGTGCTAGCTAAACTAGGTGTGTAGATGTGCTGAGTATATAGTGGTATGATTGGTATATATGAATGAAATGTTAGCGTGTGTGGGTGTGCACCATGCACGGGTAAGTATGTGCTTATTTATAGGTATTGGTGACTATGGTATGTGTGGCGTGTCGTTATAGGACTGTATGTGGTGTGAATATATGGTGAAATATTTGCATGCATTTGAATAACTATATAATTGTGAAATTATAGTAGTGGTAAGTGTATCTTAGATATAATAACATGATTTAATATTGAGTGGTGTGGTTACTTGTGTTGATATGTTGGCATTGGATGTACACTAGGAGATATAGGGAGTAGTGTATCCTTATTGTTTTGTTCATAGGTAGTTATCTAAACGTGAAGAACTACGATTGTATTTGCTGGTGTGAACTATTTATTTGTTTGAGAGTATGTGTACCATGGTATGTAATAAGTGTTTAATAGTTATATAAGGATGGACATGACTATATGAATGATTGGAATACGTGTATGAGTATGAATGACTATGATAGGTATAAGTGTATAATGTGCGTGAATATATATACATGTTACTAGAGTTATTGTTTGACTACCTAGTGCATATATAAGCACTTGTAATGACTATACCTGGTTCAATTATAGTGTGATGTGATTGAGATAGCTACAGTCTGGCTAGAGTTATATTTTTAGTTAGAAAGTCCGAGGACGGACTTTATTCTAAGGTGGGTAGGATGTAACGTCCGATACTCACTATTCGTTATACGGCTGTGCGTATAGCAATTTCGGGTACCTGATTGGTTTTGTTGCTTTGTATGTGAGACGTGTCGTTGTGTCGATAGGGCCGTAGCACCTTGGTTGCATCCTTAGCAATCCATCCCTCGATGTGTGCCCGACTTGAGATTACTGTCGCCTTTGGACCCCGTACACTTTGTACGCGTATTTTCCTTGAAGTTTGCGTATTTTTCTTAGCCTTATCTTTCATTCGGAACGTATGATGTGATATGCCGTTGGGACCCTCTGGAAGAGTATTAATTTGTGGGAATATTTTGAAGTGTCATTTCATGGGTCGTTCTCCCACAATCATACGTTGTTTGAAGAGGCGTCATGATTTTCATTGTTGTCGTGAGACCTTTCTATTTTTAGTTTCGTTTCTTGTCGCCCTAGCCGTGATCGGTCTACTTAGTCTTGTTTCTTTCGTCGACAAGGTTGCCCCAGTATTTATCTCATAATTTTAGGGATCCGTTTGACCCACTTTCACTATTCCTCCTGTTTCAGAGTGTTTTCTCACTACAAAAGCGTTGACCGTGGATAACCCGGTCAACGTGGTCAAGGGGCCCGCTTGGGTCCCTCGGGTATGTCGAGTCGGTGCAGACGAGGCACGAGTCGGAGTTGCGGACGACGTGGAGCGCGTCGGCTGGGTCGAATCGGGATCCTCGGTCGTAAGGAGGGCGAGGGGAAGCCTCGACCCAAGTTGAGACGCTCGGCCTCGGTCGGTCAGACGACGAGGGGTAGCCTCGATCGTCCCCCTGGTTACGTGGCCGGTCGCGGGGCGGAGGGGAAGCCTCGGCCCGGTGTGGAACGCTTGGCCTCGGACGGTCGTGCTCGGCCTCGGTCGGGCGGGCGACGAGGGGCAGCCTCGGTCGTCTCGCTTGATGCGTGGCCGGCGAGGGGCGGAGGGGAAGCCTCGGCCCGTGGATCTGATGTCCTCCTGCGTAGACGAGAACACTCGTCAGGGGGGCCGGACCTTGGTTCTGGCCAAATCCCCTCCGATGCCTAAGTCAGACAGTGATCTGAGAGAGGAGGCCCGGCGGAGACGGTTCGACTCGAGAGGAGATCGGAACGGCGTCTCACGGCGCGAGCGGGGGAGGAAGGAGATGAAATGGGGGAACTAGGTCGTTGATGGAGTACCTTAGGTTTTGGATACCTGAGATGCGGTCCCTTGTCCAGTCGTCCTTCTAACCCTTTTATAGACCTCCCGCCGTGATTGCCCCCGACCCACGTCGCTCGTCCGCCCTCGATCGTGCCCCCTCAATCCGCCCCCCGTCGCCGCTCCCTGCGCCATGCCAGCACCCCCCCATAACAGCCATTAAGTGGTAACGGGATCGGGGGAACGGTTATCGCTGGAGTGGGTGAGTGACTCATGCGTTATCGGGGCCGGGTCGGATCGATATTTGGGGGCCCTCTATGGGGCTTTGTCAGGCGGGCCTGATCGCGCAGATGGGCTTCCTATCGGCGGTCGGGCATCCAGGCTCGTATCTTTCGGGCTTCGTTCGTTGGGCTGTGCTTTTGGGCCTATGTTGTTGGGCCTTCACAAAATAGACGTATCAATTGCCCCCATCGGTGGGGCCGATCGGCCTCGGCTGGTTCGGGTCGACCGATGTGACTCCTGGGGTTCCGAGTGGCGCGTCAGTCGAGGCGTGGTTATAAATGAAGGTGATGATGAGGCGGATCGATTGGACTTCCTTTGGCACCGATTTCGAAACGCCGCCGGTTCTCCGAGACCTGCCACGCGTTCCTGTCAGGCGCTTTGAATTCGCCCCTGAGTCTGGTATATAAGATCACCGGCTGTGTGGATCACAACTTCTTCCTTGCTCTTCCCTCTGTCTTTGCTTTTTCGCAACTTGGAGTCTCCCATCGCCTTCGTTTCCTTGTCTTCTCCAAATTAACAAAAAGGTAACTCCTTTCTTATTTTCATATTATGGCTGCTCTTAGGATAGGTGGTTCCGGCCAAGGGGTGAGGGACACTCCTGAGTCGAGGCGTTCCTTTCGAGATAAGGGGAAGGGGAAGCTCTTCCCGGACTACGCGGGCGATGATGTGGCGTCGGCTGTCGTGAGGCTTAATGTACCCCCGGTTATCCTCCGAACGCCGTCGGGGAATCCTCCTTCAGTGGCCACGGAGATCCGGGAGAGGTATCTCTGCTACACGAACGATGTTCGAGTTCCGTTCATCGATGAGCGGATCTGCCATCCTAGGAGCAATGAGGTCGGTGTCTACGTCGAGATGTTCCGCCTGGGTCTTCGTTTCCCGCTCAATCCCTTCCTCATCCAGGTCATGGAGTATCTCATGGTGCCCCTTTGCCAGTTCACCCCTTGTTCGATTGCGGTACTGACGGGCTTCGTGATGCTCTGCTGTACCCGTGGTCTGGAGCCGTCTCTCCCCCTTCTCTTTTACTTTTATCGGATCCAGACGGTCAGCCCCGGGTCATGGTTGCAACTCCGAGCCCGCTTGAGGAGGGAATGCCTGATCGGGCTACCCCGCTGGTCGGGGGATTGGAGTTCGGATTATGTCTTCGTGGTCTTCCTGGAGGGTGCCCAAATTCTGACATGCTGGGGTGGGTCGGTCCGGCCCGACTCAGCGCTAGCCCTCTCTGAGGCGGATATGGCGGCCGCCGCGCTGCTGTCGACCCTCCCCTTGGAGGCGAAATCCATCTGGTCTTTGTTGGACGACCTACTCTTGAAGGCCGTCTTGTGGTCTCCGGGTAGGTCGCTTTTTCAGTCCTGGGTTGCCCCATAGCTTACCCTGATTTCGGTTTCCCTTGCAGGAATGGCTGGTCGCGAGTTCACCCGCGATGTTGATGAGCTGATCCGTCGTGGAGCCGCTCGGAGCCGGGGTAGTACCTCTGGAAGGGCGCCTCGGCGAACCGTTGAGGAGGAGGTGCACCGAGCCGAGCCTTCTGTGGGTAAGGTGGTGGCCGCGCCTCCCGCCTCTTCTTCTGGCGATCTCCTCTCCAGGGGGTCGTAAGGGCCGGATCCGCCCCGCCAGCCCAAGAGGCGGGGGGTAACGACGGGTCCGGTGCAGTCCCTCCTACCCTTGGCGTGCCCCCCCTTGTTCCCGAGGGTGGGGATGGTGCGAGGCGGAAGCGATCCCCTTCGGCACCCGCGGAGCCTCACGGAGGGAATAAGAGGAAGGAGGATGTGGATCTCTCTAGTCCTGCGTGTTCCGTGCTTCCTGCGACGACCACCGGGGATCTTCCGGTGGCCCTGACAACCACCCCCGTCGCAACGTCCCCGCCTCCGCTGCCGGGAATCGGAACCCTGTTGGCGGGCAGCTCGGCTTCCCTCGAGGTCACCCCTGGGGACTCGGTGTTTGTCGACCGAGCCCTGGCCCAGCGGATGGCCGAGGACTCCGTCCTTCCCCGGGACCGCAGTCTCCTCGAGAGGATTCCCGCCGACAAGATGTCGGACTCCTTGGTCTGGATCCTTCAACAGGTTCGGCTATCTTGCTGTCCTTTCCTTCCCTTCACTCTCTTCTTAGCCCATGTCTCGTCTTCCAGGGTTCAACGCTCGCCGTGGAGCTGCAGTGCCGAGCCGTCCGTTTGAGGGAGCTGGAGGAGTCCTCCGTGAGGGCCCACGAGCGGGCCGGGGCGGCGGAGATAGCTATGACGGAGGCCCAGATGGAGTCTCGGCATCTCAAGCTCTGTGTGGCCGAGCTGGAGGGACGAGTGGGTGACCTCCAGGGAAAGTTGGAGGACGCTCGGCAGTCGGCTGAGGAAGCGACGGAGTCGTTCCGCCTGGAGAGGGAGGAGCTTCAGAGGGAGCTGTCGGATCGGCGTCAGGTGGCGCGGCTTGCGGAGGAGGTGGAGAGGGGTGTCGTCGGGACCCTGGGGGAGAAGATATTCGAGGTTCTCAGGGAGGCCTTCGGTACGTATGAAGACCTCATCGCCCCTCGGATTGTCGAAGTCGTCCAGTCTTCCTTCCGGGATTGCGCGGAGCGTGTCCGGCAAGCTCCCCCGCCTGTCGATCCCCCTCGCTCCGAGCAGGGCGAGGCGCCCGAGGATGTGTCCTCTCGAGCCCGGACCCCCTAGGTCGTCCCTCCTGGACGGTTATCCTTGTTTTTATCCTCAAATTTTTTAGCATCCGCTTCGCTTTGGGCCAGTCTACTTGAGATGGACCCATGACCCCGCTGTCCCCTTCGGCTTCGCTACCGGCTCCCTGCTTCAGAGCCAATAATTGCTGGTTGCATGGATGTTCGCTTAGGCCAGCTACTTTAGGTTCTCGGTCGACAGGTTTTGCTCTGCCAGTGTTGCCCTAGTTTCTGTAGGTGACGAACTTTGTTGTCCGTCGAGAGCGGATTATTTGTAGAGAGGTTTCTTCGCTTCGATTCCCTGTAAATGAGACACACTTTTGTATCTTGGTTAACTGTTATAAATGAAATTGACTTACTCGGACTTCTCGCGTATTTTGCTTTGCTGCCTCGTCCTCGGCCTAGGACTGGTTGACGCCCGAGCTGGCTGGGGGAATTACCTCCAGATTCACGAGCGATGGAGTCGGTCGACTAGGGTGAAGCTCCTCGGCTTAGGACCGGTCGGCGTCCGCGCTGGCTGGGGGAATTTCCCCCAGACTTATGAGCACAGGAGTCGGTCGGTGAGGGCAAAGCTCCTCGGCTTAGGACCGGTCGGCGTCCGCGCTGGCTGGGGGAATTTCCCCCAGACTTACGAGCGTAGGAGTTGGTCGGCGAGGGCGAAGCTCCTCGGCTTAGGACCGGTCGGCGTCCGCGCTGGCTGGGGATTTGCCCCCAGACTTATGAGCGCAGGAGTTGGTAGGCGAGGGCGAAGCTCCTCGGTTAGGACCGGTCGGCGTCTGCGCTGGCTGGGGGAATTACCCCCAGACTTATGAGCGCAGGAGTTGGTCGACGAGGGCGAAGCTCCTCGGCTTAGGACCGGTCGGCGTCCGCGTTGGCTGGGGGAATTGCCCCCAGGCTTATGGGCGCAGGAGTTGGTCGGCGAGGGCGAAGCTCCTCGGCTTAGGACCGGTCGACGCCCGCGCTGGCTGGGGGAATTGCCCCCAGGCTTATGAGCGCAGGAGCTGGTCGGCGAGGACGAAGCTCCCCCTCCCCCTCTAGTGAGGCGGCGGTCTTCATTCTTTTGCACCCTTAGTGAAATGTTGATTCCGTCGAAGATTGAGAAAAGACAAAAGGGAATGCAATTGTACTCTTAAGGGTCCTGTCGGACCAGTACATTTGGATGAAAGGAAAAGGAAATAAAGCTAGACAGAGGGATGTGAACCTAGATAATCCCCTCGGACTAGGCTATGGCTGGGGGAGGGACCTCGCCCGCTCACTCTATGATGCGGAGGGGTCCTTGGATGGTGTTGATCTTCTTCCCCTTGTCCGGCTGCATGGAGGTCCCTTCTCCGTGGGCCGGCTCGTCGGCTAAACTCCTGGCGTGCCCCTGGCTCATCAGCTTCTCAATGTCCTTCTTTAAGTGCCAGCAGTCTTTAGTGTTGTGGCCATTGTCCTTGTGGTACTTGCAGTACTTCTCTCCATTCTTCCCACCTCTTTTTGCCTTCGGTGGGGGGCGATCGGCGCGCTCTTCCTTCTGTACTTAAGCGAGGACGGCGTCGGGGGTGGCGTCCCTCATACCCTCTCCCCGCTGCCTGTTTCTCGGCCTCTTCTCGGTCCGGTACCCTTCGGGGCTGCCTCGTCCGCTATCGCCGCGCTTGGTCCCTCGAGTGGCCTTTCCTGCCTCAATGGCCAAGGTCTCCTCGGTCAACATGAAGCGCTCGGCCCTCGCCATGATCCCTGGGAGGTCCTTCGGGGGATCGTTGTGCAGAGATTTCTTAAGGCCTCTATGGCGCAGCCCTCTCTTGAGGGCCGTTTGAACAACAAGGTCGGGAGGGCTGTTCACGATCAGCCTTTCCGTGTTGAAGCGGCGCATGAACTGTCGGAGCGGCTCGGCCGGGCCCTGCACTATGTTAAACAGATGTTCAGCGTCAGGCTTTACCTGTCTCCCTGCCATGAACTGTTTGCAGAATAGCTGGGAGAGTTCCTCGAAGCTTTCGATGGAGCGGCTGGGTAGGCTGCAGTACCAGGTCCTCGCCGCTCCCCTGAGAGTTGAATAGAAGCCCCGGCAGAGCAGGTCATCGTCAGCACCTTGGAAGGACATGTCCCCCTCGTAGTCCATCACGTGGTTTCCCGGGTCTCCTATCCCGTCATACTTCCCCAGCGCCGGGATCTTGAATCGAGAGGGGACCCGTGCGTCGGTTATTCTCCGTGATAGGGGGCATCGGTCTCCGTGGATGCCCCCGGGGGTTCGACACCCGCCTGCCTCTGGTTCGTTCGGTGGTGGAGGGGGCACAGGCACCGGCAGGGCTGGCTCCGCGGCCCTCGCCACACTGGGGGTCGGGCTGACCCGGCGTTCCCGGCTCCTCCGGCGGGAGCTCCCGCTCCGCCGTGATCGGTCTCTCGAGTGGTGTCGATTGCTTCTCCTGCGGTGGGGTGATCATGGTCGACGAGACGACGCGGTCACCGATTCATCCCTCGTGCCTTCAGTTTCTCTTCGGCTCCTTTCACGATGAGGGGAGGAGGCCCGTGATCGCGCCTGACGGGAACCGGACAACGTGAACCGACGCTCCCTGTTCGGTCTTTGGTTCCCGTGGTCATCGACCATAGCGGATCGTAAGAGCGGAGGACCCCCGCCCAACGATGGTCGTCGCCCAACGCGCCTCCGTTAGCTGGCGCAGTGCCGACGAGCTGCTGTACTGCCGCGACCAACGTCTGGATGTTCACGTTGGTCTCCTGGGCCAGGGCACGGAGTTGTCCCTGTGTGGCCAGTTCCGACCCGCCAATCTCTTCGGTTGAGGGGGCGGGGTGATTGTTGACGGGCGTGTCTTCAAGGTTGCCGTTGGATGCGCCATTCCCCTCCTCTGGGATGGGGGGCATGCGTCTCTTTCCGTTGCTGGGTCGTGCCATTGCAGGTGCAGTTTGCTTCTTCATGGGACAGTTTGCGTTTCCCACAGACGGCGCCAGATGTTTCAGAGTGTTTTCTCACTATAAAAGCGTTGACCATGGATAACCCGGTCAACGTGGTCAAGGGGCCCTCTTGGGTCCCTCGGGTATGTCGAGTCGGTGCAGACGAGGCACGAGTCGGAGTTGTGGACGATGTGGAGCGTGTCGGCTGGGTCGAATCGGGATCCTCGGTCGCAAGGAGGGCGAGGGGAAGCCTCGACCCAAGTTGAGACGCTCGGCCTCGGACGGTCGGACGACGAGGGGTAGCCTCGATCGTCCCACTGGTTACGTGGCCGGTCGCGGGGCGGAGGGGAAGCCTCGGCCCGGTGTGGAACGCTCGGCCTCGGACGGTCGTGCTCGGCCTCGGTCGGGCGGGCGACGAGGGGCAGCCTCGGTCGTCTCGCTTGATGTGTGGCCGGTGAGGGGCGGAGGGGAAGCCTCGGCCCGTGGATCTGATGTCCTCCTGCGTAGACGAGAACACTCGTCAGGGGGGCCGGACCTTGGTTCCGGCCAAATCCCCTCCGATGCCTAAGTCAGACAGTGATCTGAGAGAGGAGGCCCGGCGGAGACGGTTCGACTCGAGAGGAGATCGGAACGGCGTCTCACGGCGCGAGCGGGGGAGGAAGGAGATGAAATGGGGGAACTAGGTCGTTGATGGAGTACCTTAGGTTTTGGATACCTGAGATGCGGTCCCTTGTCCAGTCGTCCTTCTAACCCTTTTATAGACCTCCCGCCGTGATTTCCCCCGACCCACGTCGCTCGTCCGCCCTCGATCGTGCCCCCTCAATCCCCCCCCCCCCCCCCCCCCCCCCCCCGTCGCCGCTCCCTGCGTCATGCCAGCACCTCCCCATAACAGCCATTAAGTGGTAACGGGATCGGGGGAACGGTTATCGCTGGAGTGGGTGAGTGCCTCGTGCGTTATCGGGGCCGGGTCGGATCGATATTTAGGGGCCCTCTATGGGGCTTTGCCGGGCGGGCCTGATCGCGCAGATGGGCTTCCGATCGGCGGTCGGGCATCCAGGCTCGTATCTTTCGGGCTTCGTTCGTTGGGCTGTGCTTTTGGGCCTATGTTGTTGGGCCTTCGCAAAATAGACGTATCACCTCCCAATCTATTTTATTTAAACCTTTAGTTTTGTGATTTTTTCCCTAATTAAGCAAAATTAATACTAATCTATATTAATACTATTAATGAGATTTCATCCTCTTTCTAATCCTATTTCCTTTAATCCTTAGCCCTCTTGTTTGAGTCTAGGCCATACCCGGTTAGAGGAGCACACACGCACACACCCAGGTTAGGGGAGAGAGAGTAAGGGAGAGGGACCCATTGTGTTTTCTTTAAACAAATATTTAACCTAATCTTAGACTTGGTCTCACGTGAGCAGCCCTTCTTTTGTAAAGAGACCTAGGTCTCATTATTTCTCCCAGCGATCCAAGGAGCGCCGCCCTATATTTTCACAGCGCCGTAAACACAAACCCCCCCTCGCGCCGCCATCTTCTTCCTCCCTCCGACCAAGACCGGACGCCGGCCTACCCCGTCGTGTACAACAAGTTCCCCGTCGTTTCCGCCATGTTGTCGCCGGGCGTGCGTGCGACAGTGCTCAGCGGTTCCCAGCAGCACCGCTCAGGCCACATCACCGCTCAGCGCCGCCCCGCGCTGCTCCATTCACCGACGACGCATCTTACGGCGTCTCTCTCTTCCCTCTCGCCCAGTTCTCCGACCCCCTCCTCCTGTTGACGCTGGACGGCCTCCCCAAGGCGGTCGCGCCACCATACGTCAGCGAAGCACCCAAGGCCGCAACCCACATCTTCTGGCCCACTCCTCGCTACTCATGACAACCCTGACATTCTCATCTGCATCAACGCCGGAGCACATGAATCGTGACCTGACTGTACACTTACTTTTAAGGTGAGGCATTATTTTCATTATAAGGGTTGTAGTTATCTTCTTAGTATACATATGTTCTTCACTGTGTTCTCTTTCTTGAGAACAGAACCTTGATACCTAGGTTTATTATTAAGTTATATGGGCATGGAGCTTTTGTAACATATCATATTACTTACTTACTAGTTGGTATACATCGTATAAGTGCTAAATTTGTGTTATTATTTATTTAGTTAAACACGTTTAGCTTAATACCAAGTATCTGATGACACAGATATATTACGTCTTTCTTCGTGACACGTTACCCTTCCCGAGCCGACGCCATTACCTTACACGCTACAGGAATCCAACCCCTGACGTCGCTACCCGACGTCAGTGTAGCACTCGCGTCATGTTAAGGTATACCTGAACCGTAGGAACCTACACCGCATGTTAACACGATAAAAATTGTAATTTTATTGTGTTGGTTAACTCACTAATTCAATTTAATAATACAGGACTGTAGGATGATTGTTGGACTGAGCGTGGGAGCTCTGGACTTTGTGAATCTATGATCGGACTTTGAGAATTGTGATACCAGCATGTATTTCAGGCAAGTGAAACATGCCAACTTGTGCTTTAGGCCATGTTTTTAGGCTATCCCTTGTTTTTAGCGTAAAAGAGACTAGGCGACGAAATGATACTCGCCTAGACACAATTTTAAGATCCAGCTTGACACCGAAGCTAGATCTGACACCCTGCCATGTCATTCATACATTTTGCCTGTCACGTTTAAATTCCATATATGTACGCTCTTTACTTTTGCTCTGCCATGCTTGTCATGTTTAAATTCCTTATCTGTACGCACATTATTTGTACCCTTGCCATGCCATGCATCCTAATTTCATTCCATGCTTGAATGTTGCATTTGTAGCACACGCTACTTGTACTTGCTTGTTGAGGCTAGGCACCTGCGTTACAGGCACAACCCTATGCCAAATATACGTCCTGGCTCGTAAACCAGAAGCGGGCCACATGTGTTGGTCAAAAGCCAATGCCCGATTACACGTGGAGGGGTAGGGTTAAGCGATCACTTGAGCTTAGGAGTTGGCCCGTACAGCCGCTCCAGCCAAAAGGCGTAAACTCTGTGCACGACGTGTTTACTTGACTTGTAAAATCCATGTGAATGTTTTAGTAGCTCTGCTACCC
The DNA here is from genome assembly GCA_030789695.1 of Scilla litardierei. Taxonomy (NCBI): domain Eukaryota; kingdom Viridiplantae; phylum Streptophyta; class Magnoliopsida; order Asparagales; family Asparagaceae; genus Scilla; species Scilla litardierei. The sequence goes on along the minus strand of JAULAV010007638.1, from coordinate 15,202 downwards.
TTGCCATGTCATACTTGTTGCACATTATTACTTCTTGCATCAAAACTTAAACTGACATGTCATCACATATTTTAGTACTGCTAGGTTGCTTTCTTTTAGTTCCTTGCACAAGTCTTTTGTAGACTTGCTAACATGCGCCCTCGTCTCTTTTGGGTGTCGCATGTTAGTTGCTGAGCCAGAGCCTGTTGCTGAGGACGAGGTGTTTGTTGACGTTGAGCCTGGGTCCACTGTTGACGTGGAGTACGAGGACACCGACGACCAGTCGTAGAGTCTTCTTTCAATGTTGCTTTCAGCTTAGTTTCTTGTTAGGTTGTCGGTGCATAGCACCTTTCCTCTTTTTTGTACGTTTATTTCTGTTGGCCATGCTTGGGCCTTTAGACTCTTTTTAGCCTGGTGGCTTTTCTGTGATGTTGAATTTTATTTGTGGACATTCTGAGATTGGAATAAATTTATATCTCTCTTTCTTTATTATTATTTTTGCTCTGTACCACAGTTGCAGGGACCTTTACTTGGTTATACCAGACGCTTTACAGACTGAGGCCTCACAGCTTCAAGTCTAAGTGGACTTTTCACGCCTCGCCTTCCGTTTATGGAAAGCGGGTCGTGACAATACTTCAGGACCATATGTTTCCTCCCCCTCTTCCAGCGGCCGGAAGGGGTCTATATGTACATCCAATGATTCAACGACCATTGGTGTACTTAGGATGGTACTTATCTATATCTAAATTTATAAGTAATTTCCTTGTGTATGTGGTTTTATTTAACTGGATTCCTCCACTGAGGTGTTCTATCTGTAAGCCAAGATAATATTTAGTCTTGCCTATGTCTTTCATTTCAAACGATAGTTTGAGGCTTGCAGATATATCATCAATCTCTGCAGGAGATCCGATGTGGTTTAAGTCATCTATATTGACGGCTATTAATACGAATCCAGTTCCCGTGGTTTTAATGAAAATACACGGTTAGACTTCATTATTGGTGAAACCTTGGGAAAACACTCAGCCTATTATACCATAATTTTCCCGATTTTTTGAGACCGTATAATGATCTTTTAAGCTTAATCGAATAGACGTCCCGAGGTCTATCTTTTATTTCTGTTGGTATTTTGAAACCATATGGAAGTTTCATAAAGATATCTTTATCTATATTGCTATGTAGATGATCGGTCCATATTTTACACCTTTTTTCTGCATGTTTGCATGCCATTTGGATTGCTCATATTGCAATTTTCATGATTATTCGACGATATTTCGTTACTTTTCACTATTTCTCGTTTTCGTCTGATTTCAGGAAATATGGAGCAATCGGGAGCAAAATGAGCTTAAGGGACTTGCACACGTATCGGAGCATCGCTCATGGCCTTATTGAGGAGCTAATGGCGCTGGAAGATGAGCGGGAGAAGAAGAACATCGAAGGAATCGACAAGGAAGCGAGGAGGAGGAGAAATGAGCTCTGAAATAGGCCACTCGGCCGAGCAAGACAGTTCACTCGGCCAAGTTAAGCATCCTACTTGGCCGAGCAAGACTGACATGTCGACGTTTGCCTGACCAGTGTGCCACAATGCACTCGGCCGAGTGGTTAATTCCACTCGGCCGAGTAGAGAACTCCACTCGCCCGAGTGAAGGCCAAGATTTCGAAGAGAGCCATGCCAACTTCTCTGTTTTTCTGGATGATCTGTAGACTGACGTACTCGACCGAGTCACACTTCTCACTCGGCAGATTCATATTTCCACTCGGCCGAATGACACGAGCGCACAGATTTTCAGACACCCTCTCACTCTTTTGAAATCTGCTCTCTTTCCAGCAGGCAAAGTATTTTTCTCATATTTTTTTACAGATAGTAGACTTCATGACGGTTCCAATGCCACCAAGAACGCGCCAATCGGAGGTCGGATGAAATCTAGAGCATTTCTGCAAGTTGATGTTGTAGTGCTGAAACTACTACTCGGCCGAGTCATATTTCCACTCGGCCGAGTGAGCGCGGGCGCAGAACATAAGTTGCGACCAGAGCTGTCCTTGGGCACGATTTTCAGAGGGTTTCTAGGGTTATTTTCTAGGGTTTTGAGGGGACTATATATAGGGTTGGTAGCCGTCAATAGAGAGAGTTCCATATTATTTTCTTGGAGACTTTTTTAGAGGTTAGGCCTGCCCTAGGCCTCCTCTTGGATCTAAAAGCTTGTATTTGGATTGAAATTCTTCATCAAAGCTAAGTATCTTCGTTCTTGTTATTTGAATCATTGATTTGATATCTTTTTGTATGCAAGCAGTGTTTTTTATTGATTCTCATATCATTATTGCTATGCTTAGTTGATCGTTGCTCTAGGTCATGGTGATGAATGAATTTCTACGTTGCTAGAATTGCTAGGAGATTAGGTTGTGATTGATTTATTACGGATAGCTAGTAATTTCTATCGATATGGAGTTTGCAAGAGATTGGATTCTAATCGAAGGGAATGCCTAGATATTAGATTTAGATTTATAATCGAGATTCACTAGACTTGGTTTGAAAGAGATTGGACCAAAGCTAGCATTTTTATTATAAATCTATACCCATATTCATTTGCAAGAGATTGGACAAATACGAGCTATTACAATTTAGATCATAACTCGAGTTTGCACGAGAGTGGGCTCGAGGAGCGATTGGACGATGATGTCGATCCTAATGCTAGTGGCTTAGGTTAGGGTTTGCACAAGAGTGGGCCCTAATCTCGGTTGCTATAGACCGGCAATTGCGTGAGAGCGTGAGCTTGGTTCTCTATTTAGTTACGACTAGTTCACCTTAATTCAAGTCTTGCAACATTGAGATTCGCGATTCACCGAGATGAGTGACGATCAGTAGTGGAGATTCCCTAGCCTTAGACACTTTTATTATATTGAATTTGAATCGATATTTATCACTGACACCGACATCCATCACCATTGTAATTACATCACATCATAATCCACATCCACCAATAAAACATTCGTAGTCGAGCCAACCTGGGATAGATTGGAGCCAACACCACCTCCTTGTGTTCGATAACCTGCTAGCCACCACATCGTGCGCTTGCGGTAAAACTACGACTGTCTCCCGGGTGTGTATCCGGGGGGATCAGTAGATATGCAGTCACAACGTCTACGAGCTGCATTTCTAGGCCTTCCATTTAAGCTTATTATGAATCGGAAATGTGATCGAGCTACAAGCCGTGCTTTGTAGCGTAAAATCTGATTATTCTTATTTAATTTCCTTACAAATACCCACTTGTACAAATACCCACTTGTATCCCACAGGTTTTACACCTTTTGGTGTTTGGACTACTGGTCCAAAGACTTTGCGTTTCAAGAGTGAGTCTAGCTCTACTCCTATTGCTTCGTTCCACTTTGGCCAATCATCTCTGCATTTGTATTCGGTTAGAGATAGTGGATCGATATCATCGTCGCATTAAGTGACATGAACAACAATATCGAACACGAAGTCGTCATCGACGACAGTGCTTTTTCTATCCAGTACATCCCCAGTACGTACGAATTTTAATGATATTTCTCCTGTATTGTCCTCTTTGGGGGATTGAAGGAGGGGAGAGGTTACTGGTCTGAGCTCAGCATCCTGTGGTGGGATATTCTTTATTTCTCCAGGTATTATCCTCTTACGAGGGAATTTATCCTTGGAGTCACGCGGCCGTCCTCTTTTTATTTGAGGTACGGCCGATTCTGCTGCCGGTGGATGGCACCCATCTGTGGGGATGTCAATCCTAGCTGGCGTATTGGCAACAGGGACGTTGTTGAGTATTGGACTTCTCCCTACTTGGTGTTAATGATGAGCAAACATAAATAATTGTGACTAATCCCCAATTTTGCAGTTAATCCATTGCCTAAGCTATTTATGAAGATCTACTAGCAATGGATGACTCACAAACTTCATTGAAGGCAAATGACATGAATTGGATGATAGTAGATAATGATTGAAGATCCGTGAAGACTTCAAGCTCATACGATGGAAAGAAGAGATTATTCGTCAATGTAATTTTCTTTTATCTCTTCTAGTATGTAGGTTAGAAGTAGAACTTTGATGGAGCACTCACACAAATCTACATTCAGTCATAGAACTTCATTAGATCAATTGTCCTTTGATCCCAATTCATTTCTTTATTGATTATGTTAGGATTGTTTATAACAGTCGACTGCTGAACAGTTTACAGTCGCCTGTCTCAAAAACAGTCGACTGTGTTTTGTTCTACAGTCGCCTGTTATGCACAGACTATTACAATATAGTTTTGGGCCTTCTCTGATTATTTCGCACAGGCTACTGATGAACTATACACATGCGCCTGTCCAACTGACAGTCGACTATTTTTTGTAAATCAGTCGCATGTCTATCCTTTGTCCAAACTCTGTTTGATCTGACTTTTACGGCCAGTCGACTTATGACGTATATACAGTCGACTGTATATACTGCAACAGTCGTCTGTCTGTGAGTCATTTCTTTGACTCAGCTCTATGGAAATTTCTCAGGCTTTTGACAGTCGTCTGCTTAAGGATTTACAGTCTCCTGTTCTGATTAACAGTCGACTGTGTTCCTTGCATCAGTCGTCTGTCCTGTTACTTGTGAGATTTCCAGTATTAGTCTAACTTACCCATCTCTCGGCTAGCCGCCTGTCAAAGAAATTACCGTCGCCTGTTGGTTTAACAGTCGACTGTCTTTGCTTCATCAGTCGACTGTCCACGTGGTAAGTTACCGTTATGAATTCACACCTACCCTTGCTGACTGTGCAACAGTCGACTGTGGATTGTTCAACAGTCGACTGTCGCGAGTTCAGATTCTATACGTTGAGATTTTTCTCACGGATTCCAATTGGGTTTTTGGCTAAACTGTTTTGTGGATTTGAGAAAACTATAAATAGAGCTTTTACTGTTCCATTGGAAGGTTACTCATTCATTGCAAAATCTCTCAAGCTTTCATTTCCAAAGATCAAAGCTCTCAAATCCAAAGCCCTAAGTATTTCCAATACTTGATCTCTTGCTCTCCAACCTAGAACCAAAGAGTGATCTTCTAGGTAATTGGTGCAGTCAAGAGAAAGGGCTTCTCGTCTCTTCCAAGAGTGTTCTTCAACACACATCACACTCCTCCTTCAAGTTCTACTTCAAGGCATAGGTGATTGTAAGTGTTGTTTTCATTATTTCATAACTTTCTTTATTTGATTTTTTCTCTCGGTTGTGAGAGTGGTTTTTTTCTTGCTCCCTGGTTGTGGGAGTCAAGGACATCGATTGTATTCGATTGCACTTATAGGGTTGCTACAAGTGGGCTTTAAGGAAACCTCAAGTTAGGGTTCTAACTTGAGTATCCGGTGGTATCCGGGTGGTAGGGACGTAGGATTACCGGGAACAAGTCGGGAGTTGACTTGGGTAATCCGAACCCTTGAAACATCTCTGCGTTTGCGTGTGTTTCATTTTGGGTTGTTTTCCTATTCCGCACTATTTGTTGGATTTCATTTTATTTGGCGTAAATTCCTTTTAAATTTGCAAAAACACTATTCAACCCCCCTTTTAGTGTTTTTCCCATAGACAGGGTCCTTACAACTGGTATCAGAGCACAAGATTATTTCTATGGCATCCAATAACAACAACGTACCTCTGCCTCCTTCGTACAACAATCACGATCGTGATGGAGCATCCACACTTTTCGAAGGGCAATTTACGGTATGTCCTCCACGTTTCAATGGTACTAATTTTGGCTATTGGAAGTGTAGGATGGAGACATTCCTTAGGAGTGCTTCACTTTGGAGAACTCTCCACAAGGAGTACGTCGAGCCCACCGAAGAGGATTTCGAGAAATGGACGACTACGGAGAAGTCCGCCTAAGTCAACAACGCTAAAGCAATGAACGCTCTTCATTATGCGTTGGACCCGAATGAGTTCAACAAGATATGCACATGTAAGAGTGCATATAAAATTTGGAACCATCTCATCGTTACCCACGAGGGAACAAACAAGGTAAATCTTTCAAAGTTAGATGTTGCCGTACAAAACTTCGATTTGTTTCATATGCAGGATAATGCGACCATTGCATCGATGTACGGACGCTTTACCGACATCACGAATGAATTGGAAGCCCTTGGCCAAATATACACCGAACCTGAAAAGGTAAGGAAGATCATCATGGAGATGACCTCCAAATGGGAAAGAAGAGCAATCGCCATCGAGGAGGTCAATGACTTGAAGAACTACACCGTGGTGAATCTGATCGGGACTCTCATGTCTTATGAGGTAAGACGAGAGAACCGATTAAAGATTAGAGCAATGATGAATCCTTCAGAGGCTAAGAAGAAAGCCTTGGCATTCAACACCAATTCATCATCCTCCGATAGTGAGGAATCCGAGAACGAGATGGATTTGGGTGAAATGGCCCAAATGGCAAAGAAGTTCCAACGCTTCTTCCGTAAAGGTAAATTTTCCTCAAATAAATGTTTTGAGTCTACTAATGCTACTTCTTCTCTTTGCTATAAGTGTAATAAGCCAGGGCACATCAAGAGGGATTGCCCAATGCTAAACAACAAAGAGAAGTGGAAGGCACCGAAGTACCACAAGTCCGATAAGAACAAGAGAGACAAGAAGAAAGGACTCGTAGGTACCTTCGACGACTCAAATGATGACTCATCAAGCGATTCCGATGATGAGAAGGGTGAGAGCGCCCACATGTGTTTCATGGCCCTAGAAGACCCACTCTCCGATGAGAGTGATTCCGACACGGATGAAACCGAGGTAACTATGGATGAACTTCGTATTGCTAACGAAGAATTATTTGCTAAGTATCAATCTTTAATGCTTAGATACACTAGCTTAAAGAAATCAAATGTTAGCAAGTCATCCATTCCATGCATTATCAACAATGACACCATTGTTGATACTTTAACTCTTGAGAAAGCAAACTTAGCTTCTCAAAATGTGACATTGAGAGATGCGGTGAATTCCCTCAAATCTCAACTAGATCAAACACATCCTAAGGATAATAGTGATCTAGTTACACGTCACACACAATTGAGTTTAGAGAATGATTCTCTTAAAACTCAAGTGCACGAGCTCAAAGCACGGGTGTCCACCTTGGATACCAACATTTCTTCTCTAAAGGAGAAATATGAGCTCATGTCCTCCCGTATTGTGAGATTCAACAAGGGAAAAGGACAATTGGATGATTTGCTTGCAAACCAATTTCCGGCCACACATCGTGATGGTATTGGGTTTGTGAAAGCAAATGCATCCAATGATCCCACCTCCTATAGTGGTGTCACTATAGACTTTGTGAGGCCTTCCTCTGGTGCATCCACAAGTGGTGTCAAAGACATTATAGGTAGCAAACCTACCAAGAAAATCACCACTTCACCTTCTCTTTCTTTTGGCAAGAAAACCCACTAAAGGTGGAAACCAAAAGCAAGGCCATGCTTACATATACACTAACACTCATCCACGTAGGAAACCTCCTACTTCACAAGTGGATAATTATGACACATTTTATGCTCCGCACTCACGGACACGTACACAACCACACATGAGAAATACTCATGTACGTGCTCCTATACACCCGTATGCTCATCGCATCATTCTTTCATGTATGCTCATCCTCCACATGTCATGCATGATTCATATGCTTCATATAATATGCATGTTCCCAAGCATACATATCATCCTAGAATGTACAATGCATATCCTCCACCACATCTCTATGCTAGAAATCATGTTCCTAAGAAGCATGCACCACATAGAAATCCAACACATATGCATGCAACAAGGAAGAGGACTCCCAAGATTTACACTATTAGGGGTCCTAAGAACACTAGTCTAAATGATAGGAATTCTTATGTTGATTCATATTTTCATGATGTGATTAGAAATAGTAATTATGTTGGGAAGCGGAAGTCCACTTGGACTTGCTTCCAAAGGGCTACTCCCCTTGGACCCAACAAACATTGGGTACCATAAGCTTATGGTATATTATATAGGTACGCAAGAGAAAGAAGAAGAGCAATAAAGGTCAAACTTGCTCTAAAGGGAAAGGATGGATTCTCGATAGTGGTTGCTCCAAACATATGACGGGAGATCCCTCATTGCTCTCCGAAGTGATTATCATCAAGGATGGTGCAACGGTCACTTTTGGAGGTAATCAAAAGGAACCATCATAGGAGTAGGTATCGTTGGTAATCTTTCCAAACGCTTAATTACTAATGTTTATCTTGTTAGTGGTTTGTGTCACAATCTCATTTCCATTAGTCTACTTTGTGACAAAGGTTACAAGGTTAACTTTGGAGAAGGATTGTGTACTATTGTTGATTGTGATTCAAATGTTTTATTTTCTGGTATTAGGCGTAAAAATATTTATTATTAGAGCTTGCCTAAAACCGTAGAACATTGCTTAGTTGCTAACACAAGTGAACAACTATTATGGCATCGCCATTTTGGTCATGTTCACTTCAAGCACTTATGTAAGTTAGCTAAGCATGATCTAGTCAAAGGTTTTCCTAAGATTGCTTTTAAAAAGAAAAACTTTTGTGATTCGTGTCAAAGAGGTAAACTAAGTTAATCTTCATTTAAGCTTAAAAAAGGGATTTCTTCTAAGAGGCCCATAGAACTTCTTCATCTAGATTTATTTGGGCCAACTAGAACCGCTTCTTTAGGTAATGCTCATTATGGATTAGTTGTCGTTGACGACTTTTCAAGATTTACTTGGGTTTCATTCTTAACTAATAAGAATGAAGCTTATGAAGAGTTTACCAAATTTGCAAAGAAGATTCAAAATTTCTTTGGATCCACCATTATCACTATCCGTAGTGATCATGGAGGAGAATTTGAGAATGAATCTTTTACTAAGTTTTGTGATGACACCGGGATAACTCATAATTTTTCCTTCCCTCGGGCACCACCACAAAATGGTGTTGTAGAGAGAAAGAATAGGACTCTTATTGAGGGTGCATGCACTATGCTCCATGATAGTCATCTTGGACTACAATTTTGGGCAGAGGCGGTGCACACGACATGTTATGTGCTCAATAAGATCCTAGTGAAACCCCGAACGAACAAAACTTGTTTTGAGTTATTTTATGATAAAAAGCCTCTAGTAAAATATTTTCGTGTTTTTGGTTCAAAATATTTTATAAAGAACACATTTGGTAATTTAGAAAAATTTGAGCCAAGATCAGATGAAGGAATTTTTGTTGGATATTCCACACGTAGTAAAGCCTACCGGATATACAACAAAACTTCTTCAACAATTGAGGAATATCTTCACGTACCTTTTATGAAGATTTTGATTTTCCTCATGTTGATGATGATAGTGTAGATACTCTTTGTGATTCTCTTAATAATGTTAAGATTAATGATTATATTGTTGAGACTAACACTTCTAACGAAATTGTTGAAGTTGTTCCTAGTGATACACGTATACCCAAAGCTTACCTGACCGTTCGCAATCATCCCCATAACCAAATAATTGGAGATATTGGTGTGGGTGTTCGAACGAGGTCGAGGATTGAAGAATTCTAACATTGCACATTTGTCTTTACCATTGAGCCAAAGAACATCCAAGAAGCTTGTGAGGATAGCTCTTGGATAGTGGCAATGGAAGAAGAACTAATGCAATTCGAGGGAAACGAAGTTTGGGAACTCGTACCTCTTCCAAGTGGTCACCAAGTCATTGGGACCAAATGGATCTTCAAGAACAAGACGGATGAAAACGAGGTAATCTCACGGAACAAAGCAAGGTTAGTAGCTCAAGGCTACCGGCAAGATGAAGGTATTGATTTCGAAGAATATTTTGCCCCCGTAGCTAGATTAGAAGCTATTAGGTTGCTTTTATCTTTTGCATCCCATAAGAATTGTAAACTATTTCAAATGGATGTTAAAAGTGCATTTTTTAAATGGGGTTGTCAATGAAGAAGTTTATGTTTCTCAACCTCCCGGTTTTATTCATGAAAAATTTCCAAACAATGTTTTCAAACTTAAGAAAGCGTTGTATGGGTTGAGACAAGCTCCTAGAGCTTGGTATGATCGACTTAAGACCTTTCTTTTGAATTTAGGTTTTAAAATGGGAGAAGTTGATTCTACACTCTTTATTAAAGATTATGAAAATGACATTCGTTTGATTCAAGTTTATGTAGACGGTATTATTTTCGGTTCTACTAACTTTAATCTTTGTCAAGAATTTTCCAAGTCTATGAAGGATGAGTTTGAGATGAGCCACATGAGAAGCTCACCTACTTCCTCGGATTGCAAATTCGACAAATGGAGAGTGGCACATTCATACATCAGACAAAGTACACAGGGGAGCTTATTAAGCGATTCGGGATGGAATTGTCTTCGAGCAAAAGGACTCCCATGAGTACTACTACTCATCTACACAAGTATGAAAGCGGAAAATATGTAGACGTTCGTTTATATCGAGGTATGATCGGTAGCTTACTTTACTTAACCGCTAGTAGGCTCGATATCATGTTTTCCGTTCGCCTTTGTGCTAGATATCAAGCTAGACCTAAGGAGTCACACTTGATTGCGGTTAAACGAATATTTCGTTATCTCAATCAATCTCTAGACTATGGGTTACTTTACCCTAAATCTAGCACATATGAGTTAATCTCATATAGTGATGCTGACTTTGCCGGATGCAAGTCCGACATGAAAAGTACTAGTGGAACTTGCCATTTTCTAGGAAATTCCTTAGTTTCTTGGTTTTCTAAGAAATAGAATTCGGTGTCATTATCCACGACTGAAGCGAAATATATTTCCGCGGGTCTTGCATGTGCACAAGTTCTTTGGATGAGACACTTTTATGGACTATGGTGTGCATCCTCGATACTGTCGTCCAGGGAACCCATATTCAGCTCACTCCCTCACTCTTAGGGACTATTCTTAGGATTCACTCTGTTGATTCCATTCCCTCTGATATTTGCATCTCCGATATTGACGACCTTGACCAGTCTGTCCTCCGGGATATGTTTCGAGATGTACCTTTAGCCCTTGATTCGGGTGTCAGGTCATCCATGTTTTCTGCGAGAGGTTGGGTTGTTCACCTAATGGTGAAGTCCAACATCCTGCCGAGGTATGGATCATCTAACCAGCCGTCTCAGGATATCCTGAAGTGTATGTATGCTATTTTCTCTGGCATGCCCGTGAACTGGGCCGGTGTCCTCCTTGATAGGATGGACAAGGTTGAGTTCACGACCTCCTCGTCTCACATTCCTTACCGTGTTCTTTTGACTCTAGTCTTCCGTCATTTTGGTATTGATTTGACTCGTTACGAGCCCATGCCCTTTGGTCCTCTCCTCGACGCTTCTGCAAAGTCGAAATCTTCTTCGGCTCTGCAGACTGCCTCGAAGAAGAGGAAATATACTTCTGCTCCATCCTCCTCCACTGTCCCTCCAGCTGACCTGCCTTCCACCTCTGCTCCACCATCTCATGATATTCTTTTGGAGATGGTCTCCGAACTTTACAGATTGATGTCTCTTTCTTTCCTCCATCAGGGAATACCCTTCCCTGAGGATCTGAGACAGGTGTTTCCCCAGCTTCATGTGCCTCCTCAGCCCACTGATGTCGTTGAGCATCCTTGTGTAGCTTCTACTCAGGATGTTGCTGCTGCTGCTGTTGCTCCTTCTGACCCTCCTCCAGAGGATACACCTGCTGTCACAGAGCCTGCTTCTTCTTCTGCAGCCCCTGGAGATGCTCACTCTTAGATAGGTGTTTGTGTGGTGTTAGCTTGGTGATGGTTGTATTTTGATGTATGATGGATTTTTTTGATGTGATGTTGATGTATCTTCATTTCTGTCTGGTGATGTACTTCGATGTTGTCATGATGATGTATTTTTGTCTTGATCATGATGTATTTTTTTGATGGACATGTAGATGTCCATCCGTTGATGTACTCATCTTATATAAATATCTATATATGATGTTGTTGTTTATCTTGTGTCACACTATGCTATACTGCTTATCTTATCTGTGTGATGTATGTTATGTTGTCTCCATGTATGCTATACTCTCTTTGATGTGCTTTTGAGACAATATATGAATTTGATATTCGATTTTTCCTTGCTATCTCTGGTATGATGCATTTGTGAAATCATTTTTGAAACTATTTTTGTGTGTACATCTAAAATGTTGATATTGGACTTCAATTCCATTACTCACATGTGTATATGATGTGATTTTATGATTTTTGATTCTATATATCTTTATACTCCTTGATTGTTGTTAGTTCGCATTTAGCACTGTTATTGTTGTTGTTATTTGCTCCCACCTTTTTAGATAATGCCATAGGGGGAGAGAAATAAACATAAAAGATTCATAATGAATGTGCTAAGTATGTTCTAACACTTGAATCTAAGATTGAAGTTGCCTTAGATTCAGGGGGAGTAAGATTACAATGAATAGGGATTGTAATTCCTAGATTTTTTTTGAATTTATATTCATGCATTTCTTACTCATTTGCTTCAATTGATATGTAGATGCCCAAATATTTGTTGACTAACTTGATTGGCATCTATGTAGGGGGAGTAAGTTTTCATTGCATATAATTATTTATCTTTTTGTTTATGTTTGTTTGTCATCATCAAAAAGGGGGAGAATGTTGAGTATTGGACTTTTCCCGACTTGGTGTTAATGATGAGCAAACATAAATACTGGTGACTAATCCCCTATTTTGCAGTTAATCCATTGCCTAAGCTATTTATGAAGATCTACTAGCAATGGATGACTCACAAACTTCATTGAAGGCAAATGACACGACTTGGATGATCGTAGATAATGATTGAAGCTCCGTGAAGACTTCAAGCTCATACGATGTAAAGAAGAGATTATTCGTCAATGTAATTTTCTTTTATCTCTTCTAGTATGTAGCTTAGAAGTAGAACTTTGATGGAGCACTCACACACATCTACATTCAGCCATAGGACTTCATTAGATCAATTGTCCTTTGATCCCAATTTATTTCTTTATTGATTGAGCTAGGATTGTTTATAACAGTCGACTGCTGAACAGTTTACAGTCGCATGTCTCAAAAATAGTCGACTGTGTTTTGTTCTACAGTCGCTTGTTATGCACAGACTATTACAATATAGTTTTGGGCCTTCTCTGATTATTTCGCACAGGCTACTGATGAACTATACACATGCGCCTGTCCAACTGACAGTCGACTGTGTTTTGTAAATCAGTCGCATGTCTATCCTTTGCCCAAACTCTGTTTGATCTAACTTTTACGGCCAGTCGACTAATGATGTATATACAGTCGACTGTCTATGCTGCAACAGTCGTCTGTCTGTGAGTCATTTCTTTGACTCAGCTCTCTGGAAATTTCTCAGGCTTTTGACAGTCGTCTATTTAAGGATTTACAGTCGCATGTTCTGATTAACAGTCGACTGTGTTCCTTGCATCAGTAGTATGTCCTGTTACTTGTGAGATTTCCAGTATTAGTCTAACTTACCCATCTCTCGGCCAGTCGCCTGTCAAAGAAATTACAGTTTCCTGTTGGTTTAACAGTCGACTGTCTTTGCTTCATCAGTCGACTGTCCATGTGGTAAGTTACCGTTATGAATTCTCACCTACCCTTGCTGACTGTGCAACAGTCGACTGTGGATTGTTCAACAGTCGACTGTCGCGAGTTCAGATTCTATCCGTTGAGATTTTTCTCACAAATTCCAATTGGGTTTTTGGCTAAACTGGTTTGTGGATTTGAGAAAACTATAAATAGAGCTTTTACTGTTCCATTGGAAGGTTACTAATTCATTGCCAAATCTCTCAAGCTTTCATTTCCAAAGATCAAAGCTCTCAAATCCAAAGCCTTAAGTATTTCCAAATCTTGATCTCTTGCTCTCCAACCTAGAACCAAAGAGTGATCTTCTTGGCAATTGGTGCAGTCAAGAGAAAGGGCTTATCCTCTCTTCCAAGAGAGTTCTTCAACACACATCACACTCCTCCTTCAAGTTCTACTTCAAGGCATAGGTGATTGTAAGTGTTGTTTTCATTATTTCATAACTTTCGTTATTTGAGTTTTGCTCTCGGTTGTGAGAGTGGTTTTTGCTTGCTCCCTGGTTGTGGGAGTCAAGGACATCGATTGTATTCGATTGCACTTGTAGGGTTGCTACAAGTGGGCTTTAAGGAAACCTCAAGTTAGGGTTCTAACTTGAGTATCCGGTGGTATCCGGGTGGTAGGGACGTAGGATTACCGGGAACAAGTCAGGAGTTGACTTGGGTAATCCGAACCCTTGAAACATCTATGCGTTTGCACGTGTTTCATTTTGGGTTGTTTTTCTATTCCGCACTATTTGTTGGATTGCATTTTATTTGGCGTAAATTCCTTTTAAATTTGCATAAACACTATTCAACCCCCTTCTAGTGTTTTCCCCATAGACATGGTCCTTACAGACGTGTGATCTGATAATCGTCTGGTTATCAGTGAATTTGTCCTGTAGTAGATGTACTGTATTCTGAATGTGAAGGATCTTCAGGATTTCATCTTCATACAGATTAGTACGCGGATCATAATGAGACAAAAACTTAGTGTCCCAGGAAATGGTCTCTGAAGCTTCAGGCTTCTTAGTTTGTGAGCCTAGTATGGGAAAAGAATTATATAAAGATGCATTTATCAATACCATAAAGTACCGAAATGGAAAACTTGATTGGTGAATTGGCCCACAAATGTCTCCATGTATTCTCTCCAAGAAGCCAGGAGACTCAAACCCCACTTTCAGGTGGGTTGGTCTCGTGATTAAATTTACCCTTATAACAGGGGGGACAAGGAAAATCACCCTTTTGAAAAATCTTCATCTTCTTCAAATTATGTCTACGGGATTGGGTTATGATGCGGTGCATTATTACCGATCCTGGGTGACCTAGTCTATAATGCCAGAGATAGAATTCTGGTGATGTAGCACACTGCTAGTGCTCTATCAGATTAGATTCTATAGGTTGGATGTATGTTTGATAAAGACCCGACGGGTGTCCTTTAAAACGTTCTAGGATGGTTTTAATACCATCCTTATGACGAATAACATATAATTATTCAACATTATTTGAAATCTTCAGTTTCCAAGTAATATCTGCTTAAGCGGATGTCCTTGAAAATTACTAGATTTCTGTTTGATATTGGAGAAAATAAAGCATCTTTTATTATAACTTGTGTTTGGTGTGGGAGCAATAAAATTGCTTCACCTGATCCTTCGATTCCCGAAATTGTAGTGACAGGATC